>CM033471.1:154993080-155367545 GCA_019447015.1 Hymenochirus boettgeri
CGGTACCCTCCGACAGTACTACAAAACTCCGCTTTGGATCCTTAAACCCGTCCGGACTCCTGATGAAGAGAATGGTCCGGCACTAGCAAACATGCTGGCCTCCTTAAGATGCAGATACACGGGTGAGTCCTGACCCGAGGAATTGGCTCTTCTGTGCTGGGCCATACGTGACATCAATTATGCAGTGCAGTGCAGTGAAGAATGCTCTGATTTTATGTGGGGGGAGACCAAACAGCAATGCATCAACGTATGCCAGCACAGAAGAGCAATTCTCGGGTCAGACTCGCTATCTGATCTTAAGGATAAAGGACATACCTTTGAAGATGTATGTTAATATACTGGTGAAGGAACGTGACATGGTTCAAGAGAGGTGTTAAGGAGGCCATTATGAAAATAAAGAAACCAAGCCTAAATAGAGGTGGGGGGGTTCGACACCAACTGTCTGCCATGTACAATGTGTTAACACCTTACTCTGGGCGTTCCTATAACACCTCTTAGCCACTACCCAATCACACCCTTAACACCTGGCTGTGATATGCTAATTGGGATTTTCCAGGGTACATAATTGCCAAAGATTCTTGACAAGTCATTCTGAATTGAGAAGCCAGTCGGATGACTAGCGAACGTCTTCAAGAATACATTCAAGTCCATTGATCTAATTGAATACAACAGATATACCATGACCTGGATGAATGAGAACCTTCACAAGCATATTTCTTTTCTGATGCATTTGGTTTTCCTGCATGGCTGAAATACAGCCCAGAAAACTGAAAGAGTAAGAGCCTTTTCCTGGTGTAATATATTTCTCCTCAACTCTTTCCTCTCAGAGGTTTCTGCCATGTGCAGCTGAGACTGCTGGTATCATTCAAATGGAACAGCACAAGTATTCAGACAGTTATCTTTATTATTTAACTTATTACCTTTAACCTGTTCAAATATGTGATTTAAAAAATGAAACATGTCAAGAATATAATGATACTGCATAATATTAAATAAATAACACAAGCTGTATATTCCCACCGTTATCACTGTAAAAGTATCAATGCCTTCCAGTCTTCATTCAGGTACAAAATCATATTGTATTTATACTTAAACAGTGTCACTGTTTGTTCATTTGTGTCCCCATTCTCAGATAATAGAACAATAAAGACTGAATGGAGGTATGTCTTTATTCAACCTCAAACACTATACTATACTAAGACAAGATTTGTAAGATATAATTATAATAATTACAATATTTAGCTTAAGACAGACACAAATTCTATAGTTTATTTGAAATTTCCATATTGGATAAAACCGAACATCTGATATATGAAGTCCTGTGGTGAGAAAATGAAGATGTGACCATGACAGCTAAAGGAAATTCAACATTAATGACAGCTGCCATAAGCAACAATAGACCCATCTGGGGTTATTGATGTCACCTTTAAATAAGGGATTTTGTACCAAGGGGATCTAATCTACCAGGAGATCATCTCTTCTTTTAAATTGTCAAAAAAACATCTGCTACTGCCATGAGTATTAAAATCATTATCTCATTGGGTCTATTATTTCCCCTGTAATCTTTGGGAAAAATCTTGTAGAGATTTTGTTCCCTGTTAGTAAAGACCATGAAAACTTTGGGAACAATTTGTCAAATGGTGTTGTAAAAGAAGAACACAGATGACGTGACATTATTCAATAGAGTGTATCATTTTTTAAACTGACCTATCATAATGGTTACATAGCCTATTGTTTAAAATAAACGTTTTTTCTGTATTTAGAGCTGAATTAAAATATTGAAACAAATCGTGAAATGGCTTTAGCTAATCATTTATCTTGTTTAGTGAATTGTTAAAGGACAACTAATATTGCACAGAAACACCACATCTATAATAAAGTCAAATCAAAGTTTTAAAACACAAACCACCCATCTGTGAAATATTTCTTAGCTAGCCAATTTGTTAAAGGATAACTAAACTCAGATTTGGAAATATAATACTGTAAGTAAAAGGACTTACCCCTCTCTCTTTTTAGAGGCTGTTGGGTGTTCCAGATAATAACTCAAGTGGTAAAAGTAAATAAAACATCTAAAAGGGTAGAGGGCAGATGTAGAGTAGAAAAAGAGTTGTCTGTATGAAATGCCTGAAAATAAAGGAAACTTACCTAACCATACGTTACAAAAGTCATCTTAAGTTTTTTAAAAACAACAAGATCATTGAAGCAGCTTTACAATAATATAATGATTTCAATGGCCCTCTGTAGATGGTAATATCTGCTCTATTGAGCTGGTGTCTAAAATACTGAATTGAGGTTGAGAAATGAAATAAATCAATTCAATCACATTGAAATCCAGACAAGACATGATTTCATTAATTTCTCAACAATCATTTCAGTCAGATGCTAGTTTCTATGAGATTACAAATTGTGCACCACTTTTGTGGGGTTATTCAATCAAAGGCAAAATTACTTTAGGGAAATATAGTGCTGTAAGCTGGAAACAATCAATCATTTGAAAAACAAAACAAACTAATTGCAACATATTATTATTTAACTAAATATTAAATAAGAAATTGTAATGCTCAGGAGTCTCCGAGTATACCCCAATCTAACACCACTTTCTTTGTCAATAAACAAACCCCCATTTGCCGGGAGGTTAGAAGCACCTCACTGGACATGGTTGCCCTCTGGACATAAAGTGCAAGGTATCTGTGCTGAGGCCGAGGATACTCGAGAAAACCAGAGTGCAATTGGCGCACTGGGCAGAGCCAAAGTCGGGACATGGATAATTGGTCAGAGGAGGCAAGGGAGTTAAAGGGACTCTAAATTGAAAAAAAATACTTCATCTTTTTCACATTTTTAGGAACCTGGTGCTCCTTGTCACTAGATCTCCTGTTCAGCTCAATCCTAGTTAGTATGCATTTATCCTCTTTCTGTTGCCCAGCCCTCCCAAAATCGAGGCCACAGCTAGAGTAGGGGTATGTGCAGTGGAGATGATCTGTGCCTTTTAAACAGCCAATAGCATTCACCCAGTCATTTTGTGTTGAAGTAAAAGTGAAACTGCAATGGGAAGGCAAGCAGCACTGGCAGCTATTAACGGTGCTTGAATTAAAAGATTTTGTTTTAGCTGTAGGGCGGGGAGTGCGTGTGTGGGGGGGGTGTTTGGAATTTATTTATTTAGATACATTGCTACATTTGGACTTAAGTAACACCGACAGCACAAAGAGCAGCTAACTGCAGGATTGGGTATTAGCTGCAGGCACAGAAAGGGCACAGAACAACAAATAATGCTTATTCCTTTTCATGATTTTAATCCTGAATCAATTAGCCATGCAAAGATAAAAAAAGAAAAAAGATGTGTGAAAAAATGTGCCAGGGAAGGGGCGAGGATGGGTGAGTGACAGCTTTTTACTGACTATCTGTGCCCCACTCCCTTTAAAAAGTAAAACACTCAGCCGTTAAAAAAAAACAAGGATACAAAGATTAGAGGGAAAAAAAGGAAAAAGGATTTTAAGATTGGTGGTAAATAATTGTTACTGTGTAATTAATTTGAAAATGATTTGCCACAGTTTAATGTCTTTTAGAGGAAGTCAAGTCAGGGCAGTCCAGGGTCAGGGCAGGTAGCAAACTGTCAGAAACGATGATCAAGTAGATTTGAAAATCAGGTATATGAGATGAAAACTACGTCACGAGTAGGGTGAACCACAAACTATAACTGGCAATCAGAAAAAGAAGAAATGAAACCTAAAAAGGGAAGGTAAGGATCCGGTAAGGATCGCTGACGATTATGACCGAAAACATTTGTCAATGCTGGGTTGCCTTATTTTGTAAAACTCAAAGGATGTATCTGGGTTTTCAGTTGGTCAAAACATCTTTATGATCTAAGGGGGCAGCCATTTTTGGGCAAAGTAGTGTAAAACTCATGCTACCAATGTGCTATCAGCTTAGCGTGCATTTTCAATCAATTTCGTGCTGGCCGTGCCATTCCAAAACTTTTTGTAAATAGCATGGCGTAGCCTATTCAAATCGGCTACAAGGTAGCACAAAATGAATACCTATTG
Organism: Hymenochirus boettgeri; assembly: GCA_019447015.1. Lineage (NCBI taxonomy): Eukaryota > Metazoa > Chordata > Amphibia > Anura > Pipidae > Hymenochirus > Hymenochirus boettgeri. The sequence goes on from CM033471.1 coordinate 154,997,121, forward strand.
GGTGGAGGTGTGATATTCACGGGGGAAAGGGACTCACATCCCAGCACGCAGGAGACAGTCAGATGAAATCACGTTCATTTATTGAATGCTCAATCAAAGGAAAAAAGGCATAATTCAGCCATACAGTATATCCAAATGTCTACAGCAACTGAAGATTCACAAGTTCTGCACAGTCCAGGATTGTTTTTCCCCACTGGAAGCAGGGGATATCACTCCAGGTAAAATGTTACAATGCCTTTAACCAGCTTTACTGCCCACACCAGCTTGCAACTCAACAGAAACAAAATAACCCCAGTGATCAGGTTTGTACCTGATTCATAATTGCCTTCCTGCTTTTCGAAATTACAAGATTTCCCGTATTACGAGAAATCTAGTAATTCGAGGATATTTTTCATTTAGTGGGCCCACTCGCGGATTTTCGAATTTTCGGATTTTCACGAAATTTGCGGATCCTCGAGCGGACCGGATTTTGCAAAGTTCGGACATCTCTACCAGGGGTGCAGGGGATGCGACCGCACCAGGGCCCTTGGCCAAGAAGGGGCCCCATTTGTTCTAAGATTCCAAAACTACCAGTCTGTGTGCCAATGTTTTACCAGTGGTCTGTGTACAAAGCATTTTTACCATTGTCTGTGTGCCAAGCCTTAAACAGTGCCTGGCTGTGTGCAGTGCCAGTTTCCCAACCAGTTTATCAATGTGTGCATGCCAAACATTAACAGTCTTTTGTGCCAACTATTTATTAGTAGTGGTTATTACAAAGCATTTTTCCACTCTCTGTGTGCCAAGCATTTTAATAGCATCAGTTGGTTAGTTATTTAGAAAGTTTGAGGATATAAGTTAGATTAGACTATTGAATATTGAATAGTTTTGCTCGTGTATGAGTAAAGTATGTTTGTCTGTTTTAAAATGAGTGCCTTTAAAAAAAAGTTAATGACGAATTTGGATGTTTTTATGGAATCATTATTGGTTTGCGGTGCCGATTTGGTTTGGCGGCGGTGTTGGAGGGCCAATGCCCAAATTTTGCATCAGGGCCCATAAGTCTGTAGGTACGCCACTGCTCCTGAGTCTAGCCCTGAGACTACTAAACAAATAGCAAGCTTGGTTGCTAATTTAAAAATCCTGGACTCATTTACGGATACACACAGGATTTAATAAGACCAACAATATAGGCAGGAGAAATATATCTTCCATCCAGGACTGTCCACGTGGTCTGTTCAAGGCGTACACGGCTGATGTAGTAAACAAAAGTGTACATCTTATATAACCAGCATCCTGCAATACAGTACGTCTCACAAAGGAGTTTAAAACATTGCAGGATTAAGGTCAGGTAAGATGTACACTTCTTTCTAAATCAGCCCTTAAATGTCTTCAGAAACTAAACTTTAAGCCCAATAGATCTAAAATTTTCCTCACACTAGTAGTTACCTCTGACATTCCCCAAAAGGATTTTCAATACACTTTACCACTGAGCTTTCGAGCAAAGTCACAATCTACAAATCCAATCTGCTGGCATTAAAAAGTCCTGCACAAGTGCAGTTCATGGATTGTCACTTTGCAAATCCCACACAGCCACCACTATTCTGGTCTTAAGTCATGCAGTATTAAATAGGTTAGTGTGGCTTTAAGTCCAGATCCACTATCCTGCCTAATGTATTAAATTTTTTTCTAAGGGGTGGACATTCTTTAATATGTTTTGTCCAGGTGAATGGCTTAGTTGTGTCAGGATTAAAAAAAGAGGTAGTTTTAAGTCTAAATGAAGTACCAATGGAGTAAGAAAAAGACAGAGCCACGTCATGGGCATGACCCAGCCATGGTCCAATAAGTCTGTGGAGGGAAGAATAGAAATTGGTACAGAAACTGGAAAGCTATGACTGGATTCAGGAGTACTGAAACTGCAGTCTATTTTCAAGTATGTTTGGAAGGCCTCACTTGGAGTAGCTAAATTAAAAAAATAAGGGGGCACCAAAAATTGGTAATACTGATGAAGCAAAAGTATATTAAAACTTGGTGAACAAGAGGAAAGGCCTCACTTCCTTTATAAGCTATCTCAGCTACAGAGGAACCACAGGCACATCATGTTTCGGATGACACGACCCCTTAATTGTAGACATCCACAAATAGTGCATAATGCTCTTTATTACAAGTGATAATCCATTATGGTGGAATATTTAAAGACATATAGTAATCATAAGAACACACTTAAATCCTTGAAAAACAGTATCTTACGACATTATATCCATAAATACCAAATACAAAAGAGCACTAATGTATCCCAATAATACAACCCATTGAGTGGAAGAGGATTAAAAATGCACACTTATTAGTGGAAGTAGGTATCTAGTATAAAAAAAATAGCATAATGATATAAAAACACACAATTTCACATTAAGTTCATACATATGATGATACATCCCACATAAAATTAAGACCATGAGGCTGTCTGGTGCATAAAGTAAAGATGCAGAAAACTTCATGTCCAATGACACAATACCAGGTTTAATAGGTTCAGAAATTATTTTAGAGCGTGAATTGACTCAGGGAATCTACAGAAAGAGACCCTGACTAAGTGTCTTAGAACCTGGTCTATAAGTAATTCTAAATGTAGAAAAGAAGAGAGAATTCTACGTCTCTTGTACTCCCTTATATAGTCTAGATTCTTGGTAAAAAAGACTGTCAGGGAGATTCAATAAAAGTTATCGTTCAAAATGGTGCTAATTCTGCCCCAACCAATCAGATTTATTAAATTTGAAAGCTTAGATCTGATTGGTTGGGGCAAAATTTGCCCATTTTAAACGATAAGAACTTTTATTGAATAATCCTGTGTGTGAGAGGGTGTTTAGCTCCATCCAACCAATGTGTCCTCTTTTCTAACGCAAACTTTATAGCTTATAACTCCCTATTGCCAATGTCATAATTACTCTCAGGCAAAGAGTATTTCCTAGAAAAAAAGCACAATGATGAAGACATTCATTGGACTAGAATACTATGATAAATCTGCTGCTACTCCTGCTTCTGATTTTCATAACTTTTTTTCTATGAATTATCTAACATTGGAACGATGCAACGTTGAAAAAAAATATCTATATCTAGACAACTAAGAATTTTCCCAGAAACTTTCAGAATACATCATTAATAAAATCTTGGAAAACTGCATGTGCTTTGCTAAGACCAAATATATAATGCCCCATAGTAAATGCAGTTTTATATTTATCCGACTTAGTAAACACTTGTGCTAATTGATCCAGAGAAAGGCAAAAAAAAAAACACCAGAATCATGAAGTAGAAAAAAATTCCTTCCTGACTCCAAGTGGCAATCGGAAATATCCCTGGATCAACTATACTTTATGTATCAATACCAGTAACTACAACATTCCTTGTTTTCAGAAATCCATCCAGCTTATTTTGAAACTATCCAATAAACATGCCATACAACACGTCCATTGGAAGACAATTCCATAGTTTTATCATTCTCACAGTAAAAAACCTTTGAAACTGAAGACTAAACTTCATTTCTTCAAGTATTAAGGGTGTCTGCATGTCATCTGACATGCTTTTTGGTGAACAATGCCCCAGATAGTTTAAGCAGAGAGTTAAGCAGCTTTCTCTAGTGTACTTAATTGTAACTTATCTGAACCCTTTCCATTTCCAAGATGTCCTTTTTGTATACAGGATTCCAAAATTGCACTGCATATTCCAAATGAGGCTTTACCAATGCTTTGTAAAGAGGGAGAATAACATTTTCTCCCTTGAATCCCTACCTCTCTTCATACAAGACAGTATCTTGCTGGCTCTAACTGTTGCTGTCTGGCACTGCTTGCTACCATTAGGTTTGGTTTCCACCAAAACTCCAAGATTCTTTCCAACAGAGATCACATAATGCAGTGATTTATAGTATAAGCAGCACAAAGGTTTTTAAGTCCAAATGCATCACCTTACATTATCAACATGACAATCTGTCTAGATCACATGCTACGCTTGTACATCCTCTGAAGTTTTAATGGTGACAAAGTTTTGTGTCATCAGCAAACTCAGAAAAATTGCTGACAATACCCACTTCCAAATCATTATACACAGATTAATAAAAGTGGCCCCAACACAAAGCCTGTGGCACCCCCACTTAGAACTTTAGTCCAATTGATGAAGCACCATTAGCAACAACTCTCTGCATCCTATCCATCAACCAGAGGGCAAAGTAGAAGAATGGATGAACCCTTTCACCAGGTCTTCTGTGGCTTCATGGCTGATTCTCTTGGACCTGAAAATTTATACAAACACCTTCGAGAAGGCAAGTGCCAGTAGGAGGTTAATGGAGCAATATTTGGCCTGAGGGGGTGGTAAAATATAGGGTGGCCTATGGAGAAACGAAAACACAGCCCTTTCAGGGATACACTGGAAGGCTGTAAATAAAGATCAGATGTTAGTTGCATGATCATTCACATGAGTACTCACAACAACCTGAGAAATTCAGATGTATATTCTCAGCAGAGCATCTACCCTGACAAAGAGTTTTCAACTTGGACTATCCGTATAAGCAAGGTCATGGACTTGAAGGTTGGGTCAGGCCATTGACTTTCCAGGGTAGACTTTCTTGTCCTAGACCGAAGGCCCATGTTTGAAGATCCCCCTTTAGAAAGGCGATGATCAGGTCAACTTTGAAGAAAGTTAAAATATACAAAAATATAGTTTACAAGAACTCATAAAGTTTCTTATCTTAGTCCACAGAGCCAAACAAGGTTCCAGAAATGATGAGAGAGGTGTGTGGAAAAAAAAAAACAGTGGTCAGAATGGGCAGTGAATGATCAAAGTTAGGGGGTCGGCAAGTAGTCAGGAACAAGAAATCAGATGCAAAAAACACAAAAAGAGCAAGAAACAAACCAAAAGCTGTAACTGGGAAAAAATGGGAGAGGAAACAGGAACTTAAAAAGTAAAAATCCTAGCAGAACAAGAAATCACAAGCAAGAACCAAGATAGGCTAAAGGAATTAAAATCTGACCCCTAAACATCAAGTACCATCAAAAGCTGTAAAAATCTAAAGATAGCAGAATATAAAAAGCCAAATGGTGGAAAGGCCCAAAGAGCTGAACGGTGGAAAGAGCCGAAGTTGCGCGAGATAAGTCAGAATCCCGAACAGGAACAACGGAGCATATGGAAGGCAAGGAATGGCGGCTATGTCTAAAAACGCAATCATAAAATATAGGTACTCCTTTGTATTTTACGACTGCATCTGTATTTTACAACCACAGTGTCAAATAACAACCGCCAGTAAAATAGCAATACCACAATGTATTGTATATTTAATGGATTAGTAAATATTTATCAAAAATATTTATTTTAACCATTTCATGAGCATCTGATCTAATTTATATAAAATTTGATATATAACAGCAAAATGGCTTAAGATAAGGTTAGGTTATAATGAGTTTCAGAGATTTGCTTTTCTGTGTTAATTATACATCTAAAGAAACTAATAGAGCCATCTGACTCAGTGACATGTAATTGGAATTAAATCAAGCAGTTAGATAATGAGAACACATTCTAACTATAGTTATCACTTCGATCATTAATATAAATATTTGGTGTTGATCTAATTAGAGAGTGCAGTGTAAAAATGTGATTTTAAGCAGTAAGAAAAAGAATTTCCTCTGGATTTCGGGGAAGTCAGTAATCCTAATAATAACTGTAAATAAATTCCTTTATTACTTGAAAAAGTATGTGAGTTACCTAGCATGTAGAAAAATACTGATTACATAATGCAATTGCCATTTTTATCTAGCTTTTTCAGTGCTTAGTCCCAATAAGATTGAAAATAACTTCCCTTTCATTTATCTTATTCAGTTAACAAACATTTTGGTGTCAATAATGATTTTTAGTTAGTACACATACTATCTGTCTTACTATTTATGTATCTATGTATCTGTCTATCTATGTTAAAGCCTTATAAAATTTCGCACACATGTGCAATCGAGGTGTGCTAATTGTACGAATTGTACATTGTACGAACTTTATTGGCCGAAACGGCTGGTCGGTCGGGGATCGTTGCCCAACCAGCTTGGGATGATAGTTGCCCACACAGTACACAGCATGTGATCACTTACAGTGCTCGAGGATATTTAAAAGGCTTAAAACCCTTTTTTACCGTATATACTCGAGTATAAACCGACCCGAGTATTAAACCGGAGGTACCCAATTCACCTAAAAATCTAATAAAAGTTGTTGACTCGAGTATAAAAACGAGGGTAGAGAAACTTGGCATTCAAGATGTTTTGGAAACTACAACTCCCAGCATGCTTTATTAGCTGGGAGTTGTAGTTTCCAAATATCTTGAATACCAAGTGAGGGTGGCATTCAAGATGTTTGGAAACTACAACTCCCAGCATGCTTATTAGCTGGGAGTTTGTAGTTTCCAAACATCTTGAATGCCACATCAATTGGCATTCAAGATGTTTGGAAACTACAACTCCCAGCTAACAAAAGCTGGGAGTTGTAGTTTCCAAAACATCTTGAATGCCACCCTCACCCTCAAACTCAGGTAAGTTTGTACTGTGGGCTCTCTTCATCAGGATCTGTGGGCTCTCTCATCCAAGAGGCTTTCTGGGACTGTGTGCTGGTGTCCTCTCTCATTCCGGCAGCAGCATCCTCTCCATTCTGGCAGCAGTGTCCTCTCCATTCCGGCAGCCGCACGATCAGTCCATGTACTGGCGCAACGGCTGACGTCACTAATTGGCGCCAGGCTTGGCGCGGGAGTGACGTGGCAGGTGCGCCCGTACATGGACTGATCGTGCGGCTGCCGGAATGGAGAGGACGCTGCTGCCGGAATGGAGAGGATTGCTGATCTTCAAAGGTGAGTGACCGAGTATAAACCAAGTTTTCAGGCTGATTTTTCAGCCTGAAAAACTCGGTTTATACGAGTATATACGGTAAGCCTTTTTTGCACTATGTGCTGACTAGCGAAATGTCTTCAAGAACTAAACTTTAAGTCCAGTGATCTAAATGAATATCACAGATATACCATGACCTGGATGAATGAGAAACTTCACAAGCAAAGTCTTAATAGTGTTTACTAATTTACCACTATTTTTTGTGTGGGTACCGCTACTTATCTGCTTCCAAAGTTGATAATGTATTTGAAGGGCATGTCCACACCCCCAACTGAAATTTGCCAAATGCTGAGCCCACTGTGTAGAGTTAAATGACACCTAGCTTTTCTCTGCATATGGTTGTCCTGCATGGCCAAAAACACAGTCCAGGAAACTGAACAGTATGAGCCTTTCCCTGGTGTAATCCCTTCTCTCCTCTAAAGCTGGGTACACACACTACAGATTTTTCAAAGATGACAAACAGGATGGCAAGATCCGTCTGCATTTTTCAAAGATCTGGATACACACAGTCCTGAGCGCTCTCCTATGCACAGCTCAGGGGGACATGGAACTCTGTGCTTCCCTCATCGCGGCCGACTCTTATAGAGAGTCTACTGCAGCCGAGGGAAATTTTAAATTTTTCCTGAACAACCGCAGTCCGACGGGGCAGTCCGGTGGGCGTGCGCTGTATGGAAAAAACACTACACCACTAGCAATAAAGCCCCAATTCTGTTGGATCTGGCGGTATCGGGGCTTTATCGCTAGTGTGTGTACCTAGCTTAACTGTTTCTCCTAGAGGTTTCTGGAATGCACAGAGGGGTTCCCTTCTTCCCTTCCCCCTCCTGCTGCTGCACAACTATTTAGTTTTGAAAAACTAGTCTTCCTTGCAATGCCAAATAATCCAGACCTCGCTTGGTTTATGTGTGAAAATTTGGAATCTTACTTACCAGCCCTATTCCATCAATCTCCTTCTGCTGCTTCTTTGATCATGGAAGCGTCAGCAAAGTGCCATACTGGTCTTGTCCCTTCTGCTGCTTCCAGGATTGAAAAATGCAGCAGAGGACAGCAAGAGGGCTGGTAAGTAAGATTAGAGCCCAAATTTTCACAAATAAACCAAGCGAGGGTCTAGGTTATTGGGCAATGCTTGTAAAATATCCTTTTTGTGGGGTGGGGGGGGGAGATGCCCTTTAAACATCTAAGGACTCATAAATAATCATCTGCACATCAGCTGATATGGTCACAGAGATTTGTGGGGAAAGAGGCAAAATTGTAGCTTCAATGACTTAATTGTGCGATTATATGTATATGAGTTCTGCATTCTCCATAACAGGATTGTGTTACGGTAAATGTTATTTTTTTATATCTTTAATGGATATATGTTTTCGGATAGATAAACATTGCTCCGTGCCTGCTGATAAATAAATGTTTCTTTGTATTTACGTAAACAAATTAAGTTTTGTTTTAAGGGATTAATGGTTTTGTCTCTTTATAAAAAGTATAACATAGGGCATAATATATCCCTTACTATCTAAACATAGTAAAGTCACTGTGGAGTTCCTTGACCATATAAAATCACAAGGCTAAACTATAAAGGTTCGTACATACGTGCAATCGTGGTTGCCGACCCGCAATGCACTATGGTAGAAAGGTAGTTTCGGTTAGTCGGCCCCTGTATGGGCACTTATCGGCCCAAAACGGTTGTTCACAGGGATCGTTGCCTGATCCGCGTTGTGGCTGTTCGTACACGTCGTGCATAGCAGGATGGCACCCACGATCGCCACACGTGTACAAACCTTTAGTGCTCACAGTATGTGATTTTTTATCACAAGTGGCATTTCTAAACTGGCCAGTAACAAATCTAAGCATATGTAGTAAGCCAACTCTTGGAGCCAGAAGTTGAGGTCATGTTCCCACAGGGGAACTTTTTTTTTTTCTGGTATCAACCATAGAAGTATAAATAAAATAAATAAATATTGGTATTTATACTTAGAGGTCTCTAGCAAACTTCCATTACCAGCAACAAGGCCCCTACTACATGCCAAATAGAAATTAATAACATTTTTTGAAAATAGCCAAAAAGCTATTTTCTTTAATGTAAGGTAAGTTAGGGCTGGGTTCAAGCATCATATATTGAACTGACAGACATTTCAGTGTATTAGTCGATCAGCCCGAGATGTTGGATGTTGTCTGCCATTGTACGGAAACAATTGTGGGAACTGTTGCCCCCAGATCCTTTTGTTGAGACCGCTTTTGTTGCCGCTCGCTAGTGGGACGTGGCTGGTTGGATCAAATAATTAAATGGTGTTGACCCAGCTTTAGCACCCAAACTGGACCTTATATAGATGAAGCTAGCCACATTAGCAGTAGGTCCAGTAGGACTGTGGATGAGAATTAGGCTGTGTAAACACAAGCTGATATTTCGGTCGGTTGGCCTGAAATATCAGCAGTACAAGTAACGTGAACGACTAAGGTCCAATCCTTTTCCCAGGCAAATCACACAAAAGAAAGATCAGACTGGATAAAATCACAGCCAATCCTATAGTCTTCTATGGACCACACACTGGAAATCACTACAACAATGTTTCAAACTGGCCAACCAGTTGAGTGCAGCGATCGCTCGGTCGGGATGAAATTTCTATTTCAACTATTAAGCTATTTTATTAAATGTCTACATTGGTATGCAAATATTTATTATAAATAGGGGTTATTTTTTATTTAATAAGGACTAGGGGTGTATTGTTAATGAAAATATTCCCCGGGTTAGCCATATTATATAAAAAAAAAAATATATAGAATTTGTAGTACAAACAAGCTGCAGTAGACGCTAAAGTGTATTGAAATTCATTCCCATTTAGACAGCTTAACATTCCGTTCTATAGAACTGACATTAAAAGTACACAGAGTTTCTATACAGATTCCTACTGACATTTCCAGACTTATTAGCCAGTTTTCACAGACTAATCAACAATCTTTAATCCTCCACGGAAAGAGCATTTTAATTCAACGATTGTCTGATAAGCTTGAAGCCAAAAAATGATTTACACGTAGATGATGTGCTTACAAGATGGAACTCTGAGCATAGAAGCAGATCTGAATTTCCTATCTTTCATTTTATGTGCCACGTTCATTTTTTCTCTGCCATTACCCTTGCTGATTATGATCTTTCAGCGCTATGGGCCCCTGCTTCCAGTTTTTAATCTGTGCTTTAATCCATAGATTTTAAATATTCCCGGCACCAAGAGACTGGAGGCCAATTAAAGCCCTTCTGATGCTTCCCTTATCAGTGCCTCCTTCTATCTTCAGAAGCAGCCTCAAGACACTCTAGGCGTGACAAATACTACCATCATTTCCAGTAAAGCAGCTACTGCTAATGTAGTCTTTCAATCCAGCAGTGTGCAATTTGATTCAGAATTTCTAGTAACTCAAAAAAAAAAAAACCCTACAGATATGCTTACTGTTCTGATTTGATTTAACTGGACCTAAACTAAGGTCTACTGCTTCAGTAGCAACTAGCAAAATAGATCTTTATATGCCAGTCTCAAAACTAATTGAAATGAAAAGCTTTATATTCAGAAAGCAAAATAAGGCAGGGAAGTGAATGTTAAAGAAACCAAGTTACATCATCAGTTTATATACTGCATTTTAATAGATTTGGTTATCTCGTATAAATGAAATCTGTTATTTTTTTAATGAGGTCATTATTTTACAAGAATAAATGGTCCTGGAAAACTACTTATTATGTTAGCAGTTCTAATGTATAAATAGATTACTATAGGTTTTGATAGAATATGCAAGTCTATGCTATGTAGCACAGTAATTGGGGGCCATAACATGCAGGCTACTCATGTCAATCTCATAATATTCTGGAATACTGCCCAGCCTAATCACTTTAGGAGTAGAATGTTCATCTGATAAACATAGAATTGGCTATAAGTGTAGTCCACCTTAAAGGGCAACTGTGGTTTTCCGAACAAGTTAGGGTTAATTAAAAGCCTGCAGTTTGTTCTTTATAAGCCCTGAATCTCTGGCTGCAGAAATTTTGGATAATGTTTAAACATGACCTGACCCTCTGCTCCTTCCCAGTCCCCAGGGGCAGACTTCTCACTTTTTTTAAGCCTAATGTGAAAGCTTTTCTTCCCAGAACACCCATACATTGTAAGTTTTTTCTCCAGTTAATTCCATTAGTCATGTAAGAAATAGATTCAATAACTAAGAAGGCGTCCCATATTGCTGCCAGTACAACTCCAAGCCTATGTAGTCTTCTAAGAGCCTTGTGAGCATGTGCATATTTTGGCCAATTTTGTGCACATATTAAGGATAAGTGCACTGTAAATCAAGTAAGGTTGATTGGAAGCTGCAGCAGCTTTAAAATACTGTTGCCATATTTTTTTACCTATGCCTCCAGAGCCTAGCTTTGTGCTTGAAAGTTGCTGACATCTTGTTACTGGTTTGCTGAATGTTAAGCTCCGCCCCTCTGAGATTCCTCTGCTTTCTCCTGCTTGAGCCTTCAGCAATAATGCCTGTTGAGTTTCGTGCACTCTCCTGCTTGAGCCTCAAACAGTAATGCCTATGAGTTCATGCACGTGCGTGTGCACGGAACTCACAGACATTACTGTTTGAGGCTCAAGCAACAGTATTATGACAACAGTATTTTTAAAGCTGCAGCTTCCAAAAAACCTACCTTGATTTTACAGTGCACTATTCTTAAAGTCTTATAAGACTTTAAAAGCTGTTTTTACCCTTCATATTATTACCAGCAAAGAAATGCATACAGCCTTCCTGGGGTAATACAAAATAGTCAGTTCTTTACTGACATTTTTTTACAGTCTGTTCCTAGGATAAGATAAGTCTAAATATACCATATTCTTTGATATGCAGTGGTGGCTCACCAGTCTACACACATATTTTGAAAAACACAGGCTACAGCACATATGGTCATGGTATTAAATCCCTAGACTAAAATCCCATTCGAGCAATAAAAATTATCACACAATTTTACTTATAGATGTTATACAGGGTTCATTTTATTGGTAAAACAAGAGACCACAGTTACCCCACTAAGTTCAATCCCAAAAATGTGGACCTTTTTTGCATGTCCTAAAGTAACCTAACAAATGGGTGTATTCAATAAAATCTATCATCCCTTAATTAAAATCTAGATGAAGCTTGGACTGTATGTTCTCCCGACCTGGTGCTTCTGTTGTTTTTTTTGTCAGATACCTAGTTGTCTCCCACAGTCCAAAAAATCATTGTAGTATGTTAAAGTGTACACAGATAGGGGAGATGTGTTAAAAACCTAAAGTATTGTATACCATCTGAAAGTACATTGCAGAATGATGATTTTGTATTTTTGTATTTGCATTTGAGGGCTGAATACATATATTGTAAGTACAAATGTGTGTAAGAGAAATACATGTCAGCCCCCCCCCCCCATTCGAGCATAGCGTATAAACTACCAAGCTTAGAAGTAATATATATTCCTTTCTATTTCCACTGTAAAATTAGCTGGGTTAAAAGGGATGTTTGGGCCACTAGCCAGAGCTAAAGGTTAATAATTATTTTTAATATGTGATACATAACCTTGAAGTTTTATCACAACATCTACTTGAAAAATATGTACAAAGGTTTATGGAATTGCAGCATTAGATCTCATATGATTAAGGGCATAATCTGTAGCCAAACTACCCTTCCCACCATACATGGCAGCTCAGGCAATCCACATTCTCTATATTGAAGCTGTGCAGCTTTTAAAATGGCTTTGGAAGTGTGCTCAGCAATCATGGAGTGTTAATCTTAGGTACAACTAAAGATTGTGCCACCTTCCTTCCCTCTCGAACCAAGCTTTGCACATAATCCTTTTACATGATAGTGTAACTTTATTTCATTTTTTAAAAAAACTGACAAGTGCCTTTGGCGGGGGTCGACCATAGTGTGCGGCTCTTAAAAGAGCCTTTGGGCGGGCGTCTTCTTTCTTCCAGTCCCGGCCGACCCCCGAGAGGTACCCCTGTGGCCGTCAGAACTTTCCAAAAATCTGATTGGTTAATGTAAAGCATGTAAACCAAGCATTAAAAAATTGACCAATCAGAAACGGATTAGGGTTTTCTGCAAACCTATATAAAGAGGTGCACTCCACTGCGGAACTCAGATGCCATCGCAGTAGATGGCTGAAGATAGAAGAAAGAAGCGGCTGGCAACATCGGCTCCGCTGAGGCCTCTCGGGGGTCGGTGGCCTCAGCGGAGCTGGTGTCGCCTGGACTGGAAGAAAGAAGACGCCGCCCAAGGGCTCTTTTAAGAGCCGCACACTGGGGTCGACCCCCGCCAAAGGCACTTGTCAGTGCCGCAAGGGCCCTTATAAGGGCCTGGGAGGTGGGTCCAGGTTCGAGCTGCGGGACCCCTTAAGCCCCAAAAGGCCCTTCTCAGGGCCCTGCTGGAGGGTGCCGCCGCCCCTCCCAGCGGGCCCTTCCCCTCCCTGCCAGCGGCGGGTCAGGGGCTTGAGGGGCTGCGGGGAGGGGGTGCACGGCGGGTGGTCGTAACCACCCGCTGCGGCCTCTTCCCGGCAGCCCCTCCTAGCCTCCTGTTCCGAGATTGCCGCGAGCAGGGAAGGGGTTGGGAGGGGCTGCTGGGAAGCGGAGGCGGGTGGTCACCGCCACGGGGGTCAAGGGCGGGGTGGGTGTATGCCCCGCCCCCTTAGCGCCAGGAAGGGATTTTAAGTCCCTTTCCGGCGATATTGTACTTAGCGCATTGCGCTAAGTGCAGTATCGCCGCGAAGGGACTTAAGATTACTGCAGGACATCGCGACCGCGATACATATAGCGGCAATAGCGCTCGCCTTTATAAATACGGCGATAGTGCTATTTTCACGGCCGCGGTGTGCGGCGGTAATTTTTCTTTCGGTATTAACGTTTTTTTTTTATAAATATGACGATTAGGGTGCCCATACACTAGATTTTAACTTCCAAATTTCCCACAATTCTCCAGACAACCACCTGGTCTGATAACTTTACAAGCGTCATTACAATTTTGTAATTTGTAATTTGGTCAGGAAACTTTGCGGGAATGTCGCAGGTAAGAGTAGTTGCGGCTTTAGACATTAAAGCTGATTTGCCATTCATTGGATCGAATGTCAAATCGCTTACAACACGTGCAGTGTCATCTTTAGGGCAATATTTATAAAGGAACAGCAATAATTTAGTTTTTTCTACTTGAGTTTTATGCCGCAGAATTGTCTGACAAGAGACAATGGGGCATATTTATAAAGAATCGATAATATCGCAAAAAAATTATCGCCGCACATCGCGGCCACGAAAATAGCGCTATCGCCGTATTTATAACAAGGGCCTTGGGCGACGTCTTCTTTCTTCCAGTCCCGGCGACACCAGCTCCGCCGAGGCCGCCGACCCCCGAGAGGTACCCCTGCGGCCGCCAGGGGTACCCCCGGCGGGCGCCGGCTACCTCGATTTATGCGTTAATGTCCGCGAAAACGGCCGCGAAAAGTTAACGAACCTTTATAAATATGCCCCAATGTAATATCTGTTAACACAATGTAATATCTGTTAACACAATGTAATATAAGTTAACACAATGTAATACGGCCGTTTTCGCGGACATTAACGCATAAATCGCGTTTACCGCGATTTATAAAGGTCCGAAAACGGCCGCGAAAAGTTAACGAACCTTTATAAATATGCCCCAATGTATATGACAAGGTAACAAAACATTAATGACATCAGGGTTTGGTCTAAAAGATATCAACAACTACTCTTGGGTGTCATGGGCTGCTAGACGAATTAATACTAAATAGAGAATATGGAAACACTTATGTAAATCCACCAACCCACAAAGCATTCAAACTTCTTATACACTTTTATCATTCTCACCCAATGCTACTAGTTCCCTACACCACCTAACCCTATTATTTCCATCATGTCTGCTCAATGCCAAAGCTATCTAGGTGATTATTTTTTGCTGAAAGCCTGATTACTACAGCATTAATCAATCTAATGATATTGTATTATTTGTAATGCAACCTCATTGTGTAAAAACAGTTTGCTTGCTTCATTGCAAAATAGTTAATTCCATTGTATATAGTCTTCCAAGGGCAAGTAGTTAGTATAAGGTAAAAGGCCAGTGCTGTAGGAAGTGTATGCATTGTTGGTTTTAGAGATAGAAATAGATAAGACAGGAGGCCTCAATAAATTCCTAATTGAAAAATGCTAATGATTTGCTTTATTATCAAAAAGTTAAGTATTAAACAGACTTCTGAAAATAATTTACTACAGTAGATCAAAAATACTTGTTTAATGTGACCTAGAGATGAGAAAACAAAATGGCGAGCGTGAAAAATGCATTAAAAAAGAAAAGTTCATAGCAACAACTTTAAGGATCACAAAACCTCCACATTTCCCACAAATCTAGAATGGCATGGGAGGTAGGAGCATGTATTATGTCCTCCCATTTTGATATCATTAAAGCAGAACTAAACTTAACTTTGTTAATTGTTTACTCCTAAAGCTTTATTCTCCAGAATACCCATGCATTGTATTCCAGTAGGTTGCATGTAAATGTATGTGTATACTGTTGGGTACACACATTCCCAATGAAAGTACAGACGGGATTTTCCCCCCCCCCTTTTTTTATATAATAGTATACTAAAGCTATAGGGATTCTTGCAATCTTAGGGAGTATGGCAGTCACGAAAAGTTCTCCCTATGCTTTATATAGGTAGAACAGACAGAATCATGCAGATTCTGTTTGCCATCTTTACAGATTAGTAAAGTATGTATACACCTTTAGTCTTTAGAGAGGCTTGGGAGCATGAGCACCAATGGACCAAGCAGGTAAGGGGAAAATTGGATTCGGGCAACACCACCAGCTATAAGAGGGTCCACAATTGCAGGCAGTTAAATAATTAAAAACTTACAGGGAGATTCAATAAAAGTTCTTATTGTTTAAAATGGTGCTAATTTTGCCCCAACCAATCAGATCTTATTTAACATTTGCAAGATAACATCTGATTGGTTGGGGCAAAATTAGCACCATTTTTAATGGTTATTTTATTAATCCAATGTTTAAAAACATATCAGGTTGGATACAAAGAAATATCTGACGCATTTCAGGTGTACAAACTTGCCCTTGGTCATGGGTGATCATGCCCCTGATCCCTGTTTTTACTGTCTCTTTGCACAGAGTATTTACGATTCTAGAGACTCTACACTAATATGGACACCAGTTATTTTTCAGCAAGCATGAGTGGCATAAAGAACAACAAAAGAATAGTCAGCAGATTTCAGGTTATTATAAATAAGGAAAAATTGTTGTTAGTCTGTAGATTTGTAGATCTAATTCACTACCTTTCTTTCTGTTGCAACATATTAACTTTATATACAAATACAAAACTTCAGCTTCAGGCCTAATGGCAAGATAAATAGTAAAGAAGACTCCTGCAATTGAATCAGTTTGGTTTATTTTGTAGTGGTAAATGACATCATTGCACGGTGGTCATCTAATTTACCAATAGACTTTCTTCTAGAAAAAATAATTCCTTTTAATATACAGTAAAGTTGCTTTTACTAGAATTTGTGTTTGTTGTTTTGTGTAGTTATGGATCAGAGCTGGGTTACCACAAGAAGATGTACGCTCCTTCCTAGGACCCAAAAATCTTCAGGGAGCCCAGCTACAGAACTAGATTGTAAGCTCTAAGAGGCAGCACTGAAATATTTATATCATTTATATAATTATGTACTGAACTATTTATGTATTTATATTTTTGTCCCCCTTGGTTGACTTTTTTGTATTTTGTTATTGTACAGCTCTGCGTCCCCAAGTGGTGCTATATAAATTAACTATACATACATACAAACAAAAACAGTTTTACAGTCCATCAGGAAGATTTTGTGGTCATGCTAACCGATTTACTTTAACTGATTTATGACTTAAATTTAGCAAAAGTATTTAACACCAGCTGATGGCTGGCATAAATACTAACGTTGGTTGAGATTTACACAGAGCTGCACAGCCTCTGGCAAATCTATTCCGGGAGATTTGCCCAGAGCTCCTGTGGCTCAGGGTGCATCTCCCTGCATATGTTTTCCATCTCTGGTATGGAAGAAAATGTATCATTGCTGATGCTACTAGGTAGGGGCCTGTGGCCAACATATGCTTTTAAACATATGTAAAGAGTATAGGTATGAGGACATGCAGCGTGATGCAATATCAGATACCTTTGGCCAGATACGTGTAAAACAATTTGTAAGTACAATTTGAAAACTTTTTGGAAATAGCATGATTTGTGCTACAATTTAACACAAAACATAACTTTTCTTTAATGGGGGCATAAAAGCCCAGCAACAGAGAACAACTTGCCTGCATTTTTCACTGCAATGCATTAAAGAAGAATTATGCTCCCCTACCCCCACTTCTCTACTGCCTGCTATGTATAGTACCCGGGATGAAGACCTTATCCATTAGGTTCTCAGCAGCAGAGGAAACTTTAGGTATGTACTGCTGCAGAACATCCCGTGAGTGAGCAGGGCCGGCCTTTGATAAGGGCGACCTGTGTGACCGCACAGGTTGTATTATAAGGTGGGCGCCAGTCTTACGTCGCTGACCTGTAGGTCAAAGTTGTGCATCAGTGCCACAGTCCCCCCAGTTACGGTCCTGCAGATCAAATGTATCAGCACCAACCCACAGACAAAGCCCCAACACAGGTAAGCCTTAAGATGTCTGTATTCTGAGCTGTCACTGTGCACTTAGTGTTATGTAATGATGTACGCAGGATATACACAAGCACGCACTACAAATACTAAAAGACAGTAAATGCAGGTGTCGGACTTGATTTGAAGCAGGCCAAGGCAAGCAGCATTCAGCAGCGTATTGTGTGTCCCCAGGGGCGTGTTTGGAGGGGGTGCTAGGCTCCAGTAACAAATCTTGCATAGGGTGTTATTTATCCTAAGGCCGGCCCTGTGGGTGAGGACCTAGTGGTTTAGGTCCTTAAAGCAAAGAAGAAACAGAGGGTCACACTCCATGTGAAAAAACTTTTTGGAAACCACACATATCACATATCAACTTGACGTGTGGTTTCCAATAAATTCAGTTTCTTCTTTGCATGAAGTTGTGATTCCTGAGGGAAGACTTTTGAGGTGTCTGCTCCCATGAAGTACACTTACCCTTGTTTTTTCCAGTGGTAATACATATTAGTATAGTATTTGAGGTTGAATAAAGACATACATCCATCTAGTTCAACCTACTCAACCTTCAATACCCACATTTCCTGCCAAACTGTTGATCCAGAGGAAGGCCAAAAGACCCCACCAGAATTATGAAGGGGAAAAAAAATTCCTTTCTGACTCCAAGTGGCAATCGTAAATATCCCTGGATCAACTTTATATATCAATACCAGTAACATGCAAAATTCCTTGTTTTAAGAAACCCCTTCAGCTTTTTTTAAACTGCCCAATGAACCTGCAGTCATATGCACAATGGAAGACAGTTTCACAGTTTTACCGTTTTACCGTTTTCAGTGAAAAACCCTTTTCGAATTTGAAGCCTAAACCTATTTTCTTCAAGTCTTAAAGGGATGTCCACATGTTCTCTGACATGTTCTATTGGTGAACATATTGATATAGCCATATAGTCCTTTCTCTCCAACACTGAGCATTGAAAAAATCTGCGGAATATTCAGTAATTGTTACTTCGGTCTATTCTAAATTATATTTTAAAAAATATACTATTAAGATGAAATCTTTTCTTGACATTCAGAATCTTTAAATGTCTGTACACACATTAGATAATTGTTGGCCAACAAATTTGTGTAAGGGCTTTTAAGGTACATACACACGTGGGATCAAGGGGGCCGACCCACGACCCACGATGTGCGATGTGTATGCAAGGCTATGCTGTGTAAAAGCACTTTATTGGCTGAAACAGTCATGTGTCCATACACAGAATAATAGTTGTGCGAAACGGGTCGGCCTCCACGATCGCATTTGTGTATGAGCCTTAACTGAAATTGTTAAGTAATTCATTCTGGTGGATTATTTAGCAATACCACCTAACAATGCCTTAATGCCTTTGGTCTCATGTGCTGTAGAAAATCTTATGGACATTGATTAATTGAAAAAGAAAAGGCTGCTCAGCCACTGCCAAGCAGCCTGTTTGTAAAAGTATCTTTAGATAATTGTCTTCGGAATGAAGGTTCCAAAAACAATAATCTTGAGTATACAATGCTTGAATGATTTTCGGTAGCAATGAAAGATTTGTGTTATTCCTGTGAATAGAGAAATTTGTATCATTTGTGCCATAAACTATTTAAAATTTTTCTTTATTTATCAGGACAGGAAGAGTATTTTAATAATATACACACAGCAACGTATCAATGTTATAATATTACTGCATTTGAGTGCAACAATGCACAGACATTTGGTCTTGTATGTGCACTTTTCATATTTGTTATTGTGACATATTTATAAAAGATGATAGATATTTTGTTGGCATCACACAAGAAACTTCATTGCTTTAGCCCAGGGAGCACTGCTTTGCTATGACTTACAGCTTCGCTTGAGCATGTTAAAGGTTCTAGGAGCTCTTTTCAAAGCTGCCAATGCTAGCCTGGGAATTATGGTAATGTGCCACTTCTGAGCCCTCGGCAGGATTTGCAACAGAGAAATCACATCAGCCTATGCTGATTAACAATTCCATTCCATCCAGAGATTTATATAAAAAACTATCTTACATTTTGCTTTTTAATAAGAATGATCACTATCTCAAATTGAGTCCCAGTAAATTTTAATAAAGGCCCAAGGTTGAGTGGCATTTTGCATGCTGATTTAGCTGTGATTGCCTGCTTTTGATGAGCACACGGATGGCATATATAGCTTTCCACTGAGCAGGTTTAAAGGCGAATACTGAGGGAAAGGATAAAAATGATAATAAAAATGGAAACTTCTTGCTTCATTTCTCAGAGTTGCATTCATGAAACTTAACATTTTAAAAGTGGGCTACACTGAAGTGACCACCACATTGTCTTGGGACAAAGAATTTTCAAATATTATCAGTAGTTTAGAAATGAAGGAAACAATATTGCCCTGTTTTCAAAAATAATCTTAAATAATAAATTGCTGAATAAATTAAAACCCTATTGCTATCAAAATCAAGTTTTCTGTTCTCATATTTATAAAGGCTTGGTATTGCAAAATTGTGATACTGTGCCTTTACTAACATTAGAAATGACCAATCTGTATTTTACATTGTAATCTTAATTTTTATGATAACAGTGCAAACTACCAATACCACATGATATCGGCATCAGATGACCGCTGCGGTTTTCATTTTCAGTATTTCATGTACTTTTTAAGCGACGTAAAATACTACAAACTAATGAAAAAAATAACATGGCCAGTACAAACCTGAATATCTCATTAATGGTATGCAAAAATTGGAAAGAAGATCTAAATCTAATGCATGTGATTAAAGCTCACCAGAAACACATTTTTTTCAGATTTCCCTTGTAGCACTACAGGTTACATCAGTGATACCCAACCTTCGGCCCAGCCCGTGTGGACCTGTGGGTGTGGCAAAGGGCATAGTGTGTCGGGGCATGAAATTGCATGGACCAAGTAGCTCCTAGCATGGGCCAAGTTGGGTTAGATGGTTAAAGACAATATTCCATCATATTGTAAATATAGAATTCTGAGCACTCATCTTATTAATTACATATATATTTTATTCTATCAAATTTTTGTTGTTTCTTGAAAACCTTCATCAGGACTAGAGTTTGACCCAATCTTAGATAGTTGGGATGAACTTGAACTCTTCCGAACTATCCGAACTATGAATTAGTTAGGTTTATTTCAAACCTGCAGACTTATTTTCGATAATTATTGAAAATTCAATAATTATCAAATTCTTGAATCGGTGACCCTCAAATATATCCTTCAATTTCGGTAACCCTTGAATTTAGCCTTTGATTTTGGTAACCCTCAAATGTATCATTTGGTAAACCTCAAATGTATATTTCAGTAACCCTCGAATTGGCCATAACCCTTGAAAGTAGCATGTGGAAACACAACAATTGCCCAATCATGGGAAAAGCTAGTGTTTAAACAAGTTTTGGTGATATGTACACGTTCCCCAGACCATTTCCAAGGTGCCAGAGCCATTTACAGGAAGTTATCATTGATATTTTAACTGTATTTAGTTCAAACTTTTCTAGCTATTACTTCCCATTGACTTTAATGGGTTTGTTTTTGAACTTCCAAACTTCTGCAGTTTGAAAACAAACCAAGTTCGGCCATCTCTAATTAGGACTATCTATATCCATATTAACCCAACAATATATTAATCTCTAAAAACACCAAACCAACCACCATAACCATCCCTTTACATATTAAAAATATACAGACATAGACAAGTTCTAAATACACATGTCTGATTTGGTGTTGTTCAATAAACCACTGCTTTTGAAAGGGTAAGATTGTTTTCCCAATGTACACTTGTACACAAGCCCTATATGGAAAGTGCCAAGGAAAGACAAGTGAAAGGAAAATCAAAGGGGTATGAGAATCTGGTTGGGTTAGTCTGATGTTTTTTTTAAAGGTAATTGGAACCTATGCATTTTTAGGTTTATATGGATATTGTTTGTTCTGATGAGGATGTTCAAGTTACACCAAAACATCGCTAGAATAAAATTTACTTGTTATTAATTTGATGAGTGCTCTGAATTCTATATTTACTATATTTGGTTTGAACATGCAGGGTGGGATCTCTGCAATCCTCGAAGCACCTAAGATATGAGAGACAAGTGAGTGCAGTTGGAAAACTAAAGATTTGAGGGATGGACTATTGTAATCAATCTTCCAGACTTGCGTGATTGTTGAAGCCTAAAGAAAAATTTGAGGACTCTTGTTTTGAGAATTTTCAACGCGTGGAACAGTAGTTCATCCACCACTCAAGGTTAGATGGTAATACATATCAGTTTTTTACAATATGTTTTGTTTGAAAAGACATATTCCTTTAAATCATATGTAGTCTAACTGAAACCATTGTAATAAATTTTCCATAATGCTACGTAAACATTGCGATTATTGAAGATTTTGATAAATTGCCAAAGGGTCCAAATATTCTGTGTGTTATTAGTGGAATATATACTTGCTTTTTGTTAGTGATCCAGTGCTTATTCTTTATCTCATATGTTCTTCTAATTATATTCAGATGAATACTGCATATTGGCAACCGCACTGCAGAAATTGTAAAAGCAATCAGAATAGATAAGAGATCAAGCTAATTAAAATTCATTGCAGATACTGCAATTTTCCGTTTCCTTTTGCAACAAAATAAACTACATTATTTATCACGTTTGTTAAGCAATTTGCACAACTTAACGCCAATAGTTACTTGTTTTATGAGCAGTGAATCTTTCCTAGAGACTATTTTACAGATAACTGCAGGAATGTATTGTTTAATGAAACATCAATACTAGTAATCTACTTTTCTAAGTTGATAAGGCTGTTTCTACCATTAAATAGAACATATATGAATGACCAGGTTGCAGCACTGAGATATCTCCTTAACTTGAGTAAATATTAGATATACAATATGATATTGGGATATTTGTCTGTAGTCTGAAAGGAAATTACTTTGTTTGACCTTTGTCTTTGTATCCTTCTCTTTTCTACTATAAAAATCTAGAGAAACAGAGCATTCCCTTAACATAACAAGTTCCCCATACTGTATGTGCAGTATACTTACATCAGGCTTCTTCTTGCAGTATATATCTCATAAAATATTTATTTTTGATAGAAATTAAAAATAACATTGATGTATTCTACCAAATTGATAATATTTATAAATGTATTTTAGTTTATTATATGCTTATACATGTTCTCATTGGGTACCATAACTGAGCTGTCGAATGGTCCAATGCACCATCAACACTGTGGGTGATATACAACTCGTGCATACCCTTACCCCAGGGCATCATATTTTCAGTACTAATGCAAAAAAATGGAGACACCAATGTCTATTAGTTGGATTTTATTCCACACTGCATATCAACACAATGTTTTGGGAGGAGCCTCCTTCATCAGGTGGTGACATTATAAAAAATAAAGTTTAAATGCCCATGTGGCTGTGGCACTTCCAAACATGTGGGTAATGGGGTGCAAGCGATTCTAAACATTTTAAGAAAGGGCTAGTGTAACTTTTTTGGGTGAACTTTAATATAAATGATGTAATATGTTAAGGCATGTTAACACTTCAGTTCTACCAGCTGGTCCACAGAAAAGACAATAGTTTAACACAGCTTTGCCTTTAATGTGCATTATGTTGCTGCATATGTAGCACCACTACCTATAGGGGGAAATGAAAAGAGAGCCACAATTACCACTTCAATAACCATCTAGTTTAAAAACATTCAATTGCTTTTCAATCTTTATCAGGGTTATTCAATAAAAGTTTTTATCGTTTAAAATGGTACTAACTTTGCCCCAACCAATCAGATCCTATTTAACATTTGAAAGCTAACATCTGAATGGTTGGAGCTTGCTCTGGGCAGTCCAGTAAGCAACTTTGTATTTACGTCTCTTTTTACTTCCTGGAGCTTTCCCCATTGGAAAGGGGAGATCCAGGGGACTTAGATAACAGGTAGGTCCTGTTAGTGTGACATTATATTCTGTAATAGATCACTCCAGGGGTGATAGGTAGGAGTACGGTAGCTAGTGATCAGCCTGAGCTCCAACAAGGAGATTTAGTAAGGACTAAAGTCCTGGGTATACCACCCAAGAATAGGCACATAGTGCCAGATACAGGGGTAGAAGATTCCACTACAGTGATCTGAGAGATGGGGTGTCATTAACAAGCTGATTGTTATTTATGCTGTTTCTGATCCCTCTGGTTTGTGAGTATTTATGTGAAATCTGTGTCATGCAATGTCACTCTATTGTGCTACTTGCAAATGCTTTATTAATATTGTTCTGTTAATAAATAAGATAATGTTTCAGTTCAAGAACCACTGGTGCCCATTTATTGCATTCTACCTCGAGTGGTAGTTCAGCAACACCCTGCCTCCAACATATGCGAGGGCCCACTCCTGATAAATAATCTCTGGAGCAAATTACCGTAAGTAACCCCATTTTTCTATTGCCTTACATATGTTTTTTGCATTAATTTAATGCAAAGGTTTAAAAAATATTATTCATACACTGGCCTGCTTGTGTAGTTGATTGGTACCAACAAATAACATAATATAACATGGTATAACATGTATAACATTAACGATATATAATTTTGGACATTATTTAGTATATTATCTGTTTACATGTGTAAGTCTTAATAAGCAAGCATTTCTGTGCTTTGCAGCATCCTTAATAAAAACATAAAATATCTGCTTGTCAGACAGTAATAAACCATTTGGTACTGTTTAAATAAGCTTTGACATTTTCTTGGTAAACCACTAACAGTTACTTTAAGTGCAAAACATGTACATTTTTCTATAGACCACAATCTTTATATGGGTCTCACTGATGATTCTGTCATCCTTACTGTTTGACCAAGATAGGCAACCATCACATGTGCTGTTGACACACCTGCTAAAATACACACTGTCGATTTCCATAATGCTATTATTCAAAAACGACATCAATTGTATTCAGTTTTATCATTTCGCTTTTCATACTCTTTTTGTGTGTGTGTGTGTGTTCGAATCCTTTTCTTTGAATGTCAGTTACATTAGCTTTCTTCCAGGTAAGCTTCTATATAAAGTGTTCAAGAACTCGATTATTTAAGGAAATGTTATGAGTTTTATCAGATAAAGCAAGTTTCTAGAATGGGTTTAAAAGTTAAAAAAAGAAACACCAAATGTTAAAAATAGAAATAGAGGATAGATACATTGCATATTTTCCACATCTTTGAGATTAAAAATCTTCATTTCCTAAATGTAAAAAAAAAATGCTGCTTGATCAACTGTAGCATTTGGGTGTTTATTTATTTTTTTCTTCCTGTTTGAATGGTTTGATGTTGTGTCTTCATTTTTCTTTTGGAGATGATCGATGGAGTTAAAAACAAGTTTTTATACTGTATTCGTTTTACATTATACAAATACGGTAAATACAATTAATGTGTGTATGTGTAAGGTGCTATGTTTTCAGCAGCTTTGTACAATATTATTATTATTATTATTGATTTATATAGCGCCAACATCTTCCGTGGCGCTTTACAATTACATAGTCATACATTACATACAGGGTAATACATGTTATATAAAGTCATACATATTATATACACAGGTAACACATAATATAAGTAAACAGTGATGAGTTTCTTACAGCAATACCGTGATACATTAGGAGAGAGGACCCTGCCCAAAGAGCTTACAGACTACAGGATATGGGGGTGAGACATAAGGTTGCGGGAACTGGTAGGCTGTAAATAGATTGGCAGTAGAGCGTGAAAGGCGGGTTGGATCATATTGGCTAGTAAGGGGGTAATGTTTAGGCCAGGTTATATGCTAGCCTAAAGAGGTGGGTTTTAAGGTTATGTTTGAAGGTGTTAAGGGACGGTGAATGATGGACAGACGGAGGAAGGGAGTTCCTGAGCAGAGTTCCTGAGGCAGTATTGCTGGGTCAGCTCTGAGATATATGGAGGGGCTATGTTGGATAGTGCTTTTATTTAACTGATAATGTAAGTCCCATTGAGAATTTGGACAGCTAAATGGTTATAAGAGATTTGTATTTGTAAGAAAGAACCAATTGTAATTTAGAGGATTTCTTGCAAATACCTCCAATGATGGAAAAATGGGATTAATTAAGTGCAAACTGCTTTGTTTTTGCACTAATTCACATTTCCCAATCCCCATTAATAATAGTAATTTATTTCATTAAAATAATGGAGTTTTTTAAACAGTAAACAAACTGATTAGTTGCTAAAGATTCATTTTCTTCTGTTCAGGTGACAAGACTGTAAATGCGACCAATTAATCACACGCCTGCAGGTTATTTTCATCATGAGCAACGTCTCAGCATTTCTGTTAGGTTGGTCTATCTGTTAAAGCTTCTTTTCCCTTAACTGAACTTTGAAAACCTTCACAAGGCAACCTAACAGCTCTCTGCAGGTTAAAACCTGTTTGGACTTCTTAGTATTTTGCATTCCATTCACGTTTGTGGCACCAGGATTTATGTATACAACAACAACGTAACAATGTAATACTTTTGGTATGATTGTGTTAAGCTGAAACTGTATATCTTTTCTTTTGTTTTACTTTATATGGACTAGGAAAAACAGCTTAATTTAAGGGAATTTAAGGCAAATCCAGGGTTTCCATGTTCTGAATTGTTGTATGCAAAAGCCTAAAACCAGTGTGTACACATATACAATCTGCTTCACCAGGAAACTCTACATTAACAGGATTGGTGAAACATAATTATTATAATCCCATGAGCCCTGCAGATTTAAATTCTTTAATAGTTTGATAAGGTTGTGCTTTTTTTTTTTCTTTTGCATTTACTAATTTCCTGATTTTGTGTGCCTGGCACAAACAGGCACTACAGGAGTAGGTGCTTTATAGTCACTGTATTGATGTATTAAATTCATACAAATAAAGCGCTGGAGTGCTGTCCTTGTTTTATCTTTGACCTAGCTCTTGATGGTTTATTTTGAATGTTGCATAGCACAAGGAACATTCATCCCATATATATTGCTGCAAGCGCTAAGCCTGGACAAATGACTGACAGTCGCATCAGCGGCGCAAACGATCGTGCAGTCTCATAGGGAATAGCACAATTGGCGGTGAGTTTACAAAAGGCCCAATCACCTGTTCATCCGAATTTGCTCAGTCGCGGGAAATATCATATGATGTGTAACCGGCCCATAACCACTCTGCAGTATTGTGAAGGCTGTAGATGTAGACACCATTATTGAAGAGTAACCTTAGTGTCAGGAGCACACCTATTGGCAAAATGCAGACAGTCGTTGCCGATGTCAGGCCTGACTCTCTGGGATTATAAGACACAGCTAAGTCTCCTTTTCTGCCAACACTACACCACCAAGTCATGCTTGGGGATCCGCACTATAAATTCTTTGTGTCTAAATAACTTTTCATGCATTCTTAACTAGGCTCATCATGACACCTGTTCCCCTGCTTCCTCTTTTTGTGGAAAAATTATCCAATGTTGGTTTGTGTAGCATACATGCAAATGGTTCTTGTACTGGAACTAGTGGGCATTTTCTGTGTTATGTCCCAAGTTGTTCCTGTTGGTGTCCTATGTGGGTGCATTCTGAGTTCCTACTGGCCGTAAAGAAGGATATCTAGCTCCAGGGATTGCTGTCCAGTGTTGATATGACATCAGAGTAGTTTCATCCATCTCTAATTCAGGGGTATGGGCTGCTCAGCCAGAAGTTTCTTATTTCCTGTCACAAATGTTTACAAAGAAGTCCTCTTTATACAGTTAGTTAAAGCTTACTCACAATTTCCACTCTTGGCATCCAGACCTATTTATTTTGTTTTATCACCTTTGCATAAACTAAACTTTAAACCCTAACACGATGTGTACGAACGAACGTTTCGGCCTATAATCGGGCTGTGTGTAGGCACTTTATCGTCTTAAATGGACGTTAAGCTGTCTTCTTTTGGAGATCTCCAAAAGAACAACCATTTCGGCCCATAAAGTGCCCACACATGGGGCCAATTATCAACCGAAACGTTCATTTGTACACATCGTGCGTCGCGGTTGGGACCCGCAATCGCACATGTGTACGAACCATTAGTTTGAGGATGCAATACAATTTGATGATTCTCTTTTTAGATATTTACATATTTGTTTTCCTTTGCTTTGTAGATATTTTATAACTTAGGAAATGATAATGGGCTGATGGGATGGGCTGAAAGAAAAGCTCTAAGGGGAATCATTACTAAGAACCTTACAGGCACATGGTTTTGTATAAACTTGCAAACCACAAGAAACTGATCCCTTAACTGAATTTCTAGCTTTCTAATAGAATCTCAAACCTACAAAATGCAATCTGCATCTTTAGAGAGACTGCCTGCTGACAGTTTTATTCATGAGCAAGTAAACTGTACACAATTAAAGGACAATATAAAAAAAATAACATTACATGTCCACACTTCCAGCAGCTGAAATCGCTTACTCACATTTACAGCCGTGCTGCCCTCCCTTAGATATCACACAGCAAAGATGAGTGCTAAAAGCCAACCTCTTAAAGGGCCCAGGGCCCTGATTAACATATCACTTGACACTGGCTGGTGGGAATGTCTGTTACAACCTCTCTCCTCCTCTGGCAGTCAAACAAACTTGAACTGTTCAGTTGCTAGGATACATAATCAAGCTGATAAAGGGTGGGTGGAGGAGTGTTTTCTCGCATGCTAGCTTTGATGCGTTACAGGCAGACAGAATGGTTACATCCCCTTCACAGCATGGCTAATTGAAGGCAGAGAGAGTCTCAAAATCAGGGAACAAATGCATGGGGAGGGCTGCATACCTTTACTATTTTGAAAGCAGTTTAAAAAAAATGCGTTGAGGCAATACAGTTATCCTTTAACTGTAATGTCAGGTGTCATAATGGTTTCGGAGCATTTTCTATATATGATAGAAATATATGGGTTATTAGTACAGATGGTCAAACTTCCTCAAGTTCAGTAAAAGTTCGTAAGTTCGGAAACAAACCCATTAAAGTCAATAGGAGAATATAGTTCAAAAAGTTTGGATTACATACAAATAAAATAGCAATGGTAACTTACTGTAAATGGCTGTGTCTAGGGAACATGTCCATAATGTCCATAATGTCCATGTCCATAATGCATTACCAAATGCATTAAAACTGTTCTTTCCCTCACGTTTGGGCAATAGTTGTGTTTCTGCACGCTACATTCGAGGGTTATAGCCAATTCGAGGGTTACTGAACTATAAATCGAGGGATACAGAACAATACATTGTGGGTTACTGAAATTGAAGGCTACATTCGAAGGTTACTGAAATTGACCGCTACATTTGAGGGTTACCAAACGATACATTTAAAGGATTACTAAATGATACATTCAAGTGTTACCGAAATAAAACAATACATTCGAGGGTTACTGAAATGACCGCTACATTTGAGGGTTACCAAACGATACATTTAAAGGATTACTAAATGATACATTCAAGTGTTACCGAAATAAAACAATACATTCGAGGGTTACTGAAATTGACCGCTACATTTGAGGGTTACCAAACGATACATTTAAAGGATTACTAAATGATACATTCAAGTGTTACCGAAATAAAACAATACATTCGAGGGTTACTGAAATTGAGCTACATTTGAGGGTTTACCGAACATGACGCGCTACATTTGAGGGTTACCAAATGATACATTCAAAGGATTGCCAAATGATACATTCAATGTAATAAAATGATACATTTTCGAGGGTAATGTATTATGTATTGAGTGGTTGGGGAGACCACTCAAAGATTGAAGGACCGTATTACCCAACATAAGTCCTCCATTAGGAGGAAATTAACACATCTCCCTGTTCCCTACCATTTTTGTGATAAAGGACATACAGTTAGTCAACTTAAATTCCAGGCTATAGATGGGATACCACAACTGAGAAGAGGGGGTAATGGAATTGAAAAATTAAAAGAACTAGAAATGCAGTGGATACAGAGACTGGACACTTTACAACCTAGAGGAATGAACAGGGATTATACTCCTGGGTTTTTTGATGTATAAGCAATCTGTGAGTTTATAAGTGATCAATAATAGAGATTTTGATTTTATTATTTTTTGTTTTTTTAAACAAAACACAGGTAATCGAGATCAAATGAATCTGTGAAAGGTGATGAAATGAAGTAAACAATAAGGAACTGTAGATTGGGAAACAAGTCCTTATAATAACAAACATTGAAGGAAATGTTAAAGGGATTATAAGAACTGGACAACTTATCAAGAAATTTTTTATGGTTTTTAATTAAGGGAATTTTAGCACTTTATATATACCATTAGCACTTTATATTTATGGGCATAAATTTGTGAAATGAATAGAAATATACACTTGTTAATATATATTGTAATATGCACTTTATAAGATACACATTGCAACATGCACTTTATACGATGCACTTTATATGATGTTATAATATTTTTTTAAGTGTTTGATTATTTATAGTGGTGTATGTATGGTGAATTCAGAAGAACTTATTTGTTTCGAAGTGATTTAAGAGATAAGATGGACACTGTTTGAACACTAATTGATTGTTAATTGTATGATCCTGCCCATAAGAGTGAGGATACATTGTATAAAAGATGTTGTTTGATCACAGTTTCTCCAGGCTTGATAAAGGGTGGAGGTCCACCCGAAACATTGCCGGAGATGACCCTCACAGTTGGGTGAATAAAGTTACAGATTATTTTCAACTGTCACAATTTGGAGTGGTCTGCTGCATTGTTTGATAACATCACTAGTTGTTAGTCATGTATTAACGCAAAAAATCTAACCCAAAAACAATGGGTTTGTTGTTACCCATAATTCTTTTTAATATAATACCTTTGTTTTATAATTCAGATTAAATGTACTCTTTCTGAGCTTTTACTCATAATCACAGTGTGCCCTACACTGTACATACTTTAATGGTGATTGTCCTATCATATCTATGTTATTTCTATTAAAAACATACACCCCTGAGGCAAAATTGTTAGCAGCATTGTGACTTTTTTACAAGATTGACATTCAAATATGTGACCTAACAAAAAGGAAAAAAATCCATTTTAAGACAGAAAAGGCAGTGAATTAACAAGTATGTTATAATGGTGCAGATTTCATAGAAATCCTTTTACTTTTAAAACATCTCATGAATTTACTGTACGTGTAGATAATGCTTTGCAATGCAGAAATGCAAAACATTTCCAGATTTCTACAGAACATAGCCTAACTGATCTGTGAAAAGAAAGAATTCCGCATTTGTTTTTTTAAAACTACCCTAAAAAGGGCAATTGGTAGGTGAATAAACCATTTCTTCCTAGAAATAAAGTAAAATGGCGGTACTCACATATTTATCTGTATTATTAATGTTTAGTGAGTGATCTTAATTGCCCCCACCTGCCTTACTCACAGACTTAATGTGGACACTGCCCTTCTTACACATCCTCCTACCCCCCATCTTACTTTTCTCTGATGCTTCTCTTAAATGTTGCAGAAAGTGTGCTGGCAGCTAAAGATCCTAGCAAGAGGTCAGAAATAGGGCAAATATTATAATTGCTGCTTCTGGAATGACAGGTCTCCCCTGTAAATGATTTCAATTGATGATTTCCTGGGAATCTACAATTCAGATTTAAAATCAGTAAAGTTTTAGACCTTTAATCAATAGGTCATATTATGGAAATTTTTTATTTTGAGGGGGAAAATTCTGTGCCATGTAAGGATATTGGAGGTCACAAAGCCCAGGGACAGCCTTTGGGGTGTGCTACCTGTGTGGTCACAAAGGGTACATTAAGAAGGGGGACACAGACGGATCTTTAATTGTCTTTTTTTTAAAATCTATCCTGACAGCAGGGAGGGAAAGCAGCAGTAATATTCTGTTTGGAAAAACTGACTGCAATGCCAGGAAGGGTTGTCAGCATCCTAGTTGGTTATTTTTGGCCCCCACACTTTACCAATATTCAACAAATCCCTTGCGATCCATTGAGATTTGTTGAGAATTGCCTATGTGTATTGCCACCTTAGAAGTGAGATGGAAACCACAATGATGGCAGGAAAAATTTAAAAATCTAAAGGGAACAGAGAAAAAGAATATGATTTACAAAATAAAAAATGAAAAAATGAGAAATGCAAATACAAAACGAAGTAGATGAAAAGGAGGGGAGATCTTCAGGGACCATCTGCCATCAACTATACTTCATACCAAAGGGTGGAATATATTGGAAATGTTTTCTATTGCTTCTTGCAATGGTGCAATGTGGGGAATCTATGGAAGATCAGTGGCGCAATGTGTGGAATCTGATGAAAAATCCAATCATAAAAAAATCGTCCCCTGTATGTCTAGCTTTACTGTTTGTCAGTGATTTGCCTTTTTTAAAAATAAATGTTCTGTGTAAAATCTGTGCCCATGAAATAAAATAAAGGCATGGTAACCATTAGATTATAGGTCACTTAACTCATTTGACTTGCCCACTTAAAGTGGAAGGGTGGAGGTGTTAAGTTCTTTGAACTGTAGTTAAGTGTTTGTTCTGTTTGTTTTAAGGAAGGAAACTGTCACCTCTGTTTGTATTTAGTGAGCACTGCACAATGTTTCTGATGGATTTAGGAATAGTAGGAGGAAACAAGAGATTTATCAATGGTTTATAGTTGGTGAGTTTAGAGTAAGCAGGGATAACTTACATTTACACGTGTTTGCCAAGAAACCTGACTACAAGGGCAGCATTAGGTTAACTAAAGTAAGGGCAGCAGAAACACTTATACTGTTTTTGGTGGACCAACGTTTCATAGCATTCTGTTACTTGCTCACAATGAATCTTTCAGTATCTTGTATTTCATTTTTATTTGCGTTTCTGGGTCATGGTTTTATAATGTGCTATGAAAAATGCTACAAACATACATACATTAAAGAAGATAATAAACAGCAATTTCCCTCTGTTATACTTAGTTTTCTATTTATAAATGCCCCCTAAAATAGACAGCTATAGAGCTGAAAAATCAATACAGAAGATTATTTATCTATTAAGACTAATCAAAGACTATTAAAAAAAAGTTTATATTATTATTCATATATTTTATTTATCACCTGTATTTTTCTGATTTAAACATAAGTTAAAGGTGAACTGTTGTAACAATAATGAGTGCCCTATATTAAAAAATATACCTTTAAAATGTCTCCCCCCCACCCCAGAAATTCTAAATCATTTTTAAAGCTAGCCACAAGCCTGAAAATATATGTTTTATCCCCCTATGGTGTCTATAGCCAAAGAAATCACAGAAAATGGTTGCAAGCCTGTAACAAGATTTAGAATGTATTCATAATCATTTATGGAGGGGGGGTTATAGCACAGCTTATGACACATATCTGTCATATAAACACAGATGGAAGTGAACTTTTGAATGTTTATTACTTTGGATCAACAACAGCTAGAGATATCAACAAACATTTGATGCTTGTTTGAAATGTATGAGAGAGCTCTTTCAACTTATCTTGTATGGAGACCACAGTTCCCCTTTAACCTTGGCCAAACTGTCATATATTCCTGCCGACAGACCAACCAAACTCTAAACTAAGCAGTAGTCTATCAGTTTGGAATTAAAGTACCCACTCCACTATTTTGGCCTGATTAATTCTGCTGTCAATTGAAGACCACTTGATCGCACAGGCCAACTGATAAATCATTATATTTGAGGACATTGTAATGTATATGTGCTTTCTTTGTCATTAAATTCTTAATGTTTAGTGAGTGCTCCTTCCCCTTCTTTCTTTTATGTGCTAATTCTCTTAATTGTTACAGAAAGGGTGCTGGCAGGTAGGCAAATATTTTTGTAAGAGGTCAGGGATGGGTCACAAAGTATAATTTATGCTTCTGGAGTGCTCCTGTAAATGTTGTGATTTCTAATGATGATTTAGAATCCAGATTTAAAATTAGAAAATGTTTTGAGCAGTGGGATCTTGCTATATCTTGAAAGGTACAGTTTTTGAAAATTAAACATTTTTTTTAGAGTTAAGATACCCTTTAATGTCCCTATTCCTGCTCTCTAAGCTCCATCACCTCCATCACAGTGGAGTAGGTACAGTAAGTACTGTATATAAACCCAGTTTCAGCAATCACATCAGGCAGCTGCAGGGTTAATAATGATACAGTTCTCTATATTGCTGTCAATCACAGAGCAGACTGGATACATTTTTGAAACACAACAAATGCTGCTTCTCACTCACAGCTCAATTAACAATCTATGTAACAGTCTAAGGAACAATCTATGAGCACCAGGAGAAGTGGAATAGCAGACTGCACTGAGCAGGCAGAAAGGGGGATTCCGGGCACCAGGAATCCCCCCCTAAACACGCCTCTTTTCACTACTGAAAAACTGGCATTGCTATTTTATTTCAGAATTTATTTTTGGGTATTTTCAAACATTTTTGTTGCAAATCTTGCAAATCTATGACATAAACATGTGCTCTATTCTAGAAAAATCTAGCATACTTGGTTGCCAGAAAGACTAATGCAAATGCAATCTAATAACCTTGTGCTATGACCCCTTTGTGCAAAGGGTATAACTCTCTGATCTGTCTCAGTCTTCCTCACTTTCATACTAATCTTTCATTTCGATGTTCATAGTGCATAAAATGATTTAAGGTAAGAATAGCTCTTTACATAAAGAAATGTAAGTAAGTATAAAATGCACATTCATCCATACTATCTGGTCAGTTTTGCTAACTGCTCATGGTCAGTGACAATGTTTAGAATATTATAAACAATGTTAAACGTGTATAATTTAAATCATGCCCACATTCTTTAAACATCATTTAAGAATCACTGAATCACTAAAAGGAAAATAGTCCTTGGATTCTAATTTCTTAAGCACACATGTCAGATAAAAACATCTTTTTAAAATGTTTTTTTTTTAAAGTTTAAAAAAAAAGTTAAGGCCTTAAGGCTGGTACAGACAGAATGTGGGATTGAATGTGAGTCCTGGCACAACTGATCATTTCCCATCTGGTTTCTGTAAAAATCAGTCTGTCTAAACAATCACAGGTCAACTAACTGACTAAGGCTGGGTACACACCAGGCAATATTTTCGGCCGATCGACCGATTCACAGCACTTTGAGTCAATTGGCCGAAAATATCGGTTGTTGTGGGGTGGGTGGCCGCGACCAACATCGATTGTTCGTTCGTCCGGATCGGGCATGTTGGAAAATTCCGATCGATCGTGCAGTTCCCTATGGGAACATTTGTCCCGACCGAGCACTCACTCGTTGTGATCGCTCAGTCGGGAAAAAAAGTCCCTCCGTGTGTACCCAGTCTTACAATTGATATATTAATTGATAGATCTGTTTTGCAATTATATAGGGCCAAAGTCAGTCTGTGGATTATTTTATAATCCGGGTGTCTGTATTTAGCTCTGAATTTTCTATTGTAAAGTTTATATATGCTACCACAGCAGTAGCTATTTGAGCCTGATAACATTGACATTTCCCCACTATTAAACTGCCTTTCTACTTGATACATTGTTTAATTGTAGGTGGGATGTTAGTAATACCCATTGCCTCTTAGAGAAATGCTACCTGTGCATTGTAGGTTACAATATGGGCATATTTTGTTGATTAGTTCCAGTTATCTGTCTATCCGGTAACCACCCCTTTTCTCTTAACTTGCAGTCTACTCTGTTATTAAAATACTTTCAATAAAAATAAAACATAGATTCAATAAAATATTTTATGGTTAAAAATGGTGCTAACCAATCAGATATTATTTAACATTTGAAAGGTAACATCTGATTAATTGGGGAAAAATTAGCACAATTTGTAACCATTATTATTATTATTATTATTATTATTATTATTATTATTATTATTATGGATTTATATAGCACCAACATCTTCTGTGGTGCTTTACAATTACATAGTTATACATTACATACAGGGTAATACATGTTATACAATATAAAGTCATACATATTACATACACAGGTAATACATAATATAAGTAAACAGCGTGATGAGTTTCTTACAGCAATACCGTGATACAATAGGAGAGAGGACCCTGCCCAAAGAACTTACAGACTAGAGGATATGGGGGTGAGACATAAGGTTGCGGGAATCGGTAGGCTGTAAATAGATTGGCAGAGGAGTGTGAAAGGCAGGTTGGATCATATTGGGTAGTAAGAGGGGTAGTGTCTAGGCCAGGTTATATGCTTAGTTGAAAAGGTGGGTTTTAAGGTTACGTTTGAAGGTATAACCATAAGTTCTTATGGTAATATCCATAAGAACTTTTATTGAATAACCCTTATAGTGTGTCCCCTATTACTTCAGCGTCTGTTATTTTCTGATAGTAATTGATATCCCAATTTCTTCCTTGTGCTTAACACAATTGCTTTTAAGTAGAAAGATTTGACACTGACAGGTGGGGCTGTCAGGCAGCGAGTGACACTGAAGCTTAACAGATGGATTTCCCATTTAATGGTAGGAATACCTGTTTCTACCTCACCCTCAATTATGAAATTATTGAACCTTATTATTATTGTTTTTTTTTTTTTTTTTTAATATATTTTCCCCTGAAACTGTTTATTTAAGGTAATTTACATATAAAACTAAAAACTTTTAATTTAGCTTGAAAGACAGCATTTTGGAAAGGAACATGCCATGGTTAGACAGACACTTATTAAAGTGTGTCTGTGTAAGTGTATGATCATGCATACCAGGAGACTGTTTCTCTCCATGCCGAACAATATTAGAATCGTTTTATGGTTTTTCTATGGAACCACTTGAACCTGGATTGGTATAACCATACAGACAGGATTGGGATGATTTAGATATTTTTGTACTGATTTATCTTGTTACCTTTAAGATCAGATTTCAAGGTCAGTTTGAATGCTGGTATCTGGAGACTGCATTTGAGTATTCTACATGAGAGTTCTTTTATAGGATTTCTATCTGGATTTATTGCTGGTTATATGTCTTATATATTTTATAGAATTACATAACGATAATTTTATCAATGTTTATTACATTTATTTTCATGTTGTTTTTATAATTATCAGGCATTACATTTATTAGAAGTGCGAGACTACAGAATTAACTATTGTTATTTCTTCTTTTTAGCGAGTCTGAGCTATCTTTACTCAGACAGCAACTCATAGTTTATTACATTTATTGTCCTTTTATAATATCATTTTAGAGGATCCCTGAGCGCTGTAGATATTATATTTGTTTCTGTTACATATTAAATGCTGTGTGTATGGTTAGGGTAGAGTGGGTGTAGGGGCGCATCGGTAAATGTGTGTAACTTTATCTAAGCTGGGCTGGGGTTATCTTTTTGCATTTATAATGTTAAACTAACCTCTTTGATTATTATAGTATGTTGTTATGCAAAACAAACTTATTTGATGATTTGGGAATGGCTCTCATTGGAATTAAAGAGCAGGATAGCTTATAAACATAAAACTAAATTTCAAACTTCACTCTGGGTTAATACATATTTTTATTGTTCTGCTTTTATTTTGAAATTTTTTTTTGTTTATTTGTGTATTTGTGTGTCTTCTGTCTTAGAGGCACAGTGTGAGTACACCACAGACCCAGACTGGTTTATTTAAGAAAGTATCAGTTGGGCTCTGATTAAAAACTCTGGAAACTTTGGAAAATTTACATCACAAATTCTACCCATCCAGAATAGACAAACACAAATTAATAGTTAACTTGGGAATGGATTCCTTAGCAAGGAGATAGCTTAAATTTCCTGTGTTTCCACTGCCCTGTGTTTCATTTCCTTAGCTCGAAAACCAAGGTAAGAATTACCTTTCAAAATATGAAAGAATAAAAAAGAAATAGAAACAACATCAAGTGATGAAGTCTCCAAGTTCCTTCATTTAGTGAAGTATTAAAGGGCATGTCCACAACCTACAGTAATGACTAGTGGCTGCTACCCAGAATGACTTTAAGCACTAAAGATTTCTGTTTAGGTTCACCAGGGACCATGGTAACTATTGCAACCTTAGGGTTGGGGTGGCCTATTTCTATGTGTAAAATTTACTGTGGGGAATGGACATGCCCTTTAATTCTGTACCTATTGTGTGAGCTTATAGCCTCTACTTTATGCATTGTCTGCTAGAGGTGGTCTCACTGACCTCAAATCCTTCAAATACTGCCCAGCTCTGCCCCCAGACCACTCAACTTCACCCAACCACACATCCCAGTTTACAGTCATCCACACACCCAGGCTGGGACAGCCCTTCTGATTGGGTATCAGACAAGTCATTGTGCACTTCTGAGAGTTGCTCCATAGCTACTGTCCAGCTTGTCATGTTATATCTGCTTATACATGATATCTTTCTGAAACCTCCATGAGAAGTTTAAATATTTTTTTGGTTTGTAAATCACTAAGCTTGTGACATTCATTTTTTTTTTTTTTGCAACAATGACTTAACAACTGAACTTGATAAGTGGCATTCCTATTTTGACATGCAAGACAAAATGAAATACACAGCCAAAGATTTTTCCCCTCATCTCTCCCCTCTCAGTTTGTTTTTAAAATACATCATTTCTACATCAATAATGGAAACACCCTTCCAGGTTTCAGTAAGTGCATTCTTTCTGTCTAACCTGTTCATGTTTTAGCCTCATTTAAGTGCTGAAAGGAATAATTCCACAGTTCAAAGAAAGTTTATATATTCCACTTGCATGTACCAGTTTGTGTTTCAACAGTCTGACAGAACTTTTCAAAACAATATTTTCATTGAATTGTAAGGTTCTACTTTAAGATAGAACTTTACTTATACCTCGTTATAGGAATATTTATAAAGGGTAATAATCCTGTTAACATAGCTTTGATGCAACCTTTGGTACTATTTATAAAGATTCTTTTTTGCATGGTATAGTAAGGATTTTCAATACTGATGAAATATCAACCAAAATGTTGCCTCCAATTATAATTTATAGAATTGATGTTTACTGTCCCAATGTGTACATAAGTTTGTGATTTCTCAGTTTCTTTTGTAAAATCCAGCCTGATGAAGGGGGCTTAAGACTCCTGAAAGCTTGCTTAATTTATTTTTTATGTAGTTAGCCAATAAAAGGTATCACAGCTCTACTTCTCTTCTCTTACTTATGGCTAACATGGTACAAACCTCAACTATTGCTTATAGAATTTAGAATTTTATTGTCAGTTTCATTAAAAAATAAGTGCACTGTATAATCAAGTTATGTTCATTTGGAAGCTGCAGCTTTATAAATACTGTTGCCATATTTTTTATTTTTTTACCTTTGCCCCTCCAGAGCCTAGCTTTGTGCCTTGAAAGTTGCTGACATCATGTTACTGGTTTGCTGAATGTTAAGCTTCACCCCTCTGAGATTTTCTCTGCTTTCTCCTGCTTGAGCCTCAAACAGTAATGCCTGTAAGCTCCGTGCACTCTCCTACTTAAGCCTCTAACAGTAATGCCTGTGAGTTCTGTGCACGTGTGAGGCTCAAGCAGGAGAGTGCATGGAGCTCACAGGCATTTCTGTTTGAGGCTCAAGCAGGAGAGTGCATGGAACTCAAAGGCATTACTGTTTGAGGTTTCAACTGAACATAACTAAATTTTACAATGCACTTATCCTTTAATATTATTTTTAGAAAGTATTGTGGTGTCCTTTTCTAGCCGCTTCTCTGACCAGTGACGACCTACATTTCTTAAATCAATGAATCTGCTGTCAATGAATTCCCTAAAATGTGTCCCAATTAGCATATAACAGCAAAGTGTCGGGGACCTTCTGAATGCAAGATATGGATTTCTCACTATTTATTTAATATGTACTGGTCTCTTTATTCTTTCTTTCACACTCTATTACTGACCAAATGTACCATTGAGTATGGAGCTTACCTTCAAACTCCTGCGGTGGAAAATAAAAGGATCTATAACCTTCTTCATATATGTGAATAAGCTGAACTTCAACTATGATGGGATACTTTGGATTGTGATGAAACCTAATAACTCCTTTGGGAATTACTCTGTCTCACTGAAACTTTAAGTGTCTTTGGGCCTCTACCTACACAGTTACTATTATGTGACCTTTTAGTGCATGTCCACCCTTAAAGGGCATGTCCACCCTTTTTAACAACTTTTGTCCTTTAATAGAATACCCTCCCCCAGCCCCAACCGCCATAAAAATAATTTAAGAAAGTGACCAAATCTTTACTTACCTTCCCTCTCTCCTCCGACGCCCAGCCGGGCCTTCTGCTTGCAAGACACTGCAAGCAGGGGGCGGGACCGGCAGCCGCATCCGTGATTGTCTGAGATGCAGCCAATCACGAATGCGGCTGCCGGCTTCTCAGAATACCGGTGGAGAGAGGGAAGGTAAGTACAGTTCTAGGGACTTTCTTACAATTATTTTTATGCGGTTGGGGCTGGGGGAAGTTGTTCTTTTATACGGGCAAGGGGTTTTATGCTAGGGGGAGGGATAGCAAAACGGGAGGGAGAGGGAGGGAGAGGGAGGGAGAGGGAGGGGGAGGGAGGGGGAGAAGGGCTGCAGTACGCATGCCAAACTTCTCCCGGAGGCCAGGTAGGAGGCAGAGTTCCTAATGGACTCTGCTATCCTCCTGGTGGGCAGTTTTTTGGGACTTTGGGGGGGGACTACAGGAGAACCTTATGGAGCTGGGATGTGAGGTAAGGATTTTAATACATTACATGGTGGGGCCAGTAGTGGGGGGGATTATAGTTTTGGGGGTGGACATGCCCTTTAAAACTATAATTAAACCTACTACTAGCCCCACTGTGTAATTTAAAATGATCCTTACCTTACATCCCAGCTCCTTAGGGTTCTTCTGCAATGTCTATACAAAGTCTAGGAAACTGAGGAGTAGCAGCTATCTTCCTGTGGGAAAGGGTTCTGCTTCTGATGTGTCTTCTCAGTTGTTTCAGGCATGCACAGGGGGGCCCTTTCCCCTGCGCATCATTCCAAAATCATTCCGAATCATACTTACATGCCTTTGTTCCCGCAGCATCTCCATTGCCGGCAGCCATGTCTGTGATTGACTGCCTATCAGACAATCACAGATGCGGCTGCCAGTCTGGCCCCTGTTTGCAACTTCCTGCAAATAGAGAGCTGCGAGGAGCGTGCTGCTGGAGTGAAGGCGTGTAAGTATAATTTGGCTTTGGTTTTTTTAAAGAATTAACACAACGTTTAGGTCTGGTTCAAACACCCCTAAGTTTTGTGTTAACTCACAATTACTTTACTTTTGATGGCAAAATATATCTACAGACCAGAGGGACTGCTACGGGGGGCGAAATGTGCTCCATCCGTCTGGCTCAAATACATAGATGACTTCTTCCTCCTGTGGAAAGGCCTGAATCTAAACTTAAAGAATTTATAGCATTTTTAAATAACAATTCTTTAAACATCAAGCTTACTTGAATTTTAAGATGTCATGGTCAGTGAAGACCAAGAAAGAAACTTTTGAATACAATCCTGTACAGAAAGCCTAAAGCTTCGAATTCTTTATTACATTACAAGTGTCCATCCATTGAATTTGATAAAAGGCATGCCTAAAGGCTAATTTCTTCAGGTAAGGAGAAACTGCAGTTATGACAAGGACTTTAAACTAGTATCCAATGACCTGCGGTAATATTTTATAGATAGAGGTTACCCTAAAAGTCTAATAAACAAATGCAAACATGTAGCTGCACTTCAAACTCAACAGTCACTATTGATTCCAAACAAACAAACTGATACCAATCGAAACATTGGATTTATCACCACATTTGGTAGACAAGGGAATACACTTTAAAAAGTACTGACAGACACTGGCCTATTCTTACTAATGATCCTACTCTGAAAAAATACATTGAGCTATATCCTAGTTTAATCATGAAAAGAGGGGCCAACTTGGGTGACTTCTCTAGGGGCACTAGGAGGACAGGCACCGGTCAAAGGTTGAGAGGAACATATCCTTGCAGGTACTGCAGTTTTTGCTGTTTCATTAAGAGGAGGGAAACTTTTTTAAACAGCTCCAACAATACTATATATACGATACAAAGGTACATAAACTGTAACACTGCAAATGTTGCATATGTCTTACAGTGTGCCCGCTTGCTCCTCTATGTGGGAAAAACCACCCAGAAACTTAAAGAAAGACTTGGCCAACACCTTTCCAATATAAGACTGCCAAGAACTCATAGAGAAAAAGGACGCCAGCTTTCTTCAGTGACAAACATTTTTTGGATTCCCACAATTTTTCTACAAAAAATCTTCTTTGCTACGGAATAGACAAAATCTTCCCACGCCGAATTATTGCATTGTGTGTACCTAGCTTTAGACTCACTGGGACCTAGTAGTCTCTGGTGAAGATGTGCAGTGGGAGTGTCTTCATGACTCAAAACTGCTTGTCAGAAAACACTACTTTTTTTAGCGATTCGCGCAACTCCGTGATGTCAGACGCAATTAATGCTTAGACGCGTATTTAATGACAGAACATGGGGGATGTCACTAGAAGCCACTGTAAGAAGCCTCGTGTTTGGTGAAAAGCACCCGGCTCTATTTGTTATGGCGTCCTCCCCCTCCATTGACCCCAATCATGTCTAATGCCTAAAGCTCCGACCCTTGTGACTGTATTACTGACTTATCGGGTGACTTCTAGGACGGATAAGTATACTAGATTACTGTCTTACTGTGGTTAGCCTCAAAAGTTTTTAACTGTTTTTAATCATGATTCACTGTGTTCTAATAAAATATGTAATTTTTGCACGGACCTAGAGAGTGCTATTGTTCTGGCTATTGTCTAACTATCTTTCTACTTTTGTTTCGCTATTTACTCTACAGCACCTCCCCAATAAAAAACTTGCTGGGTAATTAGGGTCTGTGCATTACCCTATTTTTGTAGTGCCCCACAGCCACTATTTAATATACAGACTCCATACTAAGATACCTCTTTAGCTATTAATAAACTTATCAAAATCACAAAAAAGTATATTATATATACTACATGTATATTATTGGGGATTATTCTGGTTGCATATTGTGAGATTATTGTTTGGGATATAAGCTGACATATATAAGGTACTCAAACTGTGGGTTTGAGGATACTTGATATGGTATATTAATAGCATATAGTCAAAATAATAAGGCACACTATTTATTGTGGGTTCCCTGACTCGATACATATGTATGATCATACTGAAAATCAATGATTCTCTAGCTATGTTACTTTAATTGAAACGTGTACTTCTCATAGAGAATCATGGGAACTTTGAGATTTAAGCTCCCTTGCCATGTGAGACCAGTAGCCATCGTTGAAGTCCCTGTGGACAAAACGCACCTGGTGTCTCGGTTTTCCCAGCGGAGGTTCTGGAAATCGACTGATACACATATCTACTGGTGCTAACCTATTTTCCTGTTTGTGCTATTTTTGTGATGTGCTGAATACTGGAATACTTGAGGTTACCTGTTTATACTAATATATTAAGCGTTACACAAATAAAAACAATCATGTTTATTTATATCACCAGTTACTTTATATGTCTACACAAGCCCTTGTTTTTCAATGTTTTTAATGCTATATCCCTGCTGTAATAAACAATTATTTTTATTTTTCTGTAATAGTGAGTGCATCTGAATCTTTTTTCTTCTAGTTTGATATATATAATATTTTTTTCAGATAGCACCTACCCACTAGGGTTGTTTTTTTAACTCATGCCCTGCAAACCTCCTTTTGTTGCAACTGAATGCAAGTTTTGTTATTGTAGCTTAAGTTAGGTACATACACACCATCCGATATTTTGGGACAGCTGTCTACAGACTGCATGCTCGGTCTCTGCAAACTGTTTTGCCACCACCAACAGTACTTCTTCATGGCTGAGTGGTCACAATTGTCAAACGGTAGGTCGGGACGAAGGATCCCAATGTGTGTACCCAGCCTTAGAGGTGTTATCAGAAATGAAAAAGTTGATTGAGACACATTCTAGGGTATAAATGGGGAGATGTATAGAGAGCCGTTTTCGCTCTCTTTTGCCCCCTAAGGCTGCATTTCTGTGCTCTTTTGCCATTTGTTTGTGTCTGCTTGTACCATTTTAACCCGCCTTTTTGCTTGCGTTTTACTGGGTGATATGGGTAAATGAAAATCACACGTCATGCTTCTATCAGCTTGTCTCCGCTTTTCTATGCCCTTCCATAGACTTGTATTAAGGCAATAATGGTCACCAATAATGGTGATCGCATGCATTATAAAACCGCAACAGATTGCAGCACACACAGTGGGGTCTACTTCCAAAGATTTACATTATAAATAAAATGTCATATGGATAGCAAAGCGGAAATGGATCACAGAACATGCTAGTGGGGCCAAGCCTTTATCGGCTCCCTCTGCATCGCGAATGGGGTTAAACCATCCCAAATCTTTAACACCGACTATTTTCTGGTGTTAAAGATTCTGTCCTGAAAAGCCACTATCGGCTTGGTGCATTGGTTGTGTGACCATATTATTGGGCACCAACGCAGCTTCCGTTATTTTTGGCATAAAGTGTTAACCCTTGGTACATTGGCGCAAAAGGGTTAACGCTGTTTTATGATGAAAATAGACAATAGCTGTTTTCCATACATTTCCCTGTTATTGCCAACAGATTCATGTACAAGCAATTCTGAATTGAAAAAGCAAGTCAGATGACTAGTGAAACAACTTTAAGTCCACTGGCACTAACAGAATACTACAAATATACTATGAAACAGGATACTACAGATATAATATGATCTGGATGAATAAG
Source organism: Hymenochirus boettgeri (assembly GCA_019447015.1). Taxonomy (NCBI): domain Eukaryota; kingdom Metazoa; phylum Chordata; class Amphibia; order Anura; family Pipidae; genus Hymenochirus; species Hymenochirus boettgeri. The sequence continues at coordinate 155,041,387 of CM033471.1, forward strand.
AAACTTCACCATTCTCTAAACCTCTAAATAATGATATTATTTTGCCATGATTTCTATTTCTATTCTCAAGCATAGCAATGTGATATCCAGGAGTGTTATATTAGCTTATTGGGAAAAACAATGCTAAAGTGATCCAAATAAAGTGTGATGTAATGATGATGTATGGTTTACATGAATAAACTAGATCATCAGTACTGAGTCTATGTAAAATATTAATAGCGCTAAAAAGCAGAGGAAAATTTTGCTTCTATTATTTTTAAGGCTGATGTTTCTACACTAAAAAATTTTTTTCCACATCTCAGCATTAGTACTTGCATCCTAATCTTATACATTCAGATGCTTAGCACCCTTCCTTGAGGGCATGGAGTTAAACTTGGAGATGTTACACAGATTTTACTATAAACAACAAGTTCTTTGCTGATTTTATCATGATTTCTTCATGTAGACTACAAATCTATTGTCAAAGATTTCCGTGATAACAATTTCACATGTAATGAATGTTACATGGTTTTTGGAGATTTTATACCTTGACAATGGTAACAAATACAGAATAAAGATAATAGGAAGATAGACTCATTAGGAATTTAACTTTATATTACTTTTTATTACTTTTTTTTTCCCCAATGCTTTAAAAATATATTTTAATCATTATTATAACTAACCATGTATCCCATCAACACAGAGGTATCTGCTTTCAGATGCCTTGATTTACACAATACTTTGTATTTATATTTTATATAATTTATATTTAAACCATATTATTGTTATTACAATAAAAATGATTTATAGAGGGCCTATATCTCTAAATGACTGCAGTGAATCTTATAAATGAATATAATTTAACATAAAACATTAAATCTATGTACCGGTACATTAACTAAATAAGGGTACAGGATTGATTTCAGGTTTACAGGTTTCAGTCTCACTGGGGAGACAATGCTTAAAAAAAAAGATTTCAGTGGCCTTGATGGCAAATCAGACATGTTGGATTAGGTTGTAAATAGGCCCTGATTTATCATTTATGATTATAGGTTTCAAAAAGTCCTGTTATCTTGCCCACAACCAAAGCAATAACTTAAGTAGTTTTATTATGACATTCACAAAGTATTTTTAAAAGAAAGTAGAATATCCGATCCAGAATCTTTTTTTTTGCTGATTTGCTTGAAATGCTACATAATTGACACATAATGGTTATAATGTATAATTTAATCCAAAGATAAAAGTCTTTAAATATGACAAGTTGCAAATTAGTATCCTTTTAGTATCTATGTTTCATTATGGCAAGATGTAATTAGAAAACAACAACAAAAATCAGTTTTTCCAGCCTCAAAAATCCCTGGTATTTGAACTTCTCTGTTAATTAAACAATCTCAATAAGACCATTGATTTCTTGGAAAGTTATCTCTTTTAATAAGATAGTATAAAGTCATTGCTATGAGTAAAATCAATTATAATAATAGCTTTCAGTTTACAAAGGCTCCCACTAGTGCCATAAAATAGCAGCTGTCATTGAATTCAGTACGTGCTTCATTTTATTGTTGGAGTGATTGCAGTTTACAAACATTCTTTCTAACCCAGTAACTGAAACTTAAATTAGATTTAGGTCTTACAGACCCAAGCTCTTTTGTTGTTGTGTGTTATTGTATCTACTGACTTTATTATACATTTCTATATAACGTAATTTTAATTGTACCATGGCACCAATTCTATAATTAATTGCATACTTTGTATTTCTCTCTAACACTATACTTCTGTTCTTAAGACCTTTGCATTACTAAATGTATACTATATATAAGTACTAATATATAAGTAAGGGAATATTTCCTGGGTTATCCAGCTAAAAAAAGTAAAATTGCAACTATTTATCACTACTATTTTCTCTCTGGGGAACTTTTTTGTTATTGTTGACATAGCCATAGTCACAAATTATTAACAGTGGTTAGAAATATATACATATTTATTAAATACATATTTTAATTGTATAAAGTAACCAACTCCATTTTGAACTCTGGGAGTACATTATAACTTTAAAACACTGTATAATGCTTAATAATATTGTATTGCTTAATAATACATAAGGCTAGGCATTTTCAATGGGAAGGTACAGTGGTGAGAATCTATATTACAGTCACTCAGTGATGTCACTAAGTGACTTCCTGTCTCCCACTGCCCCTCCCCCTGTCTCTCCCCTTCCCAAGTATTAGTCATTTATATAGGAATCCCTGTTTATTCTTGACAGACAATGTTCGGTCCTTCTTTCTCTTTTCAATAGGAACGGTAATTAACTATTTATACATTAATACAGGGATTCCTATATAAATAACTAATACAGGTAGGGGGAGAGACAGTGGTAGTGGGCAGGGTTTTTTTGGGTTGAAATAATATGCTATCTACAGTGTAATATACGGATTTACTTCACCTCTGAGTTTCATGCCTGCGGCCTTGTGCTTCTATATAGTCATGGAACTCCTTGGTGGTGTAATACCCTTACATTACACTGCAGGTAGCGTAGTATCCCTTATCTATAGTATGAATGCTTAGGAATGTATTAATTGTATAATAAGACAAAAAAAGTGCAAAAATTCCCTTTCCTAATGGCTCAAAACCAAAATGCACTCACCTGTCATAGAAGCACTATCAAAATATAAACAAAAGTGTGCAAAAACTTGGACAAATGGCATACATTTCGGAAGGTGTACTTCCTTCTTCCAAGTCACATGTTTTAGCTTGGGTTATAAATAATTTAAGGTTAGACATGGGCCTTAGCTTTGTAGGTCCAACTTGAAATGATTATGTACTGTGTTATTAAATAATAAGTTGGGGACAAAAGTGCAGTAACTCACTTAGCTAAGTTACTGTGTTGCAGGAACGTGGCAGGTTAGGAGTGTAAATAACATTTGTTTTGTGCTAAGTAGCACAAATATGAAAGTTTTCTTTATTGCATCAGATGCCTGTGATTTAATTGAAAAAAGCGCAGGCCTTGGAAATAACGTGTTACACCCACGCTAACCCGATATTACATCAGTAATGTAAGTTTAACGAAATGTCATCCCTTTGAGGCCAATATTGCATCTCTCTTACAGGGCATATTCACCCCCAAAACTAAAATGTAACCCACTACTAGCCTCATTGTGTAGTTTAAAAAAAAACTTTCCTTACAGCTCTGCTCCTTATGGTTCCCCTGCAGTGCTTGTCCAAAGTCCTGGAAACTGAAAAGTAGGAGCTGTCTTCCTGTGTAAAAGGCTTCTGCCTTCTCTCTGTCCTCTGAGAGGACAGTGGCATGTGGGGCGGAGCCCTTTCCCCCCCCTCCCTTCCTACCCCCAACCGCTATGCTCGATGTGTAAAAAAAGAATCACAACTCTACTATCCGCTCCTCTCAGCCAATTACAGCCGTGGCTGCCGGTCCGGCCCCCTGCTTCCGACCCCCTCAGAATGCTACTGGAGAGAGGAGCTGTAAATAGCATTGTGATTCTTATTTTACACATATAATATAAAGATTGGGGTTGGGAAGGGATGCAAAGTAGTCCCCTTTCCTGTCATAGAAGCACTATCAAAATATAAACAAAAGTGTGCAAAAACTTTAACAACCGGCATACATTTCGGAGAGAGGGGCTGGAGAGAGGGGTGCATGGTGTTTCTACTTATGTATGTATGAGCTATGTAAACATAAAATAACATGAGATGGGCAATAGATGTTCCCAATGGTAACTGCTGTGGTCTCTATTTACAGAAATTAAATTACTGAAAGTTATTGTTTACCACCTTTTAATCACATTTACAGCCATCACTAATAAACATTAGCACCTAATTGTTTTATATATTGTCAGTAGTTACCAATGGCAGTATTTACCATTTGCAGTAAATAATGCATTTTATAAATATGACCCAGTATCCAGAATGCTTTGGGAGATAGGAAGAGATCATTTTGTTTAAGCATGTGTATACTTTTACTGTAAGACAGATGAAGATAAAGATAAGAATTTAATTAAATGAAAAATGTCTCGGCCTTGATGATTGATATATACCATATTTTCATAGGCGAATGACCAGTCAGAAAAATTCAGTTGTAATGAAATTTTATTTTCCCTTCACCTATAAAAGGAGCAATTTTTACCTTATCTTGCTCATATGCTAATTTTTTTTTTTTTTTTAAATCTTGGCGCTATTGGTCCAGGAAGTGGGAATATGAAACTCTTCATTTTATATTTGTAATGTCAAATCCATTCCTACAAAAAAAAAAGATTTCCCTTATTTCAAAATATTATGGTTAGACTGGAAAGGAAAGGGAACATAGGTCATTTGATCAAATGTTTCACATGTAGCCAATCTCTGTACTACATAGAGGAGAGAGGTAACAAAGGGAAGAACAAATGCCATATTTGCCAACATCATTTAGAAACCCAGCAAAGTAAATGTGGGAAATAAAAGAGAGTGATGTGGAGAGACAATGAACCACAGTCTCAGCTGTGACAAAGTGTATTTAATGAAACAATTCACACAATTCTGCACAACATATTTCAAGTGACATGAACCCTTTTTCAAGTGCACTTGAAGGATCAGTTGTGATTTTCTAAGGTATATGATCACTATTTTTGGTCTGTTTTTGTCAAAATCACACTTGTATGTATGTATACAGATTAATAAAAATGAAATTAAATACAATTTCATACATCGGTTAAGAAAGCCTATATATAAATTATGTATAAATTGATATAAGTGCAACAGGCCTCGACACATTAGGAATGAGATCCCTGCCCCGAAGAGCTTACAATCTAAGTGGGTGGGACAACATACAGATACAAGTGGGCAGATGGGTACAAAGTGCTTGAGATGGCTAATAATCATTTGTTGTGCTGATGCACAGAAAGGTAGGCTAACAGTCTAGATTTGAAAGTATTAATGGATGTCACCAGAAGAAGAAGCGAGATAGGGAGAGAGTTCCAAAGGTAGGGAGCAGCAAGAGAGAATGGTTTAAGGTGAGGCAGCAGTGTTCATTGGGGGTTTGTGAAGAAGATTTCCTTGTGAGGAGGAGGGTACGGCCGAAACAAAAGGGACCAAGAGAGAAGATAAGTAGGGAGGTGCAGTAGGGCGAAGGGATTTAAAGGTTAAAAGCAGGGTATTGAATATAATTCTTTGTTTGATGGGAAACCACCCTATGGACTGAAGTATCATTTACTTTGCTGGGTTTCTAAATGATGTTGGCAAATATGGCATTTGTTCTTCCCTTTGTTACCTCTCTCCTCTATGTAGTACAGAGCTTGGCTACATGTGAAACATTTGATCAAATGACCTATGTTCCCTTTCCTTTCCAGTCTAACCATAATATTTTGAAATAAGGAAAATCTTTTTTAAAGGGAATGTCCACCCCTTTGGACACAAATCTGTATCTGCTAAAAAAAAAAAAACAAAAGCAGGACAACGTTGTGTTTAAAATCAGTAATTCAGCTCCCAGACTGAGATTTTATACCTTCAAGCTCCCCGATCCACCACCACTTCCGATTTCCTGATTCCCTCTCCACTGTGGCTGCTGTGTTCTTTGTGTCTTCCCGAGCAGCCGCAGTGGAGACTTCTTCCGGGAATGGCAGTCGGTGATTGGCCATGATGTCACTGTCATGGCCGACACTAACTGCCTTACCCAGAAGTGCAGAGCCACGGCGGTGGATCGAGGAGGATCTTTTAAGTATAAAATCTTAGTCTGGGAGCTGATTTTAAACAAAACGATGTCCAGCTTTTGGGGGGGTTTGTAGCAGATACAGATTTGTGTCCAGAGGGGTGGACATTCCATTTAAGGTGGCAGTGCGCCATTCAGGAAGAGATAAAGAGCAGACATTCCATAGACTTTTGATACAAGTCTATGGAAGTACAGGAAAAAGGGAACACAAGGGAATACACTTGGGAAGGTTCTCATTCATCCAGGTCATGGTATATCCTGGTATACCATGACCTGGATGAATGAAAACCTTCACATGCATATTTCAAATCATTTTGGGGAGAAAACCCTCAAACTTGTACGTCAGTTCTTGTACAAGTCATTCGGATGACTAGCGAAACGTCTTCAAGAACTAAACTTCAAGTCCAGTTGATCTAATTGAATACAACAGATGCAAGGGAATACACTTGGAAACAAATTAAGGTCATGCAATTTTTTTTAGGTGCATTTTGTACCCATAAACCACATAGGAAATGCAAGAACGAATGCATGTTAAAGCAGATACAATTGGACTCAAGCACATGGCAAAAGCAGAAACAAAAATACACATGGCTATTTTGTGTGTGGTTGTAGCCTCAGCCTAAATAACCGCATTTACAAATACTATGCCAACCAGATTACCATTCTCTAACTCAAATAATAATAGATAGAACAGATCCTGTATGAGTCTTTCACTATTTCTAGTGAAGTATTTCGTAAAGTGTATATGTGCTATTGTGTTCTGTACAGATTTGTAATTGTGTACTTTAAAGCTATTGTTAAGTTACTGTAATGGTATTGGCTGTACCTTTTTTAGTTAACAAATATGGGGGAAAGTGATAGAGTTTATAGATGCTTAAATGATATTGCATCTTCTTATTGATTTGCTGCTGCATAGAAACAGCACACTTTTGCACTTTTCCTGTAAAAATGTTTAGGGCGATGCACTAAAAGCCGTTAAGCGGCCAAACAAGAGTAAAAGTAAACGCAAACATTGTGTTTGCGTTTTATGTAGCAGCAAACAGTAGCGATCTGCTGATTATTACTGTTTTTGATACTATTTTTTGATACATATTTTATATGATATTGTGATAGAAGTGTGGGGATGGTTTATGGTACTAACTAGCAAAATACCCGCGCTTCGCAGCGGAGATGTAATCAAATAACCTTTTTAGTAAGAAAGCAATAATGTATCAAGATTGCTGTAATCACTCGGCACTTGATATATTAAAGAAAGACAATTCAATAAGCTTTACGATAATGCAACACTCATTAACTTTAATTTAATATTATATTTTTTATTCAACTACGAAATTTTGGTGAAAATAACCCCCACCACCCCTCCCGGTCTGCCCCCAATACCCCCCACTATTCCTCTCTGTCCACCCTCCAAACCCTTCACATTACACCTCAGCCAGTCCCTGCACACACCCTGAAATTTTGGTAAAAATTGGTCCAGCCATTAGTGTGCAGGAGTTCAAAATTCTATCCCCCCCCATTCACCCCCACCCTAAAAAAAATATTTCTTTAACCTTTTACTGGTAAAGGAGTATATGCATACAAAATTTGGTTGAAATCGGACCAACCAGTCTGTGCAATGTCAGATACTCACTGTTACAGGTGCAATGTCAGATACTCACCGTTACAGGTGGAATTTCGAAACGAAACCTGTTTAACTTTTGTAAGTAAGGTGCAATGAATGAGCCTGCCAAATTTAAGCCATCTGCCTCCACGGCAAGTTGGAGAATTAGTGATGAGTGAGTGAGTGAGTGAGGGCTTTGCCTTTTCGAAACGAAACCTGCTTAACTTTTGTAAGTAAGGTGCAATGAAGGAGCCTGCCAAATTTAAGCCGTCTGCCTCCACGGCAAGTTGGAGAATTAGTGATGAGTGAGTGAGTGAGACTTTTGTAAGTAAGGTGCAATGAATGAGCCTGCCAAATTTAAGCCGTCTGCCTCCACGGCAAGTTGGAGAATTAGTGATGAGTGAGTGAGTGAGTGAGGGCTTTGCCTTTTCGAAACGAAACCTGCTTAACTTTTGTAAGTCGTAAGTAAGGTGAATGAGGAGCCTGCCAAATTTAAGCCGTCTGCCTCCACGGCAAGTTGGAAGAATTAGTGATGAGTGAGTGGTGATGAACTTTTGTAAGTAAGGTGCAATGAATGAGCCTGACATTTAAGCCGTCTGCCTCCACGGCAAGTTGGAGAATTAGTGATGAGTGAAGGTAGTGAGGGTGAGGTGATGAGTGAGTGGGTGAGTGAGGGCTTTGCCTTTTCGAAACAAAACCTGCTTAACTTTTGTAAGTAAGGTGCAATGAATGAGCCTGCCAAATTTAAGCCGTCTGCCTCCACGGCAAGTTGGAGAATTAGTGATGAGTGAGTGAGTGAGTGAGTGAGTGAGGACTTTGCCTTTTCGAAACGAAACCTGCTTAACTTTTGTAAGTAAGGTGCAATGAATGAGCCTGCCAAATTTAAGCCGTCTGCCTCCACGGCAAGTTGGAGAATTAGTGATGAATGGGTGAGTGAGTGAGTGAGGTGATGAGTGAGTGAGTGAGTGAGGACTTTGCCTTTTATTAGTATAGATATATAGTGTTAATAAATCACTGTGCTGGCATCAATCTAGGATTGGTAATTATATTGGTGGCTCAAGTGTGTGAGTGCTTTACATGGGATCTTGGACATAGGGGGGTCTGTCCTCTATGATTAATGATAGGTATTTATGATACGGTTTTACCCCCAGCACTGCCCTCTTATTTAGAGGGTAACACAGCCACGTATGGTTAAAACTTCAGTGCACCGGGAAATACTTTTTATATAGCTACTTTTTATATAAAGAGTAAAAGCCACACTACCTTATAGGATATTGCATATAGCATGGGATTTATGCTGAAGTAATGAGGCTTGCTCCATTTCCATCAAAGGCACTGGGCAACCGATGCAATAAGTAAAACGTTATTTAAATCTCAGTACCACAAAAGCATTCTGTAATATATTTTCTTACAGTATAATGCTAGTCATACGCTTGCCCGAAGTTACATCAATTCGGCGTTAGAATCAACATAAAAGTCAAATTAATAGTAACGTCTGGTCCAGGTACCGGCTCTTACCTTGCAGTTTTCCCACAATGATTTACGACTGCCTGTAACATTAGTTGCAGAAATATTGGGACTGGTGGTTTTCTACATTGGAGATTAGTCTAATGCTGGGCACACACAAACAGATTTTTTGGGCAAACCAAACAATATTTCAGTGTATCATTCAGGCAGAAAAATGGTCTGTTATCCCAGAACGATCGAGTGTTCCTACATGTTGGTAAATCACCACCAATCATGCAGTCTCCTATGAACAACATGATCAGTCACGGCAAACTGTTTATTACATTGACTTTTGCCATGACTGACAGTGATTTATCCTGGCCGACTGCTTGCAAGCTGTGAACATTCAGCCAGGGTGAAGAATTTGGCCATGTGCTACTAGACTTACAAGTGTAGAGACACCATAATTTTTAACTTTTCCTTTAACCGTAACTCCTGAGTGGCAGCTTATACTTATCTCGCAAATTCTGTATATCCATCAGAGACTAATTCTAGCAAAAAGTTATAGAACTTTAATTTTTCTGGGATTTTAATATTTTGCTGGATTCATCTATAAAATAAATATCTTATTCCAATGAATCCAAGTACCAAGAAGTTTTCTGTAAGATGAGGAAGATCCTGAGGCAGTGAATAACTGATCAATTAGATTCACCCTAGGGACACATATTTAGCAGATTAGCTTTTTAAAAGAAGCCAGACATATTCCTACACTTGTGGCATGATTTTAGCTAATACACAGCAAATCCCCACATGCAGATTGATGGCTTTAACCTCCAAGATAATATCTAATGAATAAAATAAGACTCATTCCATTGCCTTTTAACCATGTTCTGCATTTGCGGTTAAGTTTGTCTGCATGCATTAAACATGACATCGAAGACAGCAAACTTTTGTACACAGCCTAATAAAGCTTTGCACTACATTTGAAAAGAAACAATTCTAAATAACTACAATTTATAAAGTTCCCAGAAGATATGTAAACTCAGGCTATTTACATTGTTTGATTGTAAGTATTTAGACATAAAAAGTAAAAGTAGCCCAAATAGCCATGTAACTTATTTATACTCCCACGTGTCCCAGCTGTGAAATGATCTTATGAATAAGCACATTATGCACTGACATGATGGACAAAGAGACCTATCCAGCAGGTCAAAAATCTAATGATCCATGAGCAGTCTGCCATATTGAGTTTAAGCAGAATATCAACAGTAGCATCACATAATTATTGCCATGTTTCCCTGCCATTTCATGAGCTGAAAGTTACAATACCTCTATCATGTTAAGCTAGATCTTCACCAGGATACTTTTTTGGCCTCTGCATTATTGTTGGCCTGTTTATTTCCAGATAGTGTGCCAGGAATTCTCTCTTGTATAATGTGTAGTATTAACAATGGCTGCATTTGCAGGCATGTATGTTTCCCTAGTGCTTTTGTTGGTTTTCTCTCATGGTACATAAGTTTTTTCCTGCAATCATTCTAAAATATTGGTTGTGTGTGTCATAGGGTAATTATACTGTCATCTGTACGGGTCAGGGCCTTATGTAAATAAAAAAATAATAATTGTAAAGTACAATTGTGGACAGTTTTTCTTTTGTTTTTCCATTGATCAATTGATTACCCTATATAACTGAGTATAAACCATTCTGAGTATAAGCTGAGGTTTTTACCTCAAAAATTAGGAAAACCTGATTGACTCAAGTATAAGCCGAGGGTTGAAATTATCCCCACTACTGCCTTCTGATTCTGTATTGTTCTAAGGCTGTAATTGCCCTTTAAATGGACAGCAGAATTCCCATACAGTAATACCCAAATCCAGGCTATTACTGTATGGGACTACTGTATGGGAATTCTGCTATCCATTTAAAGGGCAACTAAAGCCATAATATAATACAGAGGGCAATCTCTTTAACAATAGATACCATCCTCCTGATTCTGTATTGTTTTGAGACATTAGTTGCCCTTTAAATGGATAGCAGAATTCCCATACAGTAACCCCCCATTCCTTGGCACAGATGTTTGGAAACTACAACTCCCAGCATGTTTTATTTACTGGGAGCTGGAGTTTCCAAACATCTGCAGTGGCAAGGAATTGGGGGTTACTGTATGGGATTACTGCCCCCTAGAGCCCCCCCAGTTTGGTCTAAACTTGCCTGGGAAGTCATGTATCGAAGACAATGGACACAGCTGTGGCAGCACATCGATCTTATTACCCCCCACAAGGTTCCTCCCAGCTCCTGGGCAGTCTTCATTATTTAGTCTTCAATCATGAGCTTCAGCTGGAGGATTTCACAGACAGGTTACTGACCCAAGTATAAGCCAAATTTTGGTTTTCAGGCTATTTTTAAAGCTTGAAAACTTCGGCTTATACTCAAGAATATATACGATATGTTAAAAAGGGGTATTTACACCAAAAAACATAGCCCTGTCTGTCTCTTCTTATACTGGAAGCAGGAGCACCATTTTTTAGGCTAGGTCTAACACAAAATAATATAGCTATGTTCGATTGTCTTAGCTCTGTTGACCAGACTGTAATCAGCATGCAGGACATTATAGTATAAAAAAACTTATTGGTTAAAATGGTACTAGTTTTGCCACAACCAATCAGATGTTATGTTTCAAATGTTAAATAAGTTCTGATTGGTTGGGGCAAAATTAGCACCATTTTAAATGATAAGAACTTTTATTGAATCTCCCTGTTAGTTTTTTGATTTCCCCAACCCATAAAAAATTTTTAAGATGCAAAAATTGCAAAACTCTTATTGGAATTGGAACATTTTGGTCATCTGATTTGGATTAACATTTGGTCGACATTGGCTCATTGTGGCCGAAAATCGTCTTTGATCATAGGGTGAAATAAATGACATGGGGTACTAAAATTTGTACAAAAATTAACGCTAATTGTCACCACTGCTTTATACATTTGGTGAAACAATGCAAAAAGAAAATTCATAGCGATGTCCAGAGTAGAAAAATCAAACATATTTCTGCTTCTATAAATATGACCCAAAGTGATTGGTTCAGATGTGCCAATATTTTGATTTCCCCACCCACTTATCACAAGCTTTACTCAATTGGGCTGATATTCTAAGTAAAGTTTGATACTACCCATTTTCTAAAAACACTGAGCAATATAGGGAGAAAATGAAACAGACTGAATAATGTATTCATCCCATATACTGTATATCTGGAGTATCTTTCTGCTTTGTCCAAGGATCTCCTAGTCACTGAATAAGAAAGGAAAGCTGGCACATGAGCAGTACAGGTGTTTTCACTTCCCAAGCTTCATGAGGAAACAACAGTGATGTGCTGAGGTATGTAAATCTTAATTCAGGGGGCTATTGTTGCCTTATCTATACCAAAAGTGTTATACTTCAGTTCCCCTTTATTATGCTGCCTAGCATGTAAAATACTGTACCACTACTACAGTTTATATTTATGTGAATGTCATTTTTTACAGATACATTTCTATAGAGCAAAACAAACTCACTTTAATGAACACAGCATATTTTGTCATGTGGAAAATGTGTCACTATTATGACACGTGACTGTTGATGTGGGTGGTAAAGGGAAAAGAAATTAAGTCTAAGGTGTGTTGTTTATACATAAAAAGGCAGAAAGCCACAGATACAAGCTTCTATATATAGCAATGCGGTGAAGGAAACTGCCACATACCTCAAACTTCAGTTAGGATCAGGTAGAAGATATGAGACCTCCTTTCGCTTGGTTAACTTTGTAGTTTTAACTGACAAAAGTAAAATGAATACACAAAATAAAAATGATGACTTAGCTGTAACTTCTATCTCATTTGAACTGAAGAGTTCCATATATAAGCAAAATAATATAATAAGTACTTATTGTCTGATGAAGGTACAGCTTGTGTACCGAAACGTTACACTGTCCCGAAACGTTACACTGTCTGTGTACCCTGTGTCTGAAGCATTAAAATACATGGATGTTTAAGACTGATGTGCATAGTGTTTCACCTATTATTGATATCTGATCTCGAACCACAGTTTACCATTGCACTCAGCAAGGATCTACATGTATATTTCTATAGGAGAGTGCAGGATTACCCTTGTTGCTTGACATATACAAGCAAAAGGAAATAAAATGAAGGATTCTATTATAAAAAGAGGTCACTATTGTGTGATTTAGTTATATTTCAAAAGTTACCGTTGTGTCACGATTATCACATAGCCACAAGATATGCAAGATGCCAATATTTTAACGTGTTTAGGCTTTAGGTAATTTCTCTGTCAGTGTACTATATAAAAATTACTAATTATAGTTGATCAAATTGATTTTACTATCTTTCAATTGCTGTTCCAATGGCCATTTGCCAGTGTGTGGGAGAGTGTTAGGGAAAAGCTAACAGTGGAAGTCAGGAGATAGTTGTGTGCAAATTCTTATTGCCAGTCTCCCAGCCAACCCACCAGTCAGCTTTCCAGCCAGTTAACAAGCCCTCATTGCATTTCTTTATGCTTGTTTTTATACATACGGGTCAGAAAATATATCAGAAAAATACAGGGTGGACTGCACTCTATTCAAAATAGAATATTTATTACAAGCCAAACATCTAACAGTAGTACCAGAAAATATATCCTTTCATTGACAGAACATTTCACCTGCAAAATTCCACTTTTGCAAAACCACTGGCAAAAAACCCCAAGCAGTAGTTTTTATCTATCTCTAGTTTTCTGCAAAAATATTTTCTATAACATGAAAAGCAAGGTTTCTCTGGATTTGAAATGTTTGCCATTGTTTTCAATGGCAAACCTCTACCTACAAGGCTTAACTGTAAAAGTGGCTGCATAGTTTAGACTTCTTTTGTACTTGTGGTCCAGTGGATGGACTTCTTCCATTCTTATTTAACATGACACCTTAATGCTGAATATTCTGTATTAGGTGTAAATCTTATTTGCTCACTAAACATAACCTCAATGCACTATTGGAATTTTCTTTACAAATGTGTAGTTTCTTTAATATATCTTAAGACTTATATCAAAATATCTAAGTATGGTTATACTATACATAGTTATAAAGCAGTTATTTCAACTAACTTTGACCTTTTTGGTTTCAGTTCAATTTACCTGCACATGACAAAATGTTATTATTTTTATATTGATGATAAAATAAAAGTGAAAATAATCAATACTGTATATAAATGGAAAATTTGATTCACATGTTCTCTTTTATATTTGAAAAGAATAGAACTTGGCATCCAAACTATTATCCACATGGAATTTCAAGGAAAGTCAAGGAAAGAGCCAGACAGCAAGTCTGTATGGGGAGGACCGAGATCAGAAAGAAAAATCGGTTATTAAAAAATTTCATCTTTTTATTTTTTACTACAAAATTGGATGTAATCCAGACCGATTATACTGCAGCCACCAAAAGACTTCATCTGCCTTGTGGCCAAGATCAGTGCCTGCGTTCTATTCATATCCATTTACCTATTTACCAAGATTTCCTGACAATGAATCAATTGCCTTTAATATTTAGTGACTTTGTCTCCAATTAATGATTGCATCATGTAGAAATAAAGATAGAAATATACATTAAGGGTCTAGACAGTCCTCCTGTGCCAGTCTGAATTGGCTACTTTTTCTACCTGATCAAGATAAAGCAGCAAGCGTATTTAGTTTTAAATCTGTTCTTCCTTTCTCGCAGTACTCTGATATCCCTACTGATGATGACAGACCTTTAGTGGCTTTCATACAAGGAAATAAGCATTTTTGTTTAAAGTAAACATCACATAAGCTTACTCTAAACACATGGGGTATAATTATGAAATTAGCAAAGCATGAATAACATTTGCAGAAATATAAAAAACAGAATGCAAAACTTGGCACGTTTCCAACTGGTAGATATTATGACCAGACAATGAGAATAACGCTATTTTTTTTAAAAATTCATGTTCTACAGAAACGTGATGTCATTTTATTACCAAGCTGACAAAAACATTTATTATTGTATGTTTTTATTATTATATTGATTGTTCCTATTAATACAACAGCATACTATAATAACTTTTATACAATCAATTTCAAAAATAATTTAAATTTTTTTTGTGGGTACATAAGTGTGTGATAAAGTCAACAATATTATTATCATTTAATACATTGGGTAGGATATAAAAATATTAAAATTTTTATAATAAGAACATGGTATAGGACTTTTCATATTCAAGAGAGCTAAAGATGAGGAAATATTTATTTTAGGGCAAGATTAGTATAAGTGCACCAAAGTAGCATGTTTTCCACAACCTCTTCAGAGTAATGGTGAGTTGGTTGGTGTCCATTCATATATGAATCATCAAAGTTCTGTATTTAGTTAACCAAACTGACAAAATTTAATCAAGCAAAACCATAAATTTACAATTAAATTTTCTACATTTTAATTGGTAAATTTAATCAAGCCTGGATGCTGGTGTTTAGACATCTCTAGTCTTGAATTCTAAATCATTTACACTGTCCTTAATAAATGCATTGCTAGGTACAGATGTGAATTCCCTGATGAATGGCCATTTTGGCCAACAATTGGTTTTTGTATGGTTGTTCAGTTGGGTGTCATTGATCAGTTGCCTGACCAAATGCCCATACACAAACCAACTGTCGCCCGTAGGTGTCATTTTTTGAGCAATCAGGCATCAGGTGTTGTGGGCAATCGGGCAACAGGTGTCGTAAAAGTAGATAAAAATGCACTATTCACTTTTTTGTATTTAGATTTAAGCAAAGGGTCAAAATTCTGCGTTCATTGTGAATTAAATGAGAACTATAGTGCATATAAAGTTTTTTCAAAAACAGCTAAAATAAAATTGGGGCAGGGAGGTAAGATTTCTACCTTCCAATATAATTTCTAAAAGGAGTGTCAGCACTAAAACAACTGCTTCTGTCAGTGTAAGGATCTTACCTGCCATGTTCTCTCACTGCTCCGGGACTGGTGACGTAGGCGGCGCCAAGATTCAAAAAGGCACTCGCAGAGGGAGCGAGCACCTATTCGTAGTCCCCGCTACCTGACTGCCTGGTTGACAGCTAGTAGCGTTTCCAGCTCCATTGTATCAGCTCCTTTGTTCCAGCCACATTGTATCCAGCACCATTGTTTCAGCTCCATTGTTCCAGCCACATTGTTTCCAGTACCATCGTATCCAACTTCATTGTTCCAGCCACATTGTATCCATCTCCATTGTATCCAACTCCATTTTTCCAGCCACATTGTATCCAGCTCCATTGTATCAGCTCCATTGTTCCCACCACATTGTATCCAGCTCCATTGTATCAGCTCCATTGTTCTAGCCACATTGTATCCAGCTCCATTGTATCAGCTCCATTGTTCCAGCCACATTGTTTCCAGTACCATTGTATCCAACTCCATTGTTCCAGCCACATTGTATCCAGCTCCATTGTATCCAGCTCCATTTTATCCAGTATCCACAGTCTCCTGTGACCTGTTCGCTCCCTCTAAGTTGTATCTCCAACCTGGTCTACAGTCTGAATTCCTCCTGAAGGTACAGTGGACTTCGTCCCTTTGGGACTTCATTTCATTACATGCCAGGCTTCCTGAGTGCTTCAGCACTATCAATAATACAGCAAGGCCCATAACCAAGCTGTATGTGCTGTAGCTTCTTAACAAAACAATATTGGGAGGTATAAATAATCAGTCCTACCTCCCTGCCCCAGGTCCTTTTTATTTCTAAAAATTAAATTTTTACAGTATAGTCCTTTAAGTGTTTTTTCTTCTTCTTTAAATATGCAAGATTTCTAATGTGTATACAAGTAGGACGGAAGCTCAAATCCGGACAGGGAATGACAGTTATAAGTAAAAAGTAGCTTTTATTCCATGACTGAATAAAGCCAAGGCAAAACACACTCTAACTATGTACATCGGACTGACCACATAGAGGGGAAGAAAAGAGGGGTGTGGCGAAACGTTTCAGGCCCACACCCCTCTTTTCTTCCCCTCTTTGTGGTCAGTCCGATGTACATATATGAGTGTGTTTGTGCCTAGTTTTATTCAGTAACAGAATAAAAGCTATGTTTTACCTATAACTGTCGTTCCCTGTCCGGATTTGAGCTTCCGTCCTACTTGTATACACATTGTATTGCCCGTGGATTGGATCGGATATTTTGGATGTGGAGACACGCCGGCAAGAAATGGATCAGTTTGGACATCGGGACATCGGGTGGTTCAGAAGGTCCCCGGCCCCGCAGTAAGTGTGTATAATGTACTTGTATGCAAGATTTCTAACAATATGATTGAGGGTGTTTGCATTCATCCAGTTCTTTATTTAGTTAAACCATCTTGAAGTTTGTTTCTTGAAGAAGTTATCAGTCAAGCAAATCATCTTCAAAAACCCCAGTTTTAACACAATATTACAGATTAAAAATGAACGAAACTGGCAAGATTTGTTCCTATAGTGGTTCCGCAGAACTTATTGAAGTTCTGAAAATCCAATTGAACTCGAATTTTTAACATTTTGGTAACATTTTCGATTTTATGATAGACATTTTTCTAGACGTTTTTATATTTTACTATAGAAATTTTAGATTTTCAAATAATCTTTTCGAAAAATCCATTTGATTCATGGATTTTCCAAACCGGCAGTTCCAATTTGAAATCAGTTCAATTTTGAACCAATACTAACTACTATGGTGTGTCTTTCCTGACTTCTGTATCTATATTAATATATTTGACAAGTAGAATAATAAACTCTTTATTATCATTGTGCAATGATACACAACGAAATTTCATGCACAATGTACAAAATACATTAAAAGAATAATAATAGTAAAGAATTAAACAGTACATTAGTACACTAATCCACAGAGCAAAAAAGTGCATTTCTCCTTATCCCCTAATAATATCAGTCAATGAAGTCCAGTATTAAATAATCTTATAGCCATGGGGGAAAACTTTTTTTAAACCTAGTTGTCTGTGCCAGAATAGAACTCATCAGTTTTTCAGAATATTAAAAAGCTGCATTGATAGGCTGTGGTGCTTAAATTTAGTGTTACTGTACTTCTTGAAATTTGGTCAGTTGCTGTGTGAAAGAGATAGCAGGAAAAGGAACTCTAATTTCCTAATTAGTCAGTGAAAGACTTTATACACATGATGTATGGCAACATATTCCTCTGGAATCTAATAGTAATATGTGTTGGCAACCACATGCACTACCCCATTGGCCTCTCTTACTCTGTTTGGGGATCAGTCAGCGAGCCACCCATACACAGACCAATCACATCAGCTCCATCTACTTGCTGATACTTCCAGATGGAATTTTCCATCAATACCAACTGACTACAATGTGGAAGGCAATAGTTCATTAGCTTCATGGTCAGCCGGTTTGACATATACACCATGATAATATTAGGCAAATCCTGCCGTGAACAGCAAGGTGTATGGCCACCTAGTCTATTTGAGATAAATTGCAGTTCCAACATGTGTTACAGCAGCTGGCCAACACATTAGATACACACTACATAAAGCAATAATTGTTAAAATAGATAAAAGGAATATAAATGCTGTGTTTCTAAGCTTTTTCTAGTTGTGGTGGAAGCAAAGCAGAAAGCAGCTAGAAACAGGAACCAAGGCAAAGAAAGTATTTAATGAATTCAATTAAAACACAAACAGACTTAACATATTATAGGGCAATAGGTATGTATTTTTCAACTGTATTAACTATGAAAAATAAACAATAGATTCCACACAATACACTGTTCTGCAGAATACCTCTGTGTGTGTCCAACATTTAATGGAATGTCTAGTCTGTGGTCACTTTTGTCTCAGGAAAGGCAAATTTGTACTGCACATTACATTGTCCTGCAGCATATTTATATGCTAATATTTAGTATGGCCTCACTGTACAGTAGAGTATGACTTTTCATTTTGACATCTTGCTAAAGAATGATTTAAATAAATATCTACTAAACCTAAATGGTGATAAGGGTTTTGGGGGATTTTCCAAGTTAACTGTTTCTGTAGGTCTATAGCACCACCGACATCAGAAATCAACAAAACTGAATAGTTTTGTTCCGTCAGCATTCAACTACCTGAAATTCAGAAAATCTGTTTTGAATACAGTTAACGCCGAATTATTTACCAAGTTTTTCATCTTTTGACTTTTTGGTCTCAATTTTCAAAATTTTAGACTGCGATTTGTGAGATTTTCAATTTTGGAATTTCCGATAGTTTTCGACTTTTTAAATTTCTGAAAATTGCGTCAGATCCCGGGATTTTCAAAACCGCCAGTTCCAAAAGCAAATCCAAGTTTATTTCAAAATCACCTCTACCTGAGATACTTTGACAGTTGTTAAACAGGTTGGTAAATAAATAGGGCAAATAAAAAGGGAAACAAACTGTCAGTATTGCTTTTCAATAACAAAGAAATAAACAATATATCTATGTATATATGTTAGCTTGCAATAGCTATAAGGAAGGTAAAGTTCAAAGAGTTATATTTATTTACTTTAATAATTTTGTTTGTCCTTTTGTTTAGTTGAACTGAAGCAGATGTCAAGATTGAAGGTATTTATGGGAGAAAAACGTAACACTGTAGTATACCTCTATTTAGAATTAGGTTTATTAAAGAAGGAACAGATGGCTTAGAGCCCCCAGCTCCATGGTGAAGAAACTTGGCGTTGAAAGGAATGTCAATGTGCTTCTTTTGAGTTTGTTGAAAAGTGTGTTCACTTTAAATTGTAACACTTACAGTATGTCTAATAAATCAAATCTAGAAAGAAGCCACAAAGGCTTGGACCTGAAGCATGGTGCGAGGCCACACAGGCTTGGGTACACACTAGTATAACACATTAGCATAGTAGTTGCTGTTGAATAAAGACTTACATTCAGTGCAGCAGAATGCCTGCAAATGCTAATTCGCAGTCTCCAGGAAAGGAGATTATGATTGCCTAATAAATGGATTGTTTGCTAAAAAGACAATTGTACTACTTCCTAGATTTCCCCTAAGTGTGCCCATACACATGCAGTTGCAAACTCACAATCTAATTTTGATAGAATTGGGTAGTGAGTTTGCCGATGCGGCCAATCAAAGGAAATTTTGATAGAATTGGGTAGTGAGTTTGCCGATGCGGCCAATCAAAGGAAATTTTGATAGAATTGGTTAGTGAATTTGTCGATACGGCCAATCAAAAGAACTTTTAGGGTTATGCAAAGAGAGCTTGTATCGCTCTTTATTGCCTCCTCTATGCAATGCACTGAGCTGAAAGCGGCACTGAGCTGATAGCGGCTCTCAGTGCATAGTGAATGCAATTCCAAATCTTTAATGCTAGCTATCTGCTGGTATTAAGATTCTGTCTTAAAGAGCTCGGTACAAACCTTGCGGCGATTGTGCAACATAGTTTTTGCATTCCGCCGCAACCGCCGTAAGTTATGACTTAAAGTAACATTAACCCTTGGTACATGGTTTAACGTGACTTTTAGACGGAAAAAGGCATTTGTGGCTCTCCGTATATAGTCCTATTTATAAGGAACAAAGGTGCGTTCAAGCAATAGACATGCCTGACTGTCTTACTGTATGATTGTTAATATTTTTATGTATGGTATTTAATATCTTACTGTATGATATTGAATAGTTTACTGTATGATATTGAATAGTTTACTGTATGATATTTAACATCTTACTGTATGGTATGTAACATTACTGTATAATATTTAATATTTTCCTCTATAATATGTAAAGGTTATATCCACCCCCCAAACTAAATTTTTATATGTTTTATAAAACAGCTGTAAACCTCGACCTTGCGAGGTTTACAGCACTCAAAGATCTTCCTAATTGCACTTACCAGCCTTCGTTCCTCCACTGCCTTCTGCTTAACTTCTGTGCCTTTTTCATGCGTGGCATCACGAAGGCTGGTAAGTACATTTGGGGAGATCTTTTAATGCTGTAAGGTTTTATAACATATAAAAATTTTGTTTGGGGGGTGGACATACCCTTTCATATTTTACTTAATAATATTTAACATCTTACTCTATGATATTTCATATTTTACTGTATGGTGTTTAATATGTTACTGTATGATATTTAAAATTATACTGTATGACATTTTATATTTTACTGCATGATATTTAACATCTTACTGTATATTTAACATTACTGTATGATATTTAACTTATTGTTATCTTATTGTGATATTTAATATCTTTCTGTTTGATATTTAAAATCTTGCTGTGGTATTTAACACCTTCCTGTATAATATTTAACATTTTACTGTGCTATTAAATATCTTACTGTGATATTTAATATCTTACTGTATTATATATATTTTTTTTTTTAAACTGTTTTTATTTAAGAATAATATCCAGTCATAATAAACAACATTTACATTTTCCTATTATTGTATACCGCAGTGCATATATCTCATACTTAGTGTCTTTCAGCTGGTTCCATCATACAGCTTCTTGGCGTTTAAAAACTGGACATTTATCTTTTGTAGAGTTATAAGATTTATCTCCAACATTTAACATAACCTGGGGATAAGGGAGGGTAGAAGGAGATATGGGGGGGGAGGAGGGGGGCAACTTCCTGTGTTGTAGGTCTATTGGTATATACTGTATTATATTTAACATTTTAAT
Organism: Hymenochirus boettgeri; assembly: GCA_019447015.1. NCBI lineage: Eukaryota > Metazoa > Chordata > Amphibia > Anura > Pipidae > Hymenochirus > Hymenochirus boettgeri. The sequence continues at coordinate 155,062,757 of CM033471.1, forward strand.
GTGATATTTAAAAACTTACTTTGCTATGTAATATCTAACTGTGATATTTAACATCTTCCTGTATGATATTTAATATCTTACTGTATGATCCATCTTGCAGAGGAAGCCTGTGTAAAACACGTCCAAGCTGAACGCTAATGGAGAAAACGTCGCAACTGATTGATCCCCTCGTTAACTCACTGCATGCTGATGCTTTTACAGTTGTATTGGTCCCCCTGTACTGCAAGGAGCACTTCATAAGTATTATTTTTCGGCAACTTTGCTTTAATTGCTTATTGGGCTCAAAGGGTGATTTAGGTATAATGAGTTTATAAAAACAATGATTTTCCATAACAGTTTTTAGATTGTACATTTTCAATGTGTTGTTGAGATAAATAAAGAATGAGATTATCTTTCACTGTGCGCCTCAGGGTACCTTTGAGCATATACATTATGTATCTACCCTGAAGGGCAGCATGTGCAGCACTGTAAGGCTACATATATGTTTCTAAACATTTAGCTATGCACAACTAAAATTGTTATGTTTGTAATATGTTACTGTATGATAGTTAATATATTACTGTGTTTATAAGTTTATATCTTTTATACTTTTATATTGAATAACTTACTGTGATATTTAAAGCGTCACTATACTCACTCAAACAACTTTATATCTGAAACTAGAATTTGAGAGAAGTAAAATGGTGGTATTTACATATTTATCTGTGATTGTTTGCCATTAAATAACTAAATAACTAATAACTAATGGCCCCACCTCCCTAACTTACTGCCTTCTTGTAGTGTCTGTGACACTTCTAGGTTCTGCACAGCCTCACCATGGACACTGCTCTGCTTACACATCTCCCCCTCCCTCCCCCTTCTTTCCTTTCTCTGCTGATTCTATTAAATGTTGCAGAAAGTGTGCTGGCAGGCAGCTAAAGATCCCCGTAAGAGGTTAGGAATAGGACATATTATAATTTCTCCTTCTGGAGTGACAGGTGTTTCCCTGTAAATGCTGTGATTTCAAATATTGATTTCTCTTCAGCTCAGATTTAATACATAATAATTAACTGTGATATTTAATATTTTACTGTGATATTTACGGGGAGATTCAATACGCAAAGTTCGCTTTACTTACCTTAGCCCGATCCCGCGATACAATAACTGACGTAAACGAGATTACGTCAGTAATTGCATCTCGGGATCGGGCTAAGTTAAGGAGCGGGACTTTAGCGATCCACAACCCGTAGCGTAAAGTTTCTTGCTAAGAAGTAGCGCAAAACTTAAGGCTGCTGGTTTTGGATCGTTAGCACATCGCTATTTCCAAAAACATTCTGAAATGTCGCTGTGCTATAAAATCCGTCTAAAACCCACATTAACCCAAATTTTCTTCGGGTTAACGTGGGTTTTAGACGAAAATGGGCCATGTTGTATCTCCCCCCTTATATCTTACTGTATATTTAATAACTTACTGTATGATATACTGTTATATTTAATAACTTACTGTGATATTTAATATCTTATGTGTGATATTTAACATCTTACTGTGATATTTAATATCTTACTGTATGATAGTTAACATCTTAAAGGGACACTAAACTGAAAAAAATGACTATCCTTTTCTATATTTTTAGTGCTGCCAGACTTGGTCCATTTTTGCTCTCAGAGCTTCCTGTCACTAGATCTCCTCATGTCCTGTTCATCTCACTCCTAGTTAGTACGCATAGTATGCATGTCTCCTCTCTAGAATGTGGAGCATGTGCAGTGGAGATGATCCGTTCCCCACTACAGCCAATTGTATTCACCCAGTGATTTTGTGTTATAGTGAACGTAAAACTGCTTTGCTATGGGAAGGTAAGCAGCACTGGGAGCTAACACAGACAGCAGCTAACTGCAGGATTGGGTTTATCTCCATAGAAAGAGCACAGAGAAGCAGACAATGATTATTCCCTTTCCTGGTCTTAATGGTGAATCAATTAGCCATGCAGTGCCAGAGAAATAAGCTTTACTTTTATAGAATGGATAGTTTCTACATGTAGTGTGCCAGGGGGAGGGGCAGGGTGACTGACACTCCTTTACTGACTTCCTTTCCCTCAAACATGGAATTGTTCATCTATTGCCTACATGAACATCCTCCAGTGAAATTGTTTGTTTATTATTCCAATGAACTTCTTTTAGGGCACTACAACTAATTCGTATGGATATGAGTTGGATCTACAAGTATATTCTCCTTTCACCATGCATATTGGATAATCTCATTTACTGGATATTTTTTTCTCTTGAACGGCGAAAATTGGATAATTGATGTTTAGGGTCTGTGTTTATTCGATTATTGGAGCGTGTGGACTTTATGAGAATTGAACGCTCTCTTAGAGACCGTATCTTATATATTTAAAACTGTATCGGTATTGGATTCAGCTTACGTCTGAACTAGATTAAAGTTACCATATCAATAAGAAGCATCATTTATGGATCCCGGGCACCTGTATTTATGGAGATCTCCATTTTTTTATACTAACAATAATATATTGTATTGTATTATATATGTATCATTAGCATTAAGTGTTAAATACATTTATACTCGTTTGCAACAATGTATCTTTTAGTGCACAGCCAATTGAGTTGCTGGTTTCATGGGAGGCTGTCCTAGCTTGACGCCCCTCCCTTAGATTACGTTCCGATTTTTGGTAAGTTCTCCAATATTGATTGTCTATTTCTTAGACTTTGAAACTTGCACTATTTCAAATTGCCTGTGGATAAAATACATCGTTGTTGTGGCCACTATGTATTGTTCTCTATTGCTCTGTATTGATCTGTATATTCTGTATTTTGGGGTGTTAATTCTTTAAGTTTTCATGTATTATATTCAGCACAACTAAGTAACTTGTTATGATATGTGAGCAGAGGTGGCTGTACCGTTTGTGGTCTCTTTGACAATGTTCTGCCTTGTATACATCACAAACACGCCAGCTATTTAGGACGTAACTCTGCTTCCGCTCAAACACGCTGCTGAGAAAGCTGACATGGGAAACGCATCCAGCGTTCCACGTGTGGGCTGCCATGTTCCCTTCAGTCTCCCTCTAGGCCCACTTACTTATCACTGTTGGTTTTCCTGCCTTGCTCATGGATATCTGGCGTGGGGTGGACGGACATTGACACGGCTAACTTCCTGACTTTTGGACAGCTGAATATCCACTTACACTGTTTTTTGTCATTTACTATGTTGACACGATAATTGCATACTAAAGCTGGGTGCACACAGTAACGATCACACTGTTTGGGATGGGCCTGTAGTCCTATCCTTCATACTGACACACTGCTTGGGGTGGGCCTGTAGTCCTATCCTTCATACTGACACACTGTTTGGGGTGGGCCTGTAGTCCTAACCTTCATACTGACACACTGTTTGGAATGGGCCTGTAGTCCTAACCAACCTCATATTCAAATTCCACTGTTACCTTCTAGTCTACTGTTTTATCTATCAGCAACAACTTCTCACCTGTTGTACTGGAGGATTTCTCCTTCCAAATGATCCAACATGGCCAGAAAATCAAAGCTCTGGTGTTCCAAGGCAGATAAGAGGAAAGCAGTACACCCTGACAGGCCAGCTGCCCCAAACCGTTCTTCCAGTCTGCTCCTCAGTTCTTTCAATGTCTGCCCTCTCCAGTAACTCTTTCCCTGTCTTCTCTTTTCTGTGTGGAGCATCAGGTCAGCACGGGTTTGGACAATAAAGTGCTGTTTCCCTTTATGCTTAAGGTTATTTAGGAGCTGGAGATCTATATCTGTCATTGATTCTCCTACAACCACCAACAGGTACTGCACTGTGTCTAGTTTCATTTCTTCAAGATAGTGAGCAAGAGAATCTGTGGGCTTGTACCCTGGGTAGTCAATGAGAGTGACATTGGGTAGAGGAAGATAAGGAGACTTGGAGACCTCATGTGTGCCTTCTTCTCCCTTAAAATATGAGTCCAGGAACCCATTACTGAAAAGCTCTGTTTGCTGGTTTAAAGTCCGAACCAGGGTGGTCTTTCCTGACCCTTTCGGTCCGATGATGGCAACATTGATATTCAGAGAATCAGGCAGAGCAAAAGAATCAGGGAGCCCCTGTGAGGCATTTGCATTAACTTGAGACTCTTCTGTGTCTTTTACCTAAAATAAAACAGATTAAGAGACATAAAAAAACATCCAGTAATTGTATCAGAGGATTGTAATTGGATGAGGTTCATTAAATCGGCCAAAATGTAAGTTTCTTTTTAATTCTACCCCATCTGCAAGGAGTACAAAGGCCACAAATGCAGTTAAAATGAAACCATAATCCTAAAAATAGATTTAATATCTTGCAGTCTGTTCTCCTGTCTGGATTCCCCATGCTGTCTTCAGTGTTTAGGAATCTCACCACAGAAATTACATTCTCGAGTCCCTATGTGCACCAGTCAAGAGTTTGTAAACAGCTTTACAAGTGAATCTTTTACTAGTACGGAATGTTAACAGAGATGAGTGCTCGTAAAAGCCAAATTCAGGCATGAAAATAGTCAGAATAACAGATGCAAGAATTTACCGTTTTATTTGTGTATAGTTATCTTTTAAAAATGAGAAAGTGAATTGCTGAGATGGATAAAGAATCGCCCTGATGCCCTCCCCCTCGTAACTCAACCAGGTGCAATTAGTCACTTCCTCCCTAAAGGTGCCCATTAACCTTGTCAATACCAGGCAAATACGACAGGTTGTACCTAATATTGGCATGTGTGGGAACCACACGCTGTTGGCATCGCTGTCGGTCGTTTAAGACGTAAAATTTCAGTGTGTGTCAGCCCGTGTATACAAATACCCCATGCATGTGTACCGCCACATACCAATGTGATCTACTAGTACACATACGATTGTAATCGGTCACCTTTACACACCAAGGTAACTGTGATCAAATGTATTTAGTTCAGCATAAAAATATTGATACCTGGCGCATTCCTGGGCTTTGCAATGCAACTAAAAGCAAACAGTCATGGATGACAAGGCAATGCCAGGCACTGTTATCTCCTAGCAATGGAGCATGCTGGGAGTTGTAGCTTCCAAAACATCTGGCGTGCCAATGACGTCACTGCCCTAGTAATGGTTATAGATTAGAGTGAAGTCTGTGATACTAATAAGACCCTTTGCAAACCAAACTGGATAGAAAAGCAAGAATAGGCCATAAACAGGCAAATGGTAAATGGTCATTGTGTGCATGTGACAATATCACAAGTGGCTTATATTGGAGCAGGGGGCTGCTAGGACCTTCAAAGATCCAGGAGACCACTGGACACCACCAAAACCAGGATGGGTGTGGTGATATTGTGGGTGTAGACAAGGATTTTTTTGATAAAGGGTTGGTATAAGTAGTTATTAATATTGATCCTTGATAAATACCGAGCAGAATGTGAATATTTTGAAAGTGCAATTCTTTCCTATACCCACTGAATAATACACCCTTTATTGTGAAATATAAGGGTATTAGAGGTTACTAGGGTGATCTATGTTTATATAAAATCACAGGGCTGAACCCTTTTATACAGGACATTGAACTTTGGTAACTTCTACTATCCTTACATTTCTAGGGATCTATCTATACAGTGGGTGCAGGGTTTGTGGTCATGTCCGATTCCTGGGCTACAGGGTGCTTCGTTCCTAAAGCTGGGTACACACAGTAAAGATAAAGCGACGGTATCGGGGCTTTATCGTTACTGTGTGTACGTTCGTTCCCCGAACGAGCGCGCGGCCGCCGAACGATCGGGTTGGCCGTACGCTCGTTCGGGAAAGGCCGAAAATTTCCATCGGCCACGCTAGACTCCCTATAGGAGTCTAGCGCGGCCGATGGAAACACAGTCCCGAGCGTTCTCCCTATAGGGAGAACGCTCGCTTTGAAAGATGGCAGACAAGATCTTGCAGATCCTGTCTGTCATCTTTCAGAAATCTGTACAGTGTGTACCTAGCTTAAGGCAAGTTAAAAAAAATTGCTCAGGGCTACTCCTGCATCTGTAAGGAGCGATGGCAAAGGGGGCAGCAAAAGAGATCCCCGATGTACAGTGATACAGTACCCTATCACTGTACCTACCCTATAACTGTACCAACCTGCTGTCAGTACCTTCCCTATCACTGAACATAATTGCTGTCAGTACCTACCATCCTGTCTGTCATCTTTCAGAAATCTGTACTGTGTGTACCTAGCTTAAGGACTGAGGGTTTATTAATATACATTTGTACTTACCTTTATCTTCACTGGTAGGGACATGGCCAGATCTATGTGTATTTTTAAGTGTTTTTAACCCTTTTGTGCTGTGCTATGGTCTATTCTATATTTGTGCAATAATGAAATAAAGTAGGTTTTGTAATTTTTGTAATATGGAGTGTGCCTAGATTCCTTTCAAACATAACTGTTGGTAGAAGCCTCCTCTGCAGCTCTGGGAATGGTAATTAGCTATTGTCCATAACGTAAGTGTCCCAGCTTTGACTGACTGCCAGACACGGAAGCTACAGAGGAGAAAGCAGAGCCAGGACAAGGGATTGTGCTGTGTAAGACATCTTGGAAGCATTTTTTTTAAAGGTGCAAAATTTATGTTGGGGGGCTTGCACTGGTCATAAAACAAAGTGGTGAGGGTGGACATGCCCTACACCAATAAGCAGATAAACATCTATATTAACAGGATGCTTTTAAAATTATTAATGTGCTCTCTTCAATTTAGGTGAATGTGGTGAATAGAAAATACTAAACATTAGATAGTAACATAGTAACATAGTAAGAAGTTGAATAAAGACATTCGTCCATCAAGTCCAACCTATTCCCTTTTTTTTTTTTTTTTTTTTTTTTTTTTAAACCCAACCTAAAATTTGATCCAGAGGAAGGCAAAAAACCCCAGCTAAAAAAGGGGGGGAAAAAATTCCTTCCTGACTCCAAACGGCAACGAAGTATCCTGGATCAACCAGATCATATGATTAGTACCAGGTAATTCTCAATATTTTTAGTTTAGAAAACTTATCCAGCCTTTTTAAAGTTATTCAATGAACTTGCCATTACCACCTCTGCGAAGACAGTTCCACAGTTTCAACGTTCCACTGAAAGAAAACTCTCCTAACTTTGAAGATGAAACTCTTTTCTTCCAACTTAAAGGATGTCCACGAGTCCTCTTGATATGACCTATTAGTGAACAATGACCAGAGAGGTTCACTGTATGGGCCATAATATATTTGATAAGTTATCATGTCCCCACGCAACCGCCGCTTCTCCATGTAAAACGCCCTAACTTGTCTAATCTAGCTGCATATTCAAGCCCCTCCATTCCCCTTATTAATTAGTTGCCCTCTTGGACTGCTTCCATTTCCAAGATGTCCCTTTTGTATTAGGATTCCAAAACTGGCACCGCATATTCCAAATGAGGCCTTACCAGTGCCTTGTAAAGAGGGAGAATAATATTTTTCTCTTGAATCTATTCCCCTCTTTATAAAAGACAATATCTTGCTAGCTCTAGCTGTTTGCTACCGCGGCATTGTTTGCTACAGCTAAGTCTGTATCTACCAGAACCCCAAATCTTTTCCATTTCAGATGCACCTAACACAGAGTGTTATTATGGGTAGGTGGCCACAGGGAGTATTAAATCCCAATGATCACCTTAATTATCAACATTGAATCTCATCTGCCATTTGCTGCCCATTTGATAATCTATTAGGTCTGCTTGCAGCACGTGCAATCATTGAAGTTTCCAAAGCTCTGCAATTTAGTGTCATCAGCAAACAAGATGAGACCTTGCTCTCAATGCCCCCTTTAAGACCATTTATAAACAGATTAAACAGAAGCGGCCCCAGTACAGAACCCTGAGGAACTCCGCTTAGAACTTAGCCCACATAGAGTAGCTCCATTAACCACAACTCTGTTTGCGGTCAATAACCAGTTCTCTATCCATGAACAAATGTTTTCTTCAAGGCCAACATCATCCCAGTTTATAACATTAGTCGCCTATGTGGCACAGTATCAAAGGCTTTTAAAATCCAAATAACCACATCCACAGTGTGCTGAATCTAGAATTCTTACTCACTTTCTTCATAAAAACCATTAAAATTTGTCTGCATGGATCTATGTTCTCATAAATCCATGCGACATACTACTACTAGATGATCTTGAGAGACAAAGTCAAGGAATGATCCCCTTAACAAAGGTTCCCATCAACTTCCCTACCTGGATTTGAGGCTTACACGGTCATATAGTTACCAGGCTGTGAACGATCCTTTTTTGAATATTGGTATTACATGGCTTTTACCAATCCAGCGGCACATCCGCCAGACAAAAGCGATCTGAAGATGAGACACCTGGTATGCTAGAATGAATAAGCTCTTTTAAAATCCTAGGATCGCATCATCTGGTTCCTGGCGCTTTATTGCTATAACTTGTCTAATTGATTCCGTACCATTCTTGTTATCCAATGTGAAACTTCATGTCCTCCTGCATTGTTACAATCCCTACTGTGTAAGGATCTCAAACAGTTAAAAAAGATTTGTAAAAAAGGTGTAGCAGATAGCCTTTTCGGCATCCTCACAACCACCTCAGCTCCATTATTTAATGGTCCCCATTCTCAGTCCTCATTTTGTTACCATTATTATACTTAAAAAAACATTGGGGTGGACTTGCTTTGTTCGGCAATCGTATTTCATTTTCTATTTTAGCTAGTTTAATTGCTTTCTTGCCATTTATTACAACTTTTGAAGTCCCTGTAAGCCTGTTCTGTGCCTTCTGCTTTCAAAATTTTAAAAGCCCTTTTCTTTTTTTCCATTTCCCTTTTTACCTGAGCATTAAGCCATGCAGGAGTGGACCTAAATTTTTTACACTGTTTCCTAAAGGTACCGATTTGGAGGATGTATAGTTTAAATACCTTTAAAGTGGTCCACATCTGCTAGTATCTACCTAGAAACAGTTCCCCCCAGTCTATGAGCAGGAGCGATTCTTTAAAAGCATAAAAATTAGCTTCCTAAAGTTAAAGTTTTTGTTAAGCCAGTGCACTTTAGTTTTCTGCAACCTATATGTAAAGACACTATATCATGGTCACTATTCCTAAGCTTCCCATTACCTTCACTCCAAAATGAGCTCTGGGTTATAGATATCACAGATCCAACAACGCATTCTTGTCTAGTAGAACTTCTACCATCTGTGAAAGAAAATGCTCATATAGGAAATTTAAGAACTTTACCTTTTGAGGTGCTGGCAGGTCCATTACTCCAATCTATTTCAGGGTAGTTAAAAATCCCCCATAACCCAAAAGAACATGCCCCATACCAGCAGCCTTCGCCAAAACGCATATGGAGATTCATTTCCACCTCTTCCCCGGCATTTGGCGGCTTATAACACACTCCAACAATTAATTACCTACCTTCTTGCTTCCTGTACACAGTTCCACCATAATGTTTCTGCCGATCATTGCTCCCCCATTCTATTCCTCTTTTAAATTTGGCTTCAATTCCTGTTTTTTAACTACATTACATACTCCTCCTCCTTTCTTATTACTCGGTCATGTCTAATAAAGGAGTACCCTTCAAATTTACTGTCCAGTCGTGTGAATCATTAAGCCATGATTCTGCTTATACAATTACATCATACCTTTCCTTTAGGAGCTATTATTTCAAGTTCGCGGTTTTTCCAGCCAGACTCCTTGCTTTGTAAACATACATTTTAGATTATCAATTGATTTACTTCCATACATGGTCGTACATGCCTCCTTATCCTCATGTCCCCCCTCCTCCCTCTCCTCCCTCCGTTGTGTTAATAGCCCCCAGATCCCTAACTTCTCTTATCTAACCTGTGTAGTTAAACTTTCCCTCCCCCCCCATACCTAGTTTAAAATCTCCTCCAACCCCCTAGCCATCTTCTCACCCAAAACAGTGGCACCATCACCATTGAGGTGCAATCCGTCACTACTAAAGAGCCTGTAGCCAACAGAAAAGTCAGCCCAGTTCTCTAAAAACCCAAACCCCATCTCCTTACACCACTCTCTTAGCCACGCATTTTATACTCCTGGCTCCCGTTGCCTTCTAGCGTAGCACGTGGCTGCGGTAGTATTCTGAAATCACTACCCTGGAGGTCCTGCTTTTAACTTGGCCCCTAATTTCGGAAATCTTTTAAGGACCTCACCTCCACCTCACTTTGTCATTGGCACCAATGTGAACCAAGACCGCCGGGTCACTCCCAGCCCCACCCATAATCTGTCTACACGATCCACCACATGTCGAACCCTAGCACCATAGTGCTCTTTTGGGCAACACAATATGTATTTCTTTAAGATTTGTGCATGTCCCGTGTGTGTAAAATAATATACTTATTGGTTAACATGAATGTATCTCAGATAGCAGCCTCAGGCATCTTTTCATGGAAATGCTTCTTCTTAGCTTCATGCCAGTAGCTATCCTGTGGAACATATCTTGCAAGTCCTGACTGGCTCAGTGTGACCCATACAGGAAATATTAGGTGAAAATCACATGAACATCCTTACATTTAGGGTTTGTAAATTTTAAATGTTATACAACTGTCCACTGGAGGATCCATTGATTAGTACTCTTAAGAAGATGGTAAATGCTGTCTTACATTTTAGGTCCTATATTCCTTTTATAGGACAATTAGGGATTAAAACTAACCCCAGATACTGCCTTGCTGTGCCCAGATGACCTTAAATACCAATGGCATAATAGACATCCCCTGATTGTCAAGCAGAGACGGAGGTGTTGGGCAGGAACAAATATCTAATAGATATACCGCAGCATGGTGGCTCAGTGGTAAGCACCTGATGCTTTGCAGCGCTGAAGTCCTGAGTTTATTTCCACCCTTGGACACATCTGCAAGGAGTTTGTGTGTTCTCCCGTGCTTGTGTGGGTTTCCCCCACAATCATAAAGACATACTGACACATGGTTGTATGTGCCAAATAAATGTGCTTAGATTGTAAGCTCTTTGGGGCAGGGTAAGTATAAAATTAAAACATGTAATTGTAAAGTGCTACAGAAGATATTGGTGCTCTATAAATCTGCAATCATAATAATTGACAATCTGCTTTGGTTTACACAGAGAGAGAGGAGAGAACAACAATTTATATATATTTTGAATGAACCTTTTTCTTTTCTACCTAGAAGTTTTAAACGACTTTAAAATGACTTACTCTATTTTACATTTAAAAAAAGTAAAATTTATCATGTTGATTATATTTAAAACAAATTGTCTGACTTGTATCCCTGCTTGCTATAGGTTATAGAAAAGGGAACTGATCCCCTACAGTTAATTAACTTGTCTTGCCTCATAACATAGTCTAAGAATTGCATGGGAATTTTCTGTTGCATGTGATCAGTAGAGATGAACTTCATAAAGTTTGACCCGTTTTCGAACTCCAAACTTTGGAACAAGTAACGGATCCATTAATATCAATGGGGAGTGATAGTTTCGAAAAGTTTGGATGTCTTACAGATAAACTAACAATGGTAACTGACTCTGACTGTAAATGACTGTGGCACCTGGGCAATGGTCTGGGGAACATGTCACTATCACCAAAACCTGTTTAAACACTTTTTATTTCATGATCGGGCAATTGTCTGGTTTGCGCAAGCTACATTCGAGGGCCAGGGCCAATTCAAGGGTTAACAAACAAAATTTTCGAGGGTTACCGAAAATATAACTATACATTCCAGGGTTACCGAAATCGAACAATACAGTCGAAGGCTACATTCGAGGGTTATCGAACGATACATTCTAGGGTTAGCGAAAATTAACCATACATTCTAGGGTTACCGAAAATGAACAATATATTCGAGGGTTAGCGAATGATACATTCTTGGGTTACCAAATTCATCATAGACTGCATCATGGAATGTACCTTCATGTATTTAATATTTCACTCGCATATTCGGTTTTTCTCGGTTCTGTACCTGAATCTGAATTTTTTTAACAAATTCAAGTCCGGAATGTTCGAGAAATCCGGGTCCGGGATAGTTCGAAAAGTCCTGGTCCATTCAAACTTATTAAGTTCAGCTTGAAATCTTGTTCGAGTTCCGTTGTGTGTCCATCTCTAGTGATCAGTATGTCAATTTGAGCCATACATATTCCAGATATGTAGCACATCTGGGACAATGTGTATGGCCAGCTTCCGCCATAACTGATACTGAGGTTAGTGCTATATCATGGTAGCTTGCATAAAAAGGCGCAGTTAGTGGGAAATATAAAAGCAAATATGATTTATTGTTAAATAAAACTAATGGTTTTATACTGAACAAGTGACTGTTGGTTTAGTTTGCATAACAGCATTGCTATAATTTACTAAAACAATTGCAGATGCAGATACAGGCAAGCAGCTTCCAATGCATTTGTGTGCGATTTGATGCTGAAAATTAAAATCTAAATATTCAAGCTGGGTTTAACATCTTTCTGCCATCTTTCTTTCCCCTAGCACAGTCTCTTTTGATTGGTATGTGATATAGTGTTCCCACTTTCTTTTCTTTACACAGCCTTTAATCTTAATCTTGTTAGCCTAAAATATATACACATTCATTTAAATGCCAATATAATTGAAATTGTCCCCAGACAACAGCCAGGCAATAATGAATATTTTACTGTGCTGATTGTATGTCGGAGTTATATATGGACGCCTAAACAGAATTAATCCCAGGACGCCTCATTGTCAGTATCCCCTGTGTGGGCAAGCACTATCCTTTGTCATGTGATACAATGTCTAATGCATCCTCTTTTTGCTGTTTAACCCAAATTAGCAAACACCCTCCAATCTGCTCAGTCTATTCACAGCCATTGATAGTTTTGTATTAGTCTCCTGAGACAAATTAAACTATGGGAAATGTTGTATTTCATAGTTTCCCACTAGAAAACAAGGGACTAACTTAGCACTAAATAACTGGAAAGATAGATAGATATATAGATAGATAGATAGATAGATAGATGTGAAAATGTGAATGAATTTAAAGGGCATGCAACCCCCAAAACTAAAATTTAACCCACAGCTAACCCCACTGTGTCGTGTTAAAAAAATCCTTAACTTTCTCCTCTGCTCCTTATGGTTCTCCTGCAGTAACATAATAATTGAGGTTGAATAAAGACATACGTCCATCAAGTTCAACCTTTTCCCCCTCCTTTTTAACCCTAACAGTTGATCCAGAGAAAGGCAAAAAATTCCTTCCTGACTCCAAACGGTAATCAGTAAGTAACCCTGGATCAACCACAGTATTGATACCAGTAATTCTCAATATTTTTTAGTTTTGGAAAACTTTTGTAGCCCACTTTTATTCAATGAACTTGCCTTTACCACATCTGCTGTAAGACATTTCCACAGTTTCAACATTCTCACTGTAAATAAACCTTTGCTCACCTGAAGATTAAACTTCTTCCAATCTTAAAGGATGTCCGATGCCTTCTGAAAGTCCAAAAAAGTGAAGAGTAGGAGCCTTCATGGGTGTTATCCATAGCTGCCCCTTCCCTGTCCTCCTTGCAAGCACTGTGGAGCTCTATTCCCCCAACCCCCCTCCCCAACCGCCTCCATCCAGATCCATTGGCACTTCATTTTCTTTAATAAATTAAATAAACTTTTCTTTAGTGTAGAGGACCCCCCTGCAACCCTAAACACCGTGGCATTAAGTTAAAAAAGCGCAGAGAAATAGACTTACCAGACCTCATTCCTTCGTTTCTGGGAGTAGCAATACAGGCAGAGGCCGATGGAATGAAAATTTGTAAGAATGTTTCTGGGCACTTTTTTTAACTTAATACCATGGTGTTAAGGGTTGCAAGGAGGTCCCCTACACTACAGAAAAATTTATATTTTGGGGTGGAGATACACTTCGATTATAAAAAAAATATTTACTGGTTTTGTGGTAAATACAGTAACAGCGGATTCATTTAAATATATTCAGGGAAATTCAATAAAAGTTCTTATCGTTTAAAATGGTGCTAATTTTGCCCCAACCAATCAGATGTTAGCTTTCAAATGTTAAATAAGATCTGATTGGTTGAGGCAAAATTAGCACCATTTTAAACGATAAGAACTTTTATTGAATAACCCTGTTTGTTCTTACTAATGAACTATAAATGTAAATTGGTGATAAATCTTTCCTTAAAACCTCATGCAATCCTTAAGGTTCGTACACACGTGCGATCATGGGCCCCGACCCGAGACGCACAATATGTATGAATGAACGTTTTGGCCAATAATCGGCCCATGTGTAGGCACTTTATTGGCCGAAACGGTCATTTATTTAGAGATCCACCAGGTCGGTCGGGCAACGATAAAGTGCCTACACACGGGCCAATTATTGCCCGAAACGTTCGTTCGTACACATTGTGTGCCGTGGGTCGGGACCCTCGATCGCACATGTGTACGAACCTATAGAACTGGTGATCCAACTTCATTGTGGTCAATAGTAAACAGTAAATGATGCTCACACTCACATGTAGTAATTAGACAATAGTTCAAGGTGAACTCTACAGTAAATGATGCTCACACTCACATGTAGCTATTATACATTAGTTCAAGGTGAACGCTACAGTAAATGATGCTCACACTTACATGTAGTTATTAGACATCAGTTCAGTGTAAACTCTACAGTAAATGATGCTCACACTCACATGTAGCTATTAGACATTAGTTCAAGGTAAATGCTACAGTAAATTATGCTCACACGCACAATAAGTTATTAGACATTAGTTCAAGGTGAACGCTACAGTAAATGATGCTCACACTCACATGTAGTTATTAGACAGTAGTTCAAGGTAAATGCTACAGTAAATGATGCTCACACTCACATGTAGTTATTAGACATTAGTTCAAGGTGAACGCTACAGTAAATGATGCTCCCACTCACATGTAGTTATTAGAAATCAGTTCAAGGTGAACGCTACAGTAAATGATGCTCACACTCACATGTAGTTATTAGAAATCAGTTCAAGGTGAACTCTGCAGTAAATGATGCTCACACTAACATGTAGTTATTAGACAGTAGTTCAAGGTAAATGCTACAGTAAATGATGCTCACACGCACAATAAGTTATTAGACATTAGTTCAAGGTGAACGCTACAGTAAATGATGCTCACACTCACATGTAGTTATTAGACAATGACAATTAGGGATGGCCGGTTCGCGGATCCGAACCCGGATCCGCCGCGGATTTATCCCGTTCGTGAACGGCGGATTTTTCCAGATTTTCCGGAAAGAAACGTAATTTCGAAAATTTTCGAAAATACAAGGATTTCTTTTAATTCCATACATACGTATTTTCAAAAATTTTTGAAATTACGAGGATTACTTGTATTTTCGAAAATACGAAAAATCTCGTTATTTCAAGGGTATTTTTAATTTTAACGGGTCCGCTCGCGGATTTTCAAATTTTTTTGAAAATTCGCGGATCCTCGAGCGGACCGGATTTTGCGAAGTTCTCTAATGACAAAGGCAGAAGAGGACTCAGAACGAAATTTAAAAAAATACTCACAAACATATAATTGGAAATTCTATAATTTGAAGGGGGGGTTGTGCTAGTGCAGTACATAAGGGATCTTCATTAAGGTGACAGAAACTTACCCATAATTCTACTACATAATGGTCTGTTATGTTATTAAAACTGGTTTCACAATGAAATAACCAGTATAAGTGACATTGCATTGGATAATCAACACTGCAAGTAATGTAAACTACTGTAAAAACACTCAGGGAATATTTCTTTAATTATGATAATAGTCTAATACCTTCTAAACAAAATTTCAGCCAAGTCATGAAAAATAGTCAAAGACTCACTAGACACTTTTCTGCATTTATATTAATAAAGGAATGCACCAAGACATTTTTCAAAGTATTAAATGAATTCTGCGCCTGAAATGCTTTATGTGTGTTTGTGTGTAGACATGTATGTTTATGGTTAAAACATTTTGTAAACTAAAGCTAATGTAAATAGATTTTTTTTTTTGCTTTTTTAGTTTGATTTGCTTTATGTTGTTTTTGTTTGACAGTTTTCAAGCAAGATTTCCCCTTGACATACCTTGGCTGGTGCAATAAGAGGGGCCTTTGCCTATGTTATTAATTTGCAGGGACCATTCATATATCAACTTTTTATGGCCTAAGCTTTTAACATTTGGTTGCAGCAGATTAATAGCACAGGCACATTTTTGCAACATTTATTGTGAATTTCTGCAAATGGATGTCATCATAGCAGCTAAAATGAAAAGGTGCACATAAATGTCATAAAAGATTTATCTAAGATAAGCAAACTGCAATTCCTTGAGTTCATCCAAGAAACTTGTAATAACTTGAATCCTCATCTGTTGTGTTGCAATTCTTTTTTATAACTTACTCATTTCTTGTAAGTGCAAATCACCAATTACCACTTGACGAAACGGTTGTGGGAAATATCCAGGAACAATTTTCTAGAGACTGGCCAAATGAATTTAATCACAAGATCTTTAAACAAAAATCAATGTATTGTAGAATACCCCCCAAATGCAGGAGATCGTTTTAGATCTGTATTTCACTTGATTATTCTAGAATGGTTATAATATTTTTAGATAACACATAATCAATCATAAAGCTTGGTGTACATTGACTAATAGAGTGCTCCAAGAACTCAGGCCTGGTAAACATGGCACAATATTTCAGCTTGATATTCTGACCAATGTGATGTTTTGTTGATTTGGTTGAAATATCCATGGACATTTTCAGTGCAGCCTTACAAGCTTGGTCAAAATTCTTTCTGAATTGGCCAAAAATTTGATGAGACGTGCCAGTTAGTTTTGTCAGTCTTTTAAAGGACAACAATATTCAAAAAAATAACATGACCCCCATTACATGTCCACACTTCCAGCAGCTGAAATCGCTTACTCTCATTTACAAATGTGCTGCCTTCCCTTAGATATCACACAGCAAAGATGAGTGTTAAAGCCTGCCTCCTAGAGGGCCCAGGGCCCTGATTAACATTTCACTTGACATTGGCTGGTGGGAATGTCTGTTACAACCTCTCTCCACCACCTCTGCCAGTCAAACAAACTTGAACTGTTCTGTTGCTAGGATAAAGCCTACATAATTGAGCCGATCAAGGGTGGGTGGAGGAGCGTTTTCTCACATGCTAATTTTGAGTGACAGTTACAGACAGACAGAATTGTTACGCCCCCCTTCACAGTGTGGCTAATTGAAGGCAGAGAGAAGCTCGAAATCAGGAAAAAAATGTATGGGGAGGGCTGCACACCTTTACTCTTTTGAAAGCGGTTAAAAAAATGAATTGAGGCAATACAGTTATCGTTTAATCCGTTCATCGTTTAGTAGTCTGTCAGTTTGGAACATACTGGGGGACTTGACTCCAAGTCCAATAAATCAAAATGGAAATATATAAATGCTCCCACATTTTTATAAACAGGCACTGAAAATGTTGAACTCATCAAAATGTTTTCACCTGTTAGGCATCCTTATGTATTTTGTATGCTTCTACATACTAATTAAGTCCATCTGAGTAAACCTTTATAAAGAACACAAAGTAAGTCCTATCTCCCTTTCATTCTTCTTCATCTATTATCCTCTAAATTAAAATGCAGGCTTTTTTTGTTATTACTGTTATTATTATCAGTTTTTGTGTTGGGCATGTTTTGAATACAATCAAATAATGCCTAATATCTTTTTGTCCTCTAAGGAATTCATTGCTTTTTCCATTTTTAAAATTGGTAATTGGCAGTAGAGATGGCTAAAACATGGAAGTTTCATTCAGTTTTCGGATTTACAAAACTCGGAAAAGAGCAAAGGTTCATTGGCTGGTGGGAATGTCTGTTACAACCTCTCTCCACCTCCTCTGCCAGTCAAACAAACTTGAACTGTTCTGTTGCTAGGATAAAGCCTACATAATTGAGCTGATCAAGGGTGGGTGGAGGAGAGTTTTCTCACATGCTAGTTTTGAGTGACAGTTACAGACAGACAGAATTGTTACGCCCCCTTCACAGTGTGGCTAATTGAAGGCAGAGAGAAGCTCGAAATCAGGAAAAAAATGTATGGGGAGGGATGCACACCTTTACTCTTTTGAAAGCAGTTAAAAAAATGAATTGAGGCAATACAGCTATCGTTTAATCCGTTCATCGTTTAGTAGTCTGTCACTTTGGAACATACTGGGGGACTTGACTCCAAGTCCAATAAATCAAAATAGAAATATATAAATGTTCCCACATTTTTATAAACAGGCACTGAAAATGTTGAACTCATCAAAATGTTTTCACCTGTTAGGCATCCTTATGTATTTTGTATGCTTCTACATACTAATTAAGTCCATCTGAGTAAACCTTTATAAAGAACACAAAGTAAGTCCTATCTCCCTTTCATTCTTCTTCATCTATTATCCTCTAAATTAAAATGCAGGCTTTTTTTGTTATTACTGTTATTATTATCAGTTTTTGTGTTGGGCATGTTTTGAATACAATCAAATAATGCCTAATATCTTTTTGTCCTCTAAGGAATTCATTGCTTTTTCCATTTTTAAAATTGGTAATTGGCAGTAGAGATGGCTAAAACATGGAAGTTTCATTCAGTTTTCGGATTTACAAAACTCGGAAAAGAGCAAAGGTTATAAAATCTGAAAACAGAACTTACTTCGAGGTTAACCTCGAAAATAACCTTGAACATTCGATACTACTTTCGATTGTATTTTCGAGGGCTATCGAACGTTCAATGTTATTTTCAAGGGTTACGAAAATAACCACGTACATTTGGTAATCCTCAAAAATATGTTCCCAAAGTCCCGAAATTCCGAAAAAATCCACCCAGTTTCCAATGGAACGTTTGGATTTTGTAAGCGAGGGGTTCTGAGTTGGATCCAGATCCCATCTCTACTTTGCAGCACTGTAACAAAAAGTATAACAGAAGGCTGATGAGTAGAGATGGCCGAACTTTCGAAAGTTCAGTAAGTTTTCGAACTTTCGAACTATATGGAAAGTTCGAAAGTTCGAAAACTGACCCATTAAAGTCAATGGAGTCAAATAATTCAAAAAGTTCGAATGAAATACAATTAAAATAGCAATGGTAACTTAATGTAAATGGCTGTGGGACCTGGGAAATGGTCTGGGGAACATGTTCAAATATCCAGGACTTTCATTTCGAAAATTCGTTTTTACTCTCACTTGCGCTACTTTCAAGTCTCGCGTTCGAACATTTGATAATTACCAGTACCCATGAACGACTCGGGATTGTGAGAATTCAATATTGTACTCCCATCTGGTATATAGACATTTTACCTCGCATATTCGTTAATTCGATATTTACGCGTATTGTACAATAGACATTTTACTCTCAGAATCGATAATTGATATTTATATCGCCTGTGGAGCGAAGGAAAACAGATGCCGCGTGTACGTGCGGTGTGGGTGGGGCAGGGCAGCGGCGCGGGAAAGGCGGGGCGGGGCCCACGGGGGGCGCACATGGGCAACAGCCCCGGCACGCCCCGCGAGTCACCGCGCACCCCGGTGGCGCGCTAGGGAAAGGGAGGGCCCAGCAAAGAGACACAAGAGTGTCCGCGGCGACAACCCGAGGACGAGAGCGGCAAGCGGGGGGGGGAAAGCGGAGAGGGCGGGGGGAGGGGAGGCCGGAAGAACGGCCCACCCAGGCCAAGGGAGGGACGGAGAGGGGGGGCCACCGGGGAGGGGGACCCGGGGAGGCGGGCGGACGAGAGGGCGGAGGGGGGGGGCCCCGGCCGAGGGGGTGGGGAGGGGGCCAGAGAGGCAGGGAGGGGCCGCACCAGGGGAAGGCGAGGAACAGGGCGGCAAGCCAAGGGCGGGAGCCGGGGGGGGAACGGGGGGGAGAAGGCGAGGACGCGGGCGGGAACGGGGACGGGGGGGGGGGCCCGGGGGAAGCCGCAGAGGGGGGGGGAGCGCCAGGAGGCGGGCACGGAGCATGGGAGCGAGGGGGGGGGGGGAGACCACGGGGCGCGGCCCCGGGAGCGCGGGGAAAGGGGGAGACGGGGAAGCGGGCGGAGGGGGGAGGGGCAGCGCTGCGGGCCGGGGGAGGGCAGGGAGGAGGGAAGGGAGGGGGAAGCACGGGGCGTAAGGCGGCAGGAACCGGAGGGGCGGTAGGATGGTTTCCCGGCCTCGACATCGTATACCTTAGAATGTGGGGATAGAGGCTTCTGTGGCTGCTATAATATCCACCACAGGATGGCTTTAGGGGTGATGGCAAATTCAAGCCCTACCAAGCTTCCATTTCTGCTGGGTCAGGGTCCTGTTAGACAAGTGTTCTCACCCATTCCTCCTTGTTTGATGAAGTGACACGTCGCCTCTTTTGTATCCAAGGTAGTTGTTCTCCTTTGGGGCTGTCTGGAGTGACAGAACAGAGAACTTGTTCTGTTGCCTTTGTTTTGCCTTACAGTGCTGAGAAACTGTGCTTGTTTGGTGGAACTCCATCACTCTTCCCAGATGGACACAGGTAGCTGTGAGGCCGGTTCTGTTCTAGTTGACTAATGTTGGTGCATATAGCATCGACTGTAAATGTTCTGTCGTACCCGTTCACTTAGGAGCTGGTTTTGAGCCTTTTGTAGTATCGTTTGTGCTCTGATGCCTTTAACCGTGGAATCCAGACGTATACACTGCATGGTACTAGCCTTTTGTCTGCATCGGAGGTTAAAATCGCAGGTGGTTTTCTGTAGTCTGCTGCCAATTTCCTTGCTGTTTTTTCATATTGCCGTACAATTTGAGGGTTTTCTCTCCCCAAAATGATTAGAATATGCGGGAAGGTTCTCATTCATCCAGGTCATGGTATATCTGTTGTATTCATTAGATCAACTGGACTTGAAATGTAGTTCTTGAAGACGTTTCGCTAGTCATACCGACTGGCTTTTCTCATTCAGAATGACTTGACAAGATCGTGGCAATTATTACCCTGGAAAATCCCAATTAGCATATCACAGCCGGTGTTAAGGTGTGATTAATAGTGGCTAAGAGGTGTTATAGGAGCCCCAGAGTAGGTGTTAAAACACAGCTTGTCTATGCAGACAGTTGGTGTACAAGTCATTCTGAATTGAGAAGCCTCATCGGATGACAGCGAAACGTCTTCAAAACTACAAATTTCAAGTCCCAGTTGATCTAATTGAATACCACAAATATAGCATGACCTGGATGACATAGAACCTTCACAGCATATTAGCTTAGAAATTTTTTGCTATCATTTTGCATCAATATTAATGACTCACCATATTGCTATGCAGAAATAAAACAAGCAAACTTTACCTTTCAATCCTCAAGACCAGTAAACTGCTGATTGCTAGATATGGTTAAGTGACTTGGAATGTGAGCTACTATTTATAACTTATACAATACTATTCTTAGGATCCATTTTTTAAATGTTTCATGCTTTGATTAAATCTGCTCGTCCCTATGAAAATATACATCTATGTAGAGTTAGTAAATAAACCCCTTAATACAAACATTTCTCAACACATATAGCATACTAAACTATATGCAAATGACTAATAAAACCAGGGAAATCAATACTTTGTGCACAGGTTTATTGCTGCTGTTAAAACGCAAATAAACTGTTTTCCTCTGTAAACTGGCTTAGGGAACATTAGGTAGCAAGTATTCAGCCTTTTGTTATACAGAGGAATTCTTTTTGTTTACTGTACCAGACTAGTGATAAAAGATTGACACAATTGGTACATCTAATCCTATTGTTTTCAATCCAACAAGTACAGATGTTTGGTTTAACTCATTAGGTAGATGGACTCGAAGCCGAACTATCAAGTTCGAACTGACTTGGACTTCTTGAACATCCCGGACCCGATTTTTCAATATTTTCTAACGTTCGAGGCATGCGAATGTGCGAATAAAATGTCTATTATACCTTGCCCCCCGAGGAAGTGGCTATTGGCCACGAACGCGTTGGTGGAGCCTGGAGGTTCACATGTTCTATTGCCCATAGGATCTTTTGTTTTGCAAACTTTGTATAAGAGGAGTTTTAAAGATTTGACAATAAAGGATTATACGAATTTTATATCGAAGTCCGGCTGCCCGCTTCCCCTTTTTTGTCCCACTGACATCACGCTTTGTAGTTCACCGGAGGGAGACGGTGTACTGGATGAGGTGTTTGGAGCGCCGGCATACGTTTTGGCGGCGTTCCCACCGCCACAGGCTGTAACTATTAGTTTATACCAAATGCGAGTAATCTCGCGTTCGATAGCCTCGAAAATACAATCGGAAACTCGAAGTAGTATCGAACGTTCAGGTTATTTTCGAGGTTACCCTCGAAGTAAGTTCTGTTTTCAGATTTTATGACCTTTGCTCTTTTCCGAGTTTTGTAAATCCGAAAACTGAATGAAACTTCCATGTTTTAGCCATCTCTACTGCCAATTACCAATTTTAAAATGGAAAAAGCAATGAATTCCTTAGAGGAAAAAAGATATTAGGCATTATTTGATTGTATTCAAACATGCCCAACACAAAAACTGATAATAATAATAACAGCAATAACAAAAAAGCCTGCATTTTAATTAGAGGATAATAGATGAGAAGAATGAAAGGGAGATAGGACTTACTTTGTGTTCTTTATAAAGGTTTACTCAGATGGACTTAATTAGTATGTAGAGCATACAAAACATAAGGATGCCTAACAGGTGAAAACATTTTGATGAGTTCAACATTTTCAGTGCCTGTTTATAAAAATGTGGGAACATTTATATATTCTATTTTGATTTATTGGACTTGGAGTCAAGTCCCCAGTATGTCCAAAGTGACAGACTACTAAACGATGAACGATTAAACGATAGCTGTATTGCCTCAATTCATTTTTTAACTGCTTTCAAAAGGTAAAGGTGTGCAGCCCTCCCCATACATTTTTTTCCTGATTTCGAGCTTTCTCTGCCTTCAATTAGCCACACTGTGAAGGGGGCGTACAATTCTGTCTGTCTGTAACTGTCACTCAAAACTAGCATGTGAGAAAACTCTCCTCACCCACCCTTGATCAGCTCAATATGTAGGCTTTATCCTAGCAACAGAACAGTTCAGTTTGTTTGACTGGCAGAGGTGGTGGAGAGAGGTTGTAACAGACATTCCCACCAGCCAATGTCAAGTGATATGTTAATCAGGGCCCTGGGCCCTCTAGGAGGCGGGCTTTAACACTCATCTTTGCTGTGTGATATCTAAGGGAAGGCAGCACATTTGTAAATGAGAGTAAGCAATTTCACAGCTGCTGGAAGTGTGGACATGTAATGGGGTCATGTTATTTTTTTGAATATTGTTTGCTTTAAAAGACTGACAAAACTAACCGGCATGTCTCATCAAATTTTTGGCAATTCAGAAAGAATTTGACCAAGTTGTAAGGCTGCACTGAAAATGTCATGGATATTTCAACCAAATCAACAAAACATCACATTGGTCAGAATATCAAGCTGAAATATTGTGCCATGTTTACCAGGCCTGAGTTCTTGGAGCACTCTATTAGTCACTATACACCAAGCTTTATGATTGATTATGTGTTATCTAAAAATATTATAACCATTCTAGAATAATCAAGTGAAATACAGATCTAAAACGATCTCCTGTTTTGGGGGGTATTCTACAATACATTGATTTTTGTTTAAAGATCTTGTGATTAAATTCATTTGGCCAGTCTCTAGAAAATTGTTCCTGGATATTTCCCACACACCGTTCCGTCAAGTGGTAATTGGTGATTTGCACTTACAAAATGAGTAAGTTATAAAAAGAATTGCAACACAAACAGATGAGGATTCAAGTTATTACAAGTTTCTTGGATGAACTCAAGGAATTGCAGTTTGCTTATTCTTAGATAAATCTTTTATGACATTTATGTGCACCTTTTCATTTTAGCTGCTATGATGACATCCATTTGCAGAAATTCCAAATAAATGTTGCAAAAATGTGCCCTGTGCTATTAATCTGCTGCAAACAAATGTTAAAAGCTTAGGCCATAAAAGTTGATATATGAATGGTCCCTGCAATTAATAACATAGGCAAAGGCCCCTCTTATTGCACCAGCAAGGTATGTCAAGGGGAAATCTTGCTTGAAAACTGTCAACAAAAAACAACATAAAGCAAATCAACTAAAAAAGCAAAAAAAAAAATCTATTTACATAGCTTTAGTTTACACAAATGTTTTAACCAACATACATGTCTACACACAAACACACATAAGCCATTTCAGGCGCAGAATTCATTTAATACTTTGAAAAATGTCTTGTGCATTCCTATTAATATAAATGCAGAAAAGTGTCTAGTGAGTCTTTGATATTTTTCATGACTTGGCTGAAATTTGTTTAGAAGGTTATTAGACTCTTATCATAATTAAAGAAAATATTCCCTGAGTGTTTTTACAGTAGTTTACATACTTGCAGTGAATTATCCAATGCAATGTCACTATACTGGTTATTTCATTGTGAAACCAGTTTTATAACATAACAGGCCATTATGTAGTAGAATTATGGGTAAGTTTCTGTCACCTTAATGAATGATTTTCAAGGGTTACGAAAATAACCACGTACATTTGGTAATCCTCAAAAATATGTTCCCAAAGTCCCGAAATTCCGAAAAAATCCACCCAGTTTCCAATAGAACGTTTGGATTTTGTAAGCGAGGGGTTCTGAGTTGGATCCAGATCCCATCTCTACTTTGCCGCACTGTAACAAAAAGTATAACAGAAGGCTGATGAGTAGAGATGGCCGAACTTTCGAAAGTTCAGTCAGTT
The DNA here is from genome assembly GCA_019447015.1 of Hymenochirus boettgeri. NCBI lineage: Eukaryota > Metazoa > Chordata > Amphibia > Anura > Pipidae > Hymenochirus > Hymenochirus boettgeri. The sequence goes on from CM033471.1 coordinate 155,087,436, forward strand.
TTCGAACTTTCGAACTATATGGAAAGCTCGAAAGTTCGAAAACTGACCCATTAAAATCAATGGAGTCAAATAATTCGAAAAGTTCGAATGAAATACAATTAAAATAGCAATGGTAACTTAATGTAAATGGCTGTGGGACCTGGGAAATGGTCTGGGGAACATGTTCAAATATCCAGGACTTTCGAAAATTCGATTTTACTCTCACTTGCGCTACTTTCAAGCTCTCGCGTTCGAACATTTGATAATTACCAGTATCCCATGAACGACTCGTGGATTTGAGAATTCAATATTTACTCCCATCTTGGTATATAGACATTTTACTCGCATATTCGTTAATTCGATATTTACTCGTGTATTGGTACAATAGACATTTTACTCTCAGAATCGATAATTTGATATTTACTCGCATATTGGTATAATAGACATTTTACTCGCACATTCGCATGCCTCGAACGCTCAGAAAATATTGAAAAATCCGGGTCCGGGATAGTTCAAGAAGTCCATGTCCGTTCGAATTTGAATAGTTCGGCTTCGAGCTCTAGTCCATTTCTACTAATGAGTTAAACCAAAATCTGTACTTGTTGTATTTGAAAACAATATGGATCTAGATGTACCAATTGTGTCAATCTTTTATCACTAGTCTGGTACAGTAAACAAAAAGAATTCCTCTGTGATAACAAAAAGGCTGAATACTTGCTTACCTAATTGTTCCCTAAGCCAGTTTACAGAGGAAAACAGTTTTATTGTGTTTTAACAGCAGCAATAAACCTGTGCACAAAGTAATTGATTTCCCTGTGTTTTATTAGTCATTTGCATATAGTTTAGTATGCTAATATGTTGTTGAGAAATGTTTGTATTAAGGGGTTTTATTTACTAACTCTACATAGATGTATATTTGCATAGGGACGCAGCAGATTTAATCAAAGCATGAAACATTTAAAAAATGGATCCTAAGAATAGATATTGTATAAGTTATAAATAGTAGCTCACATTCCAAGTCACTTAACCCATATCTAGCAATCAGCACGTTTACTGGTCTTGAGGATTTTGAAAGGTAAAGTTTGCTTGTTTTATTTCTGCATAGCAATATGTGAGTCATTATTATATTGATGCAAAATGATAGCAAAAGGCAAAAATTTCTAAGCTAATACATGACTAAGTATGGGGATCTTGACTATCAATGACTCTTGGTTTCAAAGTGAACCTAGTTCTAAGACAGAACTGTGGGTTCCAAAACTTCAACATTTCGGGATTTCGGAGAATTAAATTTTACAGAATTTTATTGAAATTATGATAAAAATTTAACAAGCTGTGTCAAAAAATCAGCATGCAGATTTGAGAGGAAAGATGCAATATATCAGTTGATTCTTCTGTAAATACAGGTAAATCACCCCCAAAATCCTAAACTGTAATAGTTTGAAATCTGAAATATATAGTCTAACCTGAAATCCTGCACAATGTCCTGTTCCCCTGTTTTGCTTCCTGGTTCTTCCAGTTAGCAACTGTCAGTTATGGATTTGACAGTGACATCACCAATGACTGAATGCTAATCCCCTGTCTGCCTTTCTGAGTATGTGCAGACTCAGTACAGGTCACTAAATTGCTCAGTTTTCATGAGGCATCCAGAAGCATAGCAGGCATACAGTAATGAATTCAGAGGACTAAGTAGGATATATCAACCCAACAGGCCATTCTTTTAAAGGATGCTATTATGGGAGTGGAGCTGTCTAAGAGCACTGTGAGTATTAAAATTTTAGAATTTGGGGAAGTGCTGTACATGTAAGAAATTACATTTTGGGGATGGATTAAACCTTTAATACCAAATGTTGCGTGTTTCAGCTTTACTCTTTATAGAGATGGGATCCCGGTTCGACACAAACCTGGATCCGACAGGAGCCCCACCGTTCGAATGTACGGGGCTATTTTCAAAATTTTCAAAAATAGCATGGATGGCCTCCTTAACACCTCTCTTGAAACCAGTCACGTTCCTTCGCCAATATGTTAACATTACAATCTTCAAAAGTTTGTCCTTATCCTTAAGATGCAGGTACACGGCTGAGTCCTGACCGAGGAATTGGCTCTTCTGTGCTGGGCCATATGTTGATGCAGTTGCTGTTTGGTCTCCCCACATACAAATCAGAGCATTCTTCACAGCACTGCACTGCATATATGATGTCGCTTTTCTTGTGTTTGGTATTGGGTCTTTCGGATGTACCAATTGCTCCTCAGTGTGTTGTTCGGTTTAAGCAGACAGGGATACGGTGTTTTTTGAAAATTCTTCTTAATTTTCGGGAGACCCCTGCTACATATGGGATGACCATGTTCTTCCACTGTCTTGCTTTTCCCCTCACTGTTGGTATTCGTGTTCTTTCTTTCTTCTACTTCTTTTGACATAGGCCCAGTGGATATCCACAAGATTTAAGGGCTCTCTGAGATGTTTTATTTTTTAGCCTTCGCCTCTGTGCTAGTGGGGATGTTCTCGGCTCTGTGTTGCAGGGTTCTTGATGACACCAGCTTCTGATCTAAAGGATGGTGGGAGTCAAACATCAAAAAACTGATCTGTGTGTGTGGTTTCTGTAAACCTCTATCTCCAGTTTACCATTTTCCTTAACTACTACCAAGCAGTCCAAGAAAGCCAGGTTGTGGTTTTGTACCTCCCCTGTGAATTTAATGTTTGGTTTACCGCATTAATGTGTTCTGTGAAAGCTTGTAATTCCTTCTGGTGGATTTTAACCCAGGTGGCTGCCATGTACAATGTGTTTAACACCTTACTCTGGGCGTTCCTATAACCACCTCTAGCACTATCCAATCACACCCTTAACACCTGGCTGTGATATGCTAATTGGGATTTTCCAGGGTACATAATTGCCACAGATTCTTGTAAAAGTCATTCTGAATTGAGAAAGCCAGTCGGATGACTAGCAAAACGTCTTCAAGAACTACATTTCAAGTCCAGTTGATCTAATTGAATACAACAGAAATACCATGACCTGGATGAATGAGAACCTTTACAAGCATGTTTAAATTAAGTAGTGCCATTGCTGGTTCTGGTTTAATTAATAATCTTTAAAAAAGGTCTCAAATACATGGGACAAAGCCATAAGTCTCTTTTCCTTATTTGGACATGTGAGAGGGGAACTGACACCCTAATATTCACTGGTTAATAAAATAAATCAACAAGCTTAACAAGTGAAGGTTAAGCTATGTAATGTCCTATTAGGTGAACGAGGCCAAGGAACGGCAATTGTGGGCAATGGTCACGCATGTATATACGTTCGATTGGGTATAATTCAGTAAATTCACTGCGAGTGAATGCATACACAAAGTATAGTGGTTGAGGATCCTGCACACCTAAACAGTCAGATAACATGTGTTCAAATGCTGGTGCACCGACGTCTGTAGCCAACAGAGGCAAGTATGCAACAAAGCAACAAACTCGCTGGGAACTCCAATCTTAAGTGCAACACAATTTTATTTGTGAGGTTTCAAAGCTAGTGTGGCTTCTTCCTCAGACAAGCATCAATGCTTGTCTGGGGAAGAAGCCACACTGACTTAGAAACGTCACAAATAAAATTGTGTTGCACTTAAGACTGGAGTGCCCAGCGAGTTTGTTACTTTGTTGCATAAATGCATACATATGCGCAATTATCTCCCAAAACTGTTTGTTGCACGTGTGGCACGCGCTTGGGCAACACCCCTCGTCTGTTCTCTGATGGGACAATGTTTTCTGCTGACTTTAGTTCCCCCTTTTAAAAAAAAAATATAAAAAATTATAACAAAGTTCTGCTCAGTTTTGGTCTTGGAGCAAATTTTAATTTGCTTTTTGTAACTTAAAAAATGTGATATTATCCATTCTGTAAATGTTCAGGTAAGAGTTGTTACTTTCCTTGATTAACAGGTTTAACTGGAAACTGTCAAAAGTAGAGAAAACAAATTTTTTTCTGATCACATTTTGAGAACGGAAAAGAAAGAAAGAGAGAAAGAAAAAGAAAGAAAGATTTCCAGTTCTTAGGTGCTTGCTAAAACCTCAATTTTTAATATTAGAGATTAAGGGGGAGATCCAATTCCGGGTGCCGCGTTACTTACCTTTGCCCGATCCCGCGATACAATAACTGACGTAAATGAGATTCCGTCAGTTATTGCATCGCGGGATCGGGCTAAGGTAAGAGCGTGGGTTTAACGCCTCCCACCCAGTGCTGTTAAGTGTCGCGCTACTACGCGGCACAAAACTTAACGGTAGGGGTTTTGCATCTGTAGCACGGCGCTATTTCCAAAAACATTTGGAAATGGTGCTGTGCTCTAAATTCCATCTAAAACCCACGTTAACACGAAATTTCTTCGGGTTAACGTGGGTTTTAGATGGAAAAGGCCCATATTGAATCTCCCCCATAGCTTATTAAAAATGTCAATTTTATACAATGATTGCCTACAAGCCCATCTAGGGAAGAGTGAATAAAATATAAAGCAATAGAGGTCTGGCCCATGTTAGCATTGTACTGTTTCTTATTATCAATCAATAACTGCACCAGCTCAGTGGAGATGGGAGCAGTATGTACCTGAAAGCCTTATACACAGGTTAGATAAAGCTCCAAATGGGATTCACAACACGATCCCCATACAGATGAGCTGCATATCACTCAAGCCTCGTACACACTTTGGATAATTTTCGTACGATGCACAACATCTGTACACGCAACAACAATAGTCACCACGATAGTCGTTACATGTAGACGTTCATACGTAACGTAACGTTTGTAACATTGTGTAATTACGAAAGCAGAGCGTGCGCCTTTTATATATTTTTTTGTAGAACGTTAACGATAATCTGCCGACCATGTTCAAATATACGATAATCGGCAGAACAAATCTGCCAGGCTGATCGTCGGAAAAGCCGACAATAGTCGATGGTCGTTGGTCTTTGACGATCGTTGATGCTATATTTTCGTATGAATATCGTGCGATTGCTCGTTCGTCTGCTGCATCATACGACAATTATCCAACATGTGTACGAGGCTTAATATGAGCAGCCTGTATTGCTCTATGGGTAGAGAGGTGGGGGAATCACAAGGTCTCCTGCAGTGCTTTAGAACAATGTGATCACTCCATTAGCATCATTGTGTGATTCGTCAGTTCTGATGACTTCAGATGCCCCCATAAAAATTAGACTGGATGCTAAAACAGTTGTTATCTAATGTGTATATAGACTTTTTTCATTATCTGCATAGTAAGTGTTACAAGTTAATGGGCTCATATTACTTTAAAGTAAATTACTTTCCAAAGGAGGAGCAAATGGGATAAACCCTATTATTGCAATATTTACGTTAATCCACAGTAGAAATATTCAATTCCCTGGGTAAATTTTTTTTTTTTTTAAAGTGTCTTCCTCCTTGCAATGTTCAGCACACCTGTTCCAATGATTTCATGCTTTGAAAGGTAAAATTTGTTTTGTTTTTTTTAGATTTTATTTTTCCAGCCGTAAATGTCAATGTTTGTGTAACTGCTACGTACAAAAAGTCATTTTCAAATATTCAGCTGCAATTTTTTTTTCCTTTACTCATTTATTTTCTTTTTTTGTTCATCTTTGTTTCAGTTATCGCTAAAATGCACATTTTAATTGCATTGTACAAATTTCAAACATTAAGCTCTGAGCATTTGCATGGATGTTTTCATTCAACTTACCTTCAGCGCTATAAGACATTGATTCAAAACTTGGCAGGTTTTAGAAAACTAAAGGACAACTTTGTACTGCAGAGATTTTTCAGCTAAAGGCAAAAAACTGAAAAACTATCAAAATCAATTATTTTAGCAATGTGGGGGAAAATATGTAAATATGGAAGTCATTTGCAGACTGCATTCAGAAACAAGACTGGAATAGCTTTGTGATATATATATAATGAGCATTAAGTAGGAATACAATTTTTAAGGTGTATTAAGTATGTTTCTTCTTTTTAGTTTTGTCTTTAAAGTGAATTCATGATTTGGTGGTCAGTTCAACAGAGATAATTCAATGGTCAATTGGAGATTACAAAAATATTATCCCATGGGTATTTTTTTCTGTGCTGTCTATTTACATATATTTCATCTTGTTTGTATTAAATTAATAAAATAGATTGAAGTAGAGATGAAGTTTGGGTGCAATTCAAACCCGGTTTCCAGCAGTGCCAGCCTCCTAGGTATAAAAATCAGCGTTCCAGGCAGCATTTTTTCATTGTATTGAGTCCCCCCTCTCTTTGTGGTGCGATCCGTACAATTTTACTTAATCAGAGAGCAAGCAATTTTCAAAAAATGCTGATCGCATTAACAATGAAAACATATTGCAGCACAGTGCATGCAATGTGGCCACCATGCAAAACACGGAAATAACGCAGCATAGCCTATGTAGCAATAGCAACATTTTGCTGTAATTTTAATGCCATTACTACTGTGATGTTCTAAAATAGTTACATCTTACCTAACAGGGATCCCCCAATGCAGTAAGTCTCGCGAACCAGCAATGGCACTACTTAATTTAAGCATCACAGCATCCAAGTCAGGTAAGGTGTAACTACATCGGACATAAGTTTCAAACTACAATTTGAATCAGGTGACCGGTGCTGTTTCCAGAAACAGTGCATGCAAATTCATTATGACATTGGGTAGTTTGGGTTTGAGGCCAAACCACCCAATTCTGCAGCTCCTTAAGATATATTTATTTTTTAAAACATATATGCAGATTTTATTTGTAGTGCAGATGAACGAGTAGTCCTTTTTATGAAATAAGAAATTAAACAACAGCACAGGGAGAGGTGGTCAACCAGCATTTGACAATATGCCCAGAACCTTGAGGGCTGTACAGGGTTGAAAAATAGCATTGTGGTTTTAGAATAGAGCAGGGTGAGATGCTTAGTGTTCTCACAGTGGGCACGTGGGGATGACCTATTAGGAAGGTGAAAAGCAAGCCTGTGGTAGGGTGTCATGTTCTTTCTTCCTCTTGTAACCCATCAATATAAAGGTTCCTCCATAAGAGTGGGTGATTGGGAGGATTAGTTTACACTTATTTTGCCCATATAGAATAAGACGTAAATGTGCTATGGCAGCGACTTGGGAAGGAGAATGAATATTTGATAAGTTATTGGGGTGTTTTAAAGGGAAGAATGCCAAGGTTATTGGTAGTTGGGATAGGATTCTTGTTTACATTTCATTGCCATGCATTTGGAAAACATGTCACCTGTGAAAAAGGTTGTCCCTAACTATGAAACTGTAAGAGATGAAAATGTGAAGGATTGTTTTTAATCCCTCAAGCTCTTTGGCCTGCTGCTAAATCAGATGTCTGATTGATGAGCATCAGTTAATAGTATGCCAAACCACAGTATGTTATTCTATAGCCAGAGGAAAAAAAACTAATTAAAACATAATGTTTTGTTGCCACTTGTTTATATTTAACACATTTTACAAAAACATTCTTCACACTAAATGGCTGTTTACTAAATCACAATCAGCAAAATCTCAATAAATGTCACAGTTTATTTGTAGATGTTTCTTTTCACTAGATTAAGATGTGATTTTAGTTTTTATCATGTTTGTGGGACATTTACTTACATCACAACAATTACTTACAATTATCATTTGTGATTAAACAAGGTAGCTAAAACATTGTATCTACTGACTGCTTCAACAAATTCCATTTACAGGGTTCTGGGAGATCATGCAGGCACAGTATTAGGAAACCTATGTAATGACCTATAAGACTGAATATAATTATTTTTATTAACATTGTATATTTGACATGGGTCAGTTTGCTTAAGGTTAAAATTGCCTATTGCACTGTATGGTCAGAGAGCAAAACAATAACTGGGGACTTATATAATGTAGTGTGCTCATTTACGTTATTCCGATTGTATTCTACCCTATGCGAGACTAAACACACCATGGAATTTATTAATTCCAACTGACTGTTCGCCACTAGCGAGTGGTCAGGTGGAACAAAACACTGGCGATCACGGCAAAAGGAACTGTGTCTGACAGTTCCCATGGCCGAGCAGGCAGTTCATGGTTTTCAGCATATCCAATTTGGAGGAATGACTGTTCGGATGCCCCCAAAAAATCCAACAGTTCTGGCCGATTGACCGATATACAGTAATGTCAGTCGTTCGGCACAAACTATTGGATGGTGTGTACCCAGCCCAGTAATGCAATTTATGTTGCAGTTTGTCAACTTGCTTACCATGGTCTTCCACAGATTGGGGACATCAAGCAGATTACAATAGTGGGTAGTATTAGAATGTAACATTAACTAGTATGCATTAAACTCAAATTACAGACTTACTTAATATTAGATTTATAGAATATAGCATAACCATGAGAGCCAAAGAGATAGGGAGAGAGGTAAAGGCCTAAATCTGTCACTATCATAAGGGCATGAGCACCCTTAAAACAAAAAAAATGAGTGACTTGTCAATTATCTACCAAACCCCAATTGCTCTTTTTATCAGTTCATTATATGCATTTCTAGACAGATACCAAACGCTACCAAATTCTAGTTCATGCCCTTATCATCTCTCAGCTGGACTACTGTAACACCCTCCTATGTGGTTTACCAAGCAACCGACTGGCGCCCCTTCAATCAATCCTTAACTCTGTTGCCAGGCTCATTCACCACTCTTCCCGCTTCTTACATGCTGCCCCTTTCTGTCAATCTCTCCACTGGCTTCCCATTATCCATTGGATACAATTTAAGCTGCTAACCTTATCCTACAAGGCTCTCTCCAATACAGCCCCCCCCCTACATCTCTGATCTGTTAAACAGATACTACGCAAGGCGCAACCTCCGCTCTGCTAATGATCTTCTCCTCTCATCCACTCTAATCACCTCTTCCCACGCCTATATACAGGACTTTTCTCGTGCTGCCCCTCTGCTCTGGAACTCCCTTCCTCACTTATATGACCTATATACATCACTCGCCATCACTTCATATCTTCAAATGCAACTTCAAATCAGGGCTGCCACTGTGATTGGGTAAATGAGCTAAATTGGCACAATAGTCACTGGACTCCAAAAAGTATGATGCACATACAAATGAACATTTCACTCAAGTAGTAGTGTGAGCCATGATGAGCTTAGCACTTCCTGTTTTAAATCGTATTTTAACAAGACTGAAACATCATCTCTGCAGATTGGAAATACAACTCTATACATTTAGGCTGTATTGCATGTCACAATAACAGCAGTTCTAGACACATACGTGCCCAGCCCAAGGGACATAACCAGGCAACTTTGCATGTTATCGCCCACAATTTTGTGCATGAGAATGTATTTCTAATTTTCTTGGCCATTGCTATTTTATAGCATGAGTATGTATCTTCTCCATGTTATCATTAAAAATGTCTTTATATCAAAACCGCATGTCTTGCTTCCTTTTGTTGAATATAGCCTAGTTATTCAGGAAGAAAACAAGAAAAAATAATAATACCTATACTGAGGATTCAGCATTTTCTTTTCATCTTTTTTGAGCATACACTAAAAGCCAACAAAGCAGAAACTATGGTATTGAATTAGGCAAACATTTAACAGACAGTTGTGACTGTTTTCCAGATGATATGGTAAATGCATTTTATTCAAATGCTGGCTGTGTAGGACTGACTTCTAATCCCTTTACTTACGTGTGATGACATTTTCAGTAAAAAAGAAACAAAGGAAATGATACATGGAATTATTGGAGGGGGAAATATTTCTTACAAAGGAAATGATCATCAAACTTGTCTTTTATCTGTGAAACTAAAAAAGGGAAAGTTCTTAAAAAATTTGTAGAAAAAATTGAAGAAATAACAAGTCTTAGTTAACAGATGGTTCTAGCAGGAAATTGCTAGAAAAAGTTCTAAATAAATGAAGGCATGAGTGTTTCTTTACATAATACAGGGTTATAAAAACGGGGCAAACTTTCACTATAGCAAACAGTTAAAACACTAAGAGGCCTTATTCAATAAGAGGTGCAAAATCTTGCCAGTGTTCCTAATCTGCAGCAACTAATCAGATACTATCAAATGTTTTCTAACAGTATTAGACTGGAAAAAATGTATCCATACAAAATAGAAGCACACCCAATTCAATTTGTTTATTCCCTCTATGATTCCTCTATGAAGCCTGACATTCTCTCTGGATAAATAAAAGCAATCAGTTTAATAACTTGGTGGACTGACTTAATACTGGCTGGTGGACTGGAGGGCTGACTAACTAACACTGGTTTGTGAACTAGACTTTTTTTCACCTGTCACTGGTTTGTGAACTGGAGGATTCACTTAATACTGCTTTTTGAATTGAAGAGCTGTCTGAAACACTGATTTGTAAACTGGGGGGCTGGTTGAAATGCTGATTTATGAACTGGAGTGCTGAATAATACTGATTTGTGAACTGGAAGACTAACCCTCTTTTTTGAACTAGAGGGCTGACTAACAAACACTGTTTTTTCAACTGGAGGGCTGACTAACAATGTTTTGTGAACTGGAGGGCTAACACTGATCTGATGGAAATGTTCCTTCTAGAACAATTTTCCACAATGCCGACGGCTTGTCTGTATTGTTGACAAAGGTTTTTATCCCCAACATGTATGGCTACCTTAAATGGCATGTTTTTTAATGCATATAAAAGTTGTTTTTGTCAATATACTGGACATTGATTAAAACCCCAATGTGGTTTTAATAATCATCTAAACATTATAACTATTCTGTATTGAAGTTGAAGACTTATAATTCCTGACACACAGGTTTTTCTGCAAACTAGAACACACAAGTAAAAAGTGCCCGTTTTATGCTTGTTATTGCCTTTAATAATATGTCTCTTCCACGTTAGCCTCACAATGTCATTACCTTGCTCAATTATTCTTTCAAAGTTAATTGCAAGATAGCCTAATTATATTTGATGATTAATGAAGAAATGTGCAGGGAAGTAATACAAACCAGAGACTATTGCTTTTATAAGATAAGTTTCCATCTTTTAATGAAAACGTAATGAAGAAATAAATGAAAATGTTTACCACAACAGTAAAGAAAATAATAATGAAAAGGCTCCTGAAGTTATGACTAGTGATGGACCCGAACCCGAGTTCATGACGAACTTTATGAGTTCGGACAATCTCTAACTATCCAAACTAGTTCGAGTTTGAACTAGTTTGGTTTTCCGAACTCGGGGCTGTATTTTCAATAATTATCGTAAATTCAATAATTATCGAATTTACGGATCATTTGCTAACCCTCAAATGTAGCATTCGTTTTCGGTAACCCTCGAATGTTATGTTCGATTTTCCATAACCCTCAAATGTATCATTCGGTAACCCTCAAATGTAACGTTTGCTTTCAGTAACCCTCGAATGTATCATTCAAATTCGGTAACCCTCAAATTTAGCATTTATTTTCAGTAACTCTCAAATGTATCATTTGAATTCGGTAACGCTCGAATGTAGCGTTCAGTAACCCTCGAATGTATAGGTAGTTTTCGGTAACCCTCGAATGTAGAATTTGTTTTTGGTAACCCTTGAATGTAATGTTCGATTTTGGTAACCTTCGAATGTATCATTTGGTAACCCTCAAATGTAGCGTTTATTTTCGGTAACCCTAGAATGTAGCGTTTGTTTTCAGTAACCCTGGAATGTATTATTCAAATTCAGTTAGCCTCAAAGGTAGCGTTTGTTTTTTGGTAACCCTCAAATGTAATGTTCGGTTTCAGTAACCCTCGAATGTAATGTTTGATTTTCCATAACCCTCAAATGTATCATTCGTTAACCCTTGAATGAAGCATTTTTTTCAGTAACCCTGAACCCTTGTTTTCAGTAACCCTCGAATGTAGCATTTGTTTTAAGTAACCCTGGAATGTATTATTCAAATTCGGTAACCCTCAAATGTATAGTTCGATTTTTCGGTAACCCTCGAATATAGATTCCGGTAACCCTCAAATGTAGAGGTAATTTTCGGTAACCCTCGAATGTAATGTTCGGTTTTGGTAACCATCGAATATAGCGTTCTGTAACCCTCGAATGTAGCGGTCAATTTTGGTAACCCTCGAATGTAGTGGTCGCTTTACACGGTTACCCCCAGGTCTTAGAGCACAAGGTATAGACTATAAATTTTCTGCCAGAACATTTCTTTTCGGGATTTTGGTAGATGAAGCCAAAATATTGGTGCTACTTTTCCACCCGTTGCTGTTTGTTTTGATGTTTGTTTTTCTTAAATTAGACAAATATTTTGTGATTTTGACTGATTGTACAGTCTAGGGAAATGCCGACAGCATTGATTTTTGCCACTAAAATTTCGGCCCAATGGCCAGTTGATAACAGTGTAAGGCTGACCAGGCCAAATTATCTGCTCCTGTGTTTCTAGCCTTAAATGCATTTTGATGCCTCGGTTTAAAACACCTTCGGAATACCTGACACTCATTCAAGTGTCCGAAAGAGTAAGCAAAATAAGATGCTTGGAAATCAATGACCAGAATTATAATATAAACATTAGTAAAATAGATTTAAAAAAAAAACCAAAACACAAAAACACAAAGCAGATATTAACAAATGCTGTCTCAGTCACCTCACAGCCTGAGGGAAAATTCCACCTCCACCTCATTGCCACATGATCCTCCATCCCCCCACCCTACTGCCTTTTATCACCAGGCTTCAATGAGATGTGGCAGGCCATGCATGAATTCCTTTTCTTTAGCTAAGCTTCCAATCAAACCCAATTTAGTTCTTATAGCAAGGAAAAATATGCATTAGGTTATTTACTTATTTTTCTATTTCTACGGTATGTTTCCCAAATCCATAATTAATAACACCCATAATTATTAAGGGTCCACATCCTAAAATACAGAATACCAGTTATATACAGAATAACTATTTCCCCTTCACTTTAAGTGCATTAAAGTTTTTTAAATTATAACTTGCATTAAATAATAATATACCTGTAAAGGTAGCCATATAAATGGCTGCCAAATACCATGGGATTTGCTAATTATTGACTGCTTTTATGGAATGGCAATGACTGATCCAATGGCCAATGAACTACTTGTTGGTCACAGGATTCGTTGTTAGCAATTTCTGTTGTTTCGCTGTCATTGGTTCCCTATACAAAGGTTACCGATGACAATCAAGTCATGTTAGGAAAAAAACTGAGCAAGGTATATTGTTAAAGTGTATTTGCAAATTGTTGCAGTATCAGTTTGAATGGAAGTCTCATGTTTATAGCCACATTTACAGTCTGGTTCTTAACTAGAGATGGACTAGAACTCGAACTCTAACCCGAACTATTCAAGTTCGAACGGACTCAGACTTCTCAAACTATTCCGGATTTCTCGGACTTTTGATATTTTCCGGACTTTCGATTATTATCGAATGTTCGAATGTTCATGGCGCGCGAATATGCGAGTAAAATGTCTATTATACCAATACACGTGTAAATATTGAATTATCGAATATGCCAGTAAAATGTCTATTATACCAATACGCGAGTAAAATGTCTATTATACCTATACGTGTGTAAATATTGAATTATCGAATATGTGAGTAAAAATGGTCCTATTATACTATACGTGAGTAATATGAATTAGCGATATGTGAGTTAAATGTCTATACCTATACGTGAGTAAATATTGAATATCGAATATGTGATTAAAATGTCTATTATACCTATACTGAGTAAATATTGATTATCGAATTGTGAGTAAAATGTCTATTTACCTATACTTGAGTAAATTTGAATTATCGAATATGTGAGTAAAATGTCTATTATACCTATACGTGAGTAAATATTGAATTATCGAATATGTGAGTAAAATGTCTATTATACCTATACGTGAGTAAATATTGAATTATCGAATATGTGAGTAAAATGTCTATTATACCTATACGTGAGTAAATATTGAATTATCGAATATGTGAGTAAAATGTCTATTATACCTACGTGAGTAAATATTGAATATCGAATATGTGAGTAAAATGTCTATTATACCTATACGTGAGTAAATTTGAATTATCGAATATGTGAGTAAAATGTCTATTATACCTATACGTGAGTAAATATTGAATTATCGAATATGTTGAGTAAAATGTCTATTATACCTATACGTAGTAAATATTGATTATCGAATATGTGAGTAAAATGTCTATTATACCTATACGTGAGTAATATTGAATTATCGAATATGGAGTAAATGTCTATTATACCTATACGGTGAGTAATATTGAATTATTCGAATATGTGATTAAAATGTCTATTATACCTATACGTGAGTAAATATTGAATTATCGAATATGTGAGTAAAAAATGTCGATTATTACCTATACGTGAGTAAATATTGAATTATCGAATATGTGAGTAAAATGTCTATTATACCTATACGTGAGTAAATATTGAATTATCGAATCTGTTGAGTAAAATGTCTATTAATACCTTACTTGAGTAAATTTGAATATCGAATATGTGAGTAAAATGTCTATTATACCTATACGTGAGTAAATATTGAATTATCGAATATGGTGAGTAAAATGTTCTATTATACCTATACGTGAGTAAATATTGAATTATCGAATATGTGAGTAAAATGTCTATTATACCTATACGTGAGTAAATATTGAATTATCGATATATGAGTAAAATGTCTATTATACCTACGTGAGTAAATATTGAATTATCGAATATGTGAGTAAAATGTCTATTATACCTATACGTGAGTAAATATTGAATTATCGAATATGTGAGTAAAATGTCTATTATACCTATACGTGAGTAAATATTGAATTATCGAATATGTGAGTAAAATGTCTATTATACCTATACGTAGTAATATTGATTATCGAATATGTGAGTAAAATGTCTATTTACCTATACGTGAGTAATATTGAATTATCGAATATGGTGAGTAAAATGTCTATTATACCTATACGGTGAGTAAATATTGAATTATCGAATATGTGATTAAATGTCTATTATACCTATACGTGAGTAAATATTGAATTATCGAATATGTGAGTAAAATGTCTATTATACCTATACGTGAGTAAATATTGAATTATCGAATATGTGAGTAAAATGTCTATTATACCTATACGTGAGTAAATATTGAATTATCGAATATCGAATATGTGAGTAAAATGTCTATTATACCTTACGTGAGTAATATTAATTATCGAAAGTGAGTAAAATGTCTATTATCCCTATACGTGAGTAAATATTGAATTATCGAATATGTGAGTAATGTCTATTATACCTATACGTGGTAAATATTGAATTATCGATATGTGAGTAAAATGTCTATTATACCTATCCGTGAGTAATATTGTGTAATTATGCGAATATGTGAGTAAAATGTCTATTATACCTATACGTGAGTAAATATCGAATTATTGAATATGTGAGTAAAATGTCTATTATACCTATATGTGAGTAAATATCGAATTATTGAATATGTGAGTAAAATGCCTATTATACATATACGTGAGTAACTATCGAGTTATCGAATCTGCAAGTTGTTTATGGGATAATTATCGATGTTCGAATGCAAGAGTTAGAAAGTACACATGAGAGTAAAATCAATTTTTCGAAAGTCCTGGATATTCAAACATGTTCTCCAGACCATTTCCCAGGTCCCACAGCTATTTACATTAGGTTACCATTGATATTTTAATTGTATTTCATTTGAACTTTTAGAACTATTTAACTCCCATGGGTCTGTTTTCGAACTTTCAAACTTTCCATATACCTGTAGTTCGAAAGTTCGAAAACGGACCGAACTTTCGAAAGTTCGGCCATCTCTATTCTTAACGTCCCTCACAGATCAATTTTTTTTTTATATTTATCCATGTCATCACTTACTAGATTTTTTTTTATTTCTGGTCACTGGTTTGAGAAGTACTACACACACCCACGCACCCACATATACAACGCTAACATCTTTGATGCACATAAAAATAAAGTATAAATATGCACATGCAGCTTCTACTCCATTTTATTAGTCCACACTGAATATGAGCTTTAATTTCAAAGGGACTCCATCACACACCTCACACTACATCAGTCTGTTTATTTAAGAGTTTTATTCAATTATTTATTTGTTTTATATCAAGATCAGGGACTAAAAAGGCATTTCTTTGGTTGTTAAAAGATATTTTTTTGTTCTTGTGAGAGCCATAGGGTGTGAGAAAACTACAGACTAAAAGAAAGATGCGATTGTTTGATTGTCATCCTCTACCCAACCACCTGGTTACAATGACACTGATGAGTGGACATATATAATGAGTGTCTCAAACCAAAAATACCCTTTACTTTTTTAAGGTCATGAACTTAATAACATTAAAGTAAGTATTGTGACCTAGCATTTCCCTATTAAACATATAATATTCTCCTTTATTTTAGTGTCAGAAATACAAAAGGGGTCATTTATATTTTGTTCATCTTCCTACCTATTGTATGTTGTGCAGAAATATAAAACATGCCTTTTATGGAAAAACAACATTTGAATAATCCCCTGCACAGCATTAAAAGTATTTATAATTAAATGATTAACATCTTTGGTGTCTTTTAGATCTTATTAGTATTGTAAACTTTTCAACAGTGAAAACATTAACTAGCAATTATTAAAAAGATTGTGATGGACCTAAACAGACTAATACAGCATGTAATAACTAAAAAAAACTCTGTATGCGCGTACAGTATATATAAGTTTGCATTGGAAAGTAAAAGAACCAAGTGGTATAAAAGCAAGACAGGCTATGGTAGGGACTCTATAATTAAAAAGTTGAATGGGGATAACTGTCCCTGTAACTCTACAAGCCTAGCAGTTTTCTACCTATGAGACTAGCAGTTAGCATAAAGTAGAATGATTAGGCAAGGGTGTCAAGGCAATAATTTTAGAAACCAAAGCAACTTGTGTTATACAGAAATGCAAATATATTTATACATTTATGTATTTATTTATTGTCCTCCTTGTACTTTTTTGTATTCTAATATTGTACAGCGCTGCGTCCCCAAATTGTGATATATACAGTACATACATATATACATACAATAGGATTGGATTTATATGCTTTTAAGAAGTTGGGATGATGCAGGTATTGACCCAAACCTGTTCAACACTCCCAACACAATTTCTTCCCAGAATTTTCAAAGGAAAATTTGCTGTTTATATGCAAAATTTCAGTTTCGCTGTCAAAACCTGGAATAATTATGTGAATCAGGTTTAGGAATGCCAGCAGGTTTAGTTGTAAGGAGGAGGTGTTTGTGTTTGATAAGATGGTAAGACTTTCAACCAGGGATGAGTTTCAGGTTAGTTTTGAATCCATTTATGATTCGGCTGAATTTAAGAAATTATTCAGAACTTTGATTATTCAGTGAGTTTATCAAAAGAATCTATATCCAACTTCAACTATTTGATATCAACCATCGTAGATTCAATCACCGAATATCCAATACTGAATGCAGAAAACTATTGAAACTTTGTCTCCCATTAACTTATGTTTGGTTTGTTTTCAGATTTTTTAAACATTTGGGAATGCAACTCACCACTTTCAAACATCAATGATGACAGCTGTTTTGGGTCACTTCTACTGTATTTAAATTTTTTTTATCAATAATTTACAAATGGGTGTTAAAAATAAGATGTTTGTATATAAATATGGTACAAATTGAATATTGAAATGGTATATAAATAGTTTGTCGGAAAAGGGAAAAGGATGAGAATCATTGTGCTACTTGTATGCTAAATGACTCTGTTCTCATATGCTTGTAAAGCATGCTTGTGAATAGAGATGTCCGAACTTCGCAAAATCCGGTCTACTCGAGGATCCGCAAATTTTCGGGGGGAAATTTGAAATTCGAAAATCCGCGAGCGGACCCATTAAAACCCATTGAAATGGAAAAAATCCTTGATAATACGAGAAATCCTCGTAATTTCGAAAATTTTCGAAAATACATATTTTCCCGCATTTTCGAAAATACGTGAAATCCTCGTAATTTCGAAAAATTTGATGTGATAATAAACACGGATTCACAAGACACAGTGTGCACTGTTATACTTGGAAGTACAACTAGAAAGAGAAAGTTTAAGTATAAACTTTGAATTTGGCTTGAAAGGCCGCATTTTGGAAAGGAATGTGTGTGTTAGTTTTTAGCTAGTTTTTTTGACTTAAGTTACCCTTTAGGTATGGCTGCAACAGTAAAGCTGGGTACACACCTATCGATTTTTCCTCCTGACCGACCGTTCGATACTTTCGAACGGTCGGCCAGGAGGAAGGACTGTCGGTCGCGGCAAAAGCAGCCGCGTCCGATAGTCACCGCGACCGATCGTGCGGTCCATAGAGGACCGCACGATCGGACAAGGTTTTCCACCCTGTCCGATCGTCCTTTCGTCCGATTCGGACGAACGGTCGATCGGACATGGGCACTTTCGGATGCGATAATTTCGGTCCGATCGACCGATACACTGAACTATCGGTCGATCGGACCGAAATATCTCATCGTGTGTACCCAGCTTAACGGAGGGGTAGGTTAGTGGATGTATGTACCTGTGCCACGTGGGGGTTAAAAAACTTTTTTGATTATTGATTAAAATTAGTTTTCTTGACTTTAGTTACCCTTTAAGTATGGCTGCCACAGGAATGGAAGGGCAGGTCAGTAGGTGTGTGTACCTATGTGAGGTTGGGGTATGTCTTTTTTGTTTTTACAACCATAAAACTAACTTTTATTGAGGATATATAAAAATTAGTTTTTTTGACTTTTTTTACCCTTTAAGTATGGCTGCCACAGGAATGGAAGGGTAGGTCAGTAGGTGTGTGTACCCATATGAGGTTGGGGGTATGTGTTTTTGCATGTATGACTATATAACTAACTTTCATTAATGATTGATCAAATTTAGTTTTTTGACTATATTTACCCTTTAATTCCATGGGAATGGAAAGGTAGGTCAGTAGGTGGGTGTACCTGTGTCTGTGTGGGGGGTTGGGGGGATCACCGTTTGTGTTTATGACCATGAAACAAACTGTTTTGAAATATCCACATTTGAGGATTGTTACCATTATAGTCTATGGGAAAAAATGTCCCCAAATTTGCAGATAACGCCATAACGTTTCCGCGGATTCCTTAGCTAGAAGATAGCACACTTCTCCTATATGCCCTGCAGGTCTCTACCGAATTTCATGTCTCTAGCTCAAAAACTGTTGGAGGAGATACGGTCCAAAAAAGCGGAAGAATAAAACAGAAGAAGAAGAAATTCAAGCCAAATTAACTAGAGACCAAACAAAAATAGAATGCATACAAACAATAGAGTTCTAGTGCACAAACAATTCTAATTGCATATAAGCTATATCTCCATAAGGTTGCTGCTTCAAAGAGCCAGCCATAAACCTTGGATAAAAGCAATTAGTTTAAACGGTATGTCCACCCTGAAAACCATTTTTTAATATATGATTCCCCCTGTCCCCCCAGCCCCAAACGCTCTATTTTTACTCTTAGAAAGTTCCCCAAACTTTACTTACCTCCCCTCTTTCCCCCGCCGCGCTGCTGGCCCTCTGCTTGCAAGAAAATGCAAGCAGAGGGGCAGGACAGGCATTCGCGTCTGTGATTGGCTGAGCGGCAGCCAATCACGGACGCGGCTGCCGGGAGTTCATTGCGGCGGGGGAAAGAGGGAAGGTAAGTAAAGTTTGGGGCACTTTCTAAGAATAAAAATGGAGCGGTTGGGGCTGGGGGGACAGGGGGAATCTTTGCTGGAAAGGGATTTACACTAGGGGGAGGGAATCCAAATCGGGAGGGAGAGGGAGGGAGAGGGAGGGGGAGAGAGGGAGAGGGAGGGGGAGGGAGGGGGAGTAGGGCTGCAGTACGCATACCAAACTTCTCCCGGAGGCCAGGTAGGAGGCAGAGTCCTATATGGACTCTGCTATCCTCCTGGTGGGCAGTTTTTGGGGGATTATAGTTTTGGGGATGGACATGCTCTTTAATAAGTTGGCCAAATTATTTTAAGCCCAGCCACCACATCAAGGTTGCTTTTATATCTGGGTCTTAACCTGGTATTTGCCTTTTTGGCTGCATGAGCTGACAGCTTCTCCTGTGTGGCCTGTATGCTTGAAGCTGACTTTCTAATTTAAAGTACTTTGCTCAAATAAGCTTGTGGCCTAACTCTGGGTGGAGTATAAGTTCCCAGATGGCTTGGTCAAATATAAAATAGGGCTGTTGTATATCCATATCAAAGTGCAACTAAAGACCAAAAATAGAATACTTTCAAACAAAAGAATTCTAGTGCACAAACAATTCTTTTTTATCCCCAACATTTTTTATTGAACATTTAATCAAGTACAATAATAGTAAGAACATTTTACATATATTTTAGTGCATAAGTTATTTACAGATATAATCATATTTATTTCCCGTCCTCCCCCCTCATCCCTCCCCCACCCTACACCTGGTATGAGAACTCAGTGTTGAGTTGTAGCAGTGGTTGACTTTTGTTGACTGACTAATAGAGCTCATCTACTTTTGCCACTGGTTATATTTGTTACTTATACGAGATGGGTTGGGTTGCATTGTATTTCTCACGGAGGTTGCACAAACAATTCTAATTGCATATTGGCTATATTTCCATATTGGCTGACTTCACAGTTATCGGTGGCCATTTAGGGAACAGTAATGGAGTTCACCAAGCAAGCACAGCTAAAGTATCTCAGCACCACAAGGGTAAGGTATGGCCACAGAATAAGTTCTCTATTCTGTTATCCCAGAACACCCCTTAAGAAGACAAACTACCTTGGAGACGAAAGGATATAATTGTCACTTTACCTAACAATGCAGAATTAATGAAAATATTGTCTAACAGGACCCTAACCCAGTCAGACATGGAAGTCCTGGCAAAGTGTTTGAATTTTGCCATCACTCCTAAAGCAATCCATGTGGTGAATATTATAGTAGCCACAGAAGCCTCAATACACAAAAATAAGGTATCACCAGTAAGGCAGAACAACTTAAGGTATCTGCAGCCTTAGCCTTTAGCCAGTGCTAAACCACCATCTTCAAACCAGACCACACAGAAAAGAAGAGCCGTAAAGGGCATGTCCACCCCCCAAAACTATAATCCCCACCCCCCCACGACTGGCCCCCATTGTGTAGTGTAGTTTAATCTTTACCTTACATCCCAGCTCCATAGGGTTTTTCTGCTATCCCCCCCCCCCCCCAAAGTCCAAAAAAACGCCCACCAGGAGTACTGCAGAGTCCATATAGGACTCTGCCTCCTGTCTCCCCTCCGGGAGAAGTTTGGCATGCGCACTGCAGCCCTTCTTCCTCTCCCTCCTTCTCCCTCCCAATTTTGAATTCCCTCCCCCTAGCGTAAAAACATTTTGATATAATGTTCTCCCGCTATAGTCTTAAGTTCAGAAAGTGCCCCAAACATTACTTACCTTCCCTCTTTCCTCCGCCGCACTGAACTCCAGGCAGCCACGTCCGTGAGTGGCTGCCACTCAGCCAATCACAGAAGCGACTTTTTCATTTTCTCACAAGCAGAGGGCCTGGCAGTGCAGCGGAGGAAAGAGGGAAGGTAAGTAATATTTGGGGCACTTTCTGTTGGGGCTGGGGGGACAGGGAGAATATTATATCAAAAAATTTTTAGAAGGGTGGACATGCCCTTTAACATCCCTCAAGAAATACTCTAGTATAACCATTCTGCCTGTGGATGAGGGAAGATGCACTATGGTACTCATCACCTGGGACTACCATGCTATGGTGACTACATTCCTGGCCAATAACAACTTGTATGGGGCTCTAATAAGTGATCCCATCTGCCGCTAAAAGGAAAAGGTCAAAAAGGATAAATTCATTGATCGAGCAATGTATCATTGCCTCTTCTCTGGTGAGACACATCCATTTATATATGGACTCCTGAAAATACACAAGGAAGGGGCCCTACTAAGACCAATAGTCAGCAGCATTGATTCTAACATACAACGGGGCAAATACTTAGCCAACATCATAGGGCCCTTGGTTGGAAGTTCTAAGCATCATATCCAAAACTATGGTGTCCTATGATGTGACATCCCTCTTTATCTGAATACTCACAACCGAGGCTGTTGAAATAGTGAGAAAATGGCTGTGCCAAGACAACACCCTTGCACACAAAACAGAACTTAACCCAGAACGGGTGTATTCCCTACTGGACTTGGGCCTAAATACCACCTATTTCAAATATAAGGATAAGTTATACAAGCAAGTTTCACTCATTATGGCAAACCTTTACATGGAGGAAGTGGAAAGACAAGCTCCTAATACATTCAAGGGCATTGCACTCAGACACTGGTTTCCATATGTGGATTGTACCTGGGTTAAAATCCACCAGAAAGAATTAAAAGCCTTTACATAACACAAGAATGCTGTGGACAAAAACCTTAGATTTACATGGGTACTAACATTTCAACATCAATTGTCTGCCATGTACAATACTTTTTTGACCTCTTACCCTGGGCAATTATAATAATGCCTCATAGCCACAATGCCATTAACACTTCGTATTCAGTAGGCCCATGACACCTTGCCGTTATATGCTAATTGGGATACATTCCAGGTTATTTATTGCCAAAATATTATTTTACAAGTCATTCTGAATTGTCAAAGCCAGTCGGATGACTAGCAAAACGTTTTTAAGGACTGAACTTTAAGTCCAGTTGATCTAACTGAATAAATATTTAAGTTTGTTGAAATTCCTGTTGAAAAGCAATCTTGAGAGATTAAGGTCCAACAAAAGGAACAGAACTACTTACCATCAGGCCTCCCCTGCAAAACATCTAGTAAAATGGAGCCTTCTTAAATCATACATGCTGTGCATGTGTTTATGGGCAGACACCAAACAAGCAATTTCAATAAAGTTCATAATACGGCACAGAGAACCTAAAAGCTAGAACTTCCCTTTCATTTTTATTTAACCAGATTGATTCTATTTTGTTCAATGTGTCTATTGTAGCTGTTTTTTACCTTTTAAAATTAGTAGCATATAATGTACAATATTCATCAAAAGGAAATAAAGGTGACTGAACAAAAGTAAACTGTTAATGCCATTTTATACTGTAGCCTCTGGAAAGGAAAAGCCTGTACTGACAACCAAGACAATTATGGGATTTACTAAAAACACTCCTAACAAATTTTATGTCGGGTGTTAGTATTGTTAAAACTTTAAGACCCGTCCCAAAAATGTAAGACTATAATTATGATGAGACTTGGATTAACTACTGTAAATTACTCTGATAAATGTGCAAAGACATTTAGTTATTCTTGTTAATTCCAGTAAATGCTTTACATGCTTTATAATGGTTACATTTATCTGTTTGTGATAGAAAGTCCTAGGCTGTAGATCACCCTACTAACAAAACTGAACTCATCTGTTTTACTGTATTGTTCTTCTAAAATGTGCCATATAATGTTAAAGGTTCAGCTATGCACAATTACTGCTATGAATG
Source organism: Hymenochirus boettgeri (assembly GCA_019447015.1). NCBI lineage: Eukaryota > Metazoa > Chordata > Amphibia > Anura > Pipidae > Hymenochirus > Hymenochirus boettgeri. The sequence goes on from CM033471.1 coordinate 155,110,874, forward strand.
CACTGCTTTATACGGCATGAACAATATAAATATTTAACACTGTTTCATGTAAAGCAAAGTTTGATTTACATAATGAAACCCTGCATTAGTTAAAGTGCCCACTAAACTTCAGACGTTCCTGCTATGTTTCCCTTAAATACCATATGGGCACGGCAACCACTGAAAAAAATTCAGTGGAATAAACTTCACTGATAAATAAGTTGCTCTACTTTTGTTTTTATCCAGCAAAATGCACACCCAATTCAATGGGTTTTTTGTTTGTTTTTTTTTGTCTTAGTGTTAAGTTCAGAAAGTGCCCCAAATATTACTTACCTTCCCTCTCTCCTCCGCCGCACTGCCAGGCCCTCTGCTTGCGAGAAAATGCAAGCAGAGGGGCGGGACCGGCAGATGCGTCTGTGAATGGCTGAGCGGCAGCCAATCACGGACGCGGCTGCCGGAAGTTCAGTGCGGCGGAGGAAAGAGGGAAGGTAAGTAATGTTTGGTGCAACTTTCTGAACTTAACACTATAGCGGTTGGGGATGGGGGGACAGGGAAAATATTGTATCAAAATGTTTTTACGCTAGGGGGAGGGAATTCAAAATCGGGAGGAGAAGGAGGGGAGGAGGGGAGAAGGGCTGCAGTGCGCATGCCAAACTTCTCCCGGAGGGGAGACAGGAGGCAGAGTCCTCTATGGACTCTGCAGTACTCCTGGTGACGTTTTTTTGGACTTTGGGGGGGATAGCAGAAGAACCAGATGAGCTGGGATGTAAGGTAAGGATTAAACTCCACTACCAATGGGCCATTATTGGGGGGGATTATAGTTTTGGGGGTGGACATGCCCTTTAAAAGGCATATATACCGAAAAACAGAGTTTTTTTAAATTGACCATAACTGGAAACTATTATTCTTCCCAACCACCACTGTATCATATTTTTGTTGATCTGACCCCTATTTCTTTAGATATCCAATCTAAAACTTCTTATAGCTGTCAATCAGCTGTCAATCAAGTTCCTTGCTCTCAAAAACTATTCTTCTGTGAGTAGTTTTACTTTAGCTGGAATGGTGACAGAGTTTTGACAGTTGGAATGCTGTATGCTGTGTGCAGGCTTGACAGTTGGTTTGTGGGAAAAAAGTCAGGTCGGATGAAAGTGGGAGTGGTTAAAAAAGGGAGGGGGGATACTGCTCCTAAAAACAATGTGTGCTGGATTGAAGGCATGCAGCAACAAACGCAAATCAGAGTAAGTGCTACTTACATGTATTCAATTATAGATTAAGATGAGGCAAAGTCATTTTTTCAGTATAGTGTCCCTTTAAAGGGCAAGTCCAGCCCTCAAATAAAAACTAAGAACCAGACCCTAAAACCCTAAACTGTGAGAGTTTGAATTCTGAAAGATATAAGATTAACCTGAAATTCTGCACAATGTCCTGTTGCCCCTGTTTCTGCTTCCTGGTTTTTCCAGTTAGTAACTGTCAGTTATGAATTTGACAATTGTCATCACAGCCAATGACTGAATGCTAATCCCCTAGCTGCCTCTTCTAAACATGCTCAGGCTCAGTACAGGTCACTAAATTTCTCAGTAACCATAGATAACAAGGTATAGAAAGAATAAAGAGAAAGAAGGAGGTTAGAAGTCCAGGTTAGACAAGGGGCACAAAGCCCTCAAGGCACTCAAACTGCATATAAGGTGACACAATAAAAATGAGAGGACTAACAGGCCTCATAAATAGCAGGGAGCCCAGTGGGGGACACTGAAATACAATACTGGAAAACACCTTTATTATATATATCCAATAAAAATATATAAAAACACCCATTGCGCAATAGACCCCCCACAAATAACTAACATGCATATACATATACATCTAGTGGCTGGATACTAAATCACATAACAATAGCGTCAAAATACTCATGCTCGCTAAATTGCTCATATATAACAACATATTTTAAAGAGGCCATTCTTTCTAAAAGATGTTATTATGAGTTGTCCTTTAAGCATTATAATCAACTGTAATTGTAACTACCATTTTTGGTCTTAGAATCTATGCTTTTGGACCTGCTAATTAGAGATGGCCAAACTTCAGTTAATTTCCGAACAATAGAACTCTAGTAAAAGTAAAGTAAAGTTTTATAGTTCGGAAACAAACCCATTAAAGTGAACGGGAGGAAATAGTTCAAAAAGTTTGAATTATTTATAAATAAAATAGCAATGGTAACTTACTGTAAATGGCTATGGCACCTAGGAAATGGTCTGGGGAACATGTCATGTCCATATCATGTCCATGTCCATTAGACACTAACTTCCCCCACGATCGGGCAATTGTTGGGTTTCCACATGCTACGTTTGAGGGTTATTGCCAGTTCGAGGGTTACCAAACGATATATTCGAGGGTTAACAAAAATCGAACAATACATTCTAGGTTTACCGAAAATCAAACATTACAATCGGAATTTAACAAATTCGAATGATACACGATGGTTAACGAAAATTGAGCATTACATTCAAGGGATACCGAATTTGAATGATACATTCCAGGGGTTACTAAAGGATACATTTGAGGGTTATCACCAAATTGGAGGGATAGTTCAGAAACACAACATTCAAGGGTTATCGCCAAAAAGGTACATTCGGTTGTTATGGCAGAGATGGAATGTTAGCTAACGGTAGGTAAATTCACTAATTATCGAATTTTCGATAATTATTGAAAATACGTCCGTGAGTTTGTAAAACCAAACTATTTTGGAGTTCGGAAAGTTCTAATAGTTCCAGTTCATCTGAACAACTAAAGTTCGGGTCAAACTTGGGTTTGATACTAAGTCCATGGCTACTGCTAACTGACCTGGATATCTTAGCATGGCAACATTTAATAAGTATAGACACCATAAATGTAGATCATAAGTCAAAGCAAAGAAAGTAAAGATATAACTTAGGTATAGTTGCCATCAAATTTCATGATCAGTGCCACGTTGTCACAGTAGGAAAAAGTGTTTCTATTAAGTACAAATGTGTATATATTTATATATAATATTATATATATATATATATATATAATATTAATATATAATATATATATACAGATAAATCTATATTGGTATAGCAGCACTCAGCATCCTTTACATACCCAGTGCATCTAATTTGTACAGGGTAGACATCCTATTTGTTCCCTTTTCCTTTTGCCCTGGTCTGAAGTCAGTCTTTACTAGGAGGGTTCCTTAAATTTCTCTGTAAATATATACAGTATACAATCAAACATTTGTTGCAAGTTGGAATCTGTTAGTCTGGTAGTCTGGATCCTAAGGGTTTATTGTGATATATTATCTAAATATTTGTATGTTAATCATCAAATCACAGCCTTTTGTTTATTTTTGCTAAGAAAAGCCTTGGGGTAAGCAAGGGAATATACATGCACTTCTGCTGTAATAACAAACATTTACCTTTTAGGTATTCTAAAACAAGGGAATGCTCATTGTTCTGTTAGTTTTGTATCTATGCACACACACACACTCACATATATATATTAAATAAAGCGTTTATATTACAGTAGGTCCAGATTACCTACGCTTTTCGGCCATCTTGGATGTGGCCGTCATCAGCTTATATATATAAATAGATTATGTCCTGGGCACACCTTTAAAACTTTAAATTTATTTATTTAACGTTTTGGTGCTGCACTGAGGACCTTCATCAGAATAGTTTGTGACACACAGTGATAACTCATAATATAACAGTGACCACACCCCTTTGTGCCACCTCTCCAATTAACACATTTTTATTTACCCCTTGTTAGAGATGGCCAGTCCGCGGAAGATTTCCGAGATCCACGAATTGCGGATCTCGCGGATTTTCCGGAATTCTGCTTTCCAAATTTTTTCCGAACTGCGTTCGAAAATTTTCAAAAAATCAGGAAAATTCAAGATATTTCAAATATTCTAGAAAATTCGAATTTTTAAAGAACTTTCGAAAATTTGGCAAAAATGATACAGTAACTTGCTGTAAAGGGCCCTGGGAAATGGTCTGGGGAACTTTCTAAAAGAATCCTATTCTGATAAGTTACAATCAGAATTTTCAGAAAGAATCTGATTGGTATACCAACCAATCACATTCTTTTCCCATCAGAATTGGTTACAATTAGATTCTAATCTTATTGTAACCAATTCTGATTGGCATACTAACTAGAGATGGACCGGATTGTGGAACCAAACCTGGTTCCATGGCAGATCTCCGAGATCTGCCAATCCGCAGATTTTCCGAACCCACCTTTGAACATTTTCGAAGATTTTCATGTATCAAATTCACCTGACTCTCGAGTAAATGTCCATGTTACCTCGAACGTTCGAACGTGAAAGCTCGAAAGTAGCGCTGTGTAGAGTAAAATCGATTTTACAGAAGTCCTGGATATGGGAACATGCTCCCCGACCATTTCCCAGGTCCCACAGCCATTTACATTAAGTTCCCATTAATATTTTGTTGTATTTGATTCGACTTTTCGAACAATTTCCTCCCATAGACTTTATGGGTCCGTTTTCGAACTTTCGAACTTTGAACTTTACAATAGTTCGAAAGTTCGAAAACAACCGAACTTTCAATAGTTCGACCATCTCTAATTAGCACTGTTGTTAACCACTCCTGTATTCACACAATTTGGGACCCAAAGTCCTTTTGAGGACTAACCCCACCTCCCACCCCACCCCCCTAGTTGTTTTTGGACAAATTTAGTGTTAGGCCTTTTTCTACTGGCCCTATTTAAAAACACACAGTATTGCAGTTTAACGATACAGTGCATTATCGATAATGTACAACCACGGCAGTAAATTAACGCTGAATGTTTGTTAATTAACAAACCAATTCTGGAGAACCAAGACAGTGGTTGGATGTCAAAATGACGCATCAGCCAGTGCTATGTAGCCCCTCCATTTATGTGCACTTCTAGCGCTGTACTGCCTTTTCCCATTGGAATGCTAAATCCAGGGCAAAAATCCAGGGGATTGTTAAGGGGGGGGGGGAATTTCTGAAGAGCACGTAGAAGTTCATGACTAAGATGGACTAACCCAAACTTGAACACACAAATTTGAATGTTCCCAGACTTTAGTGCTCCTATACAGAAAATAGAGGAGCGGTCACCTACCCCCTCCTTACGGGTCCACATCAGCGGCCTTTCAGCATGTCCTTGAAAACATATACACTGCAAATAACAGCTTCAAGATTTAGGGTTTTAAAACTTCACCTTTATTTGTAAGCATTCTGATTGGATACATTAAAATTATTTTAGAAAGAATCGGATTGTTATACTAACCAATAAGATTCTTTTTCAACAAATTGGTTACAATCAGATTGGTCTGTTCCCCAGACCATTTCTGAGGTCCCAGAGCCATTTAAAGTAATGTTACTGTATCTTTTATGCCAAATAATGGCAGCTATTTTACCCGTGCCAAAACCCTGGGTATAAAAGGCAGCTAGACAGGTGCCACTTTGTCAGTGTGTTAAAGTGAGTTTAGTGGAGAACCTAACAGTGTAGGAGTTATAAGATTTTTTCCATGCTTTTGAAGCTTACTGTGTGTGAATTTTAGTGTGGTGGATAGCACTAGGGATGGCATAGAACTCGAACTCGAAACCGAGTTCGAGCCGAACTGTTCGAGTTCGAACGGACCCGGACTTCTCGAACTATCTCGGACGCGGACTTTCGATATTTCCCGGACTTTTGATGATTTATCGAATGTTCGAACGTTCGAATCCGCGAGTAAAATGTACATGGTATCTAGCGCGAACATCGAATCTGCGAGTAAAGTCTCCTAAAGCCTATAGGCGAGCATTGAATCTGCGAGTAAAATGTCCATGTTACCTCGAACGTCGAACGTGAAAGCTCGAAAGTAGCGTGTAAGAGTAAAATCGATTTTACGAAAGTCCTGGATATTGGAACATGCTCCCCAGACCATTTCCCAGGTCCCACAGCCATTTACATTAAGTTACCATAATATTTTAGTTGTATTTGACTCGAACTTTTCGAACTATTTGCTCCCATAGACTTTAATGGGTGTTTCGAACTTTCGAACTTTCGAACTTTTACAATAGTTCGAAAGTTCGAAAACAGACCGAACTTTCAATAGTTCGACCATCTCTAATTAGCACTTGTTGTTAACCACTCCTGTATTCACACAATTTGGGACCCAAAAGTCCTTTTGAGGACTAAACCCCACCTCCCCACCCCTATAAGTTTTTTGGACAAATTTAGTGTTAGGCCTTTTAGAGGTCTACTGGCCCTATTTAAAAAACACAGTATGCAGTTTAACGATACAGTGCATTATCGATAATGTACAACCACGGCAGTAAATTAACGCTGAACGTTTGTTAATTAACAAACCAATTCTGGAGAACCAAGACAGTGGTATGGATGTCAAAATGACGCATCAGCCAGTGCTATGTAGCCCCTCCATTATAGTGCACTTCTAGCGCTGTACATGCCTTTTGCCCATTGGAATGCTCTAAATCCAGGGGCAAAAATCCAGGGGATTGTTAAGGGGGGGGGGGAATTTCTGAAGAAGCACAGTAGGAAGTTCATGACTAGAGATGGACTAGACCCAAACTTGAACACACAAAATTTGAAGTTCCCAGATTAGTGCTCTATACAGAAAATAGAGGAGCGGTCACCTACCCCCTCCGTTAACCGAGGTCCACATCAGCGGCTTTCAGCATGTCCTTGAAAACATATACACTGCAAATAACAGGCTTCAAGATTTAGGGTTTTAAAACTTCACCTTTTTTTGTAAGCAATTTGATGGATACATTAAAATATTTTAGAAAGATCTGATTGGTATACTAACCAAAAGATTCTTTTTCAATCAGAATTGGTTACAATCAGATTGGTCTGTTCCCCAGACCATTTCTGAGGTCCCAGAGCCATTTAAAGTAAGTTACTGTATCTTTTATTGCAAAATTTTTGAAAATTCCTTGAAACTCGAAATCCTTGAAAACTCGAAAATTCGCAAGAAATATATCGAACGCGGCTCGAAAATAGAATGCGGAAGCTCGAAAAAAGGTGCAATCGTGAGGAAAGTTTGTTTTTTTTTTAGTTCTGGGTATATGTACGTGTTCCCCAGACCATTTACCAGGTCCCACAGCCATGATCAGTAAGTTACCATTGCTGTTTTACCTTATATTTAGCGGGATCTGTGGCAATTTTTTTCTCTCATTGACTTAATGGGTTTTTACAGATTTTCGAATTTTCAAATTTTTTCGAAAATCCGCGAATCCACAGGCAGAACGGATTTAGCAGTTTCGGCCATCTCTACCCCTTGTATATAATTCTTCATCAAAGTGTTTTCAAATATCACCGTTTAACTGTGATATAGTGTTTATATATACTTTATACATTTATGGCATTGATCATCCTTAAATTACACGTGCTTAGATACAAATTGGGAATTGCGTTTTGTTTTTATTTTTTAAAAATTTTTAAAACTTTTTCTAAAAATCTCACATTTTTTGTGAAATATTTATCATTCTTTGTTATATTTGTTGCATAAAGTGCGTGCGCATATCTTCTTAGAAACTGGGTTTACTTATTGGGGACGCCTCACTCAACTATTATAGGGTCCATGTACGTACAGTATAACGATATACTGGGTGTTAAAGCTACAAAGCCTTAAATGAGATAATAGAGGAGCTGTCACACATCTTACTGATGCGGAACAATCATTGCACATTTCCACATGGAAGCACAATCATGTATGCACATATGAACATAAAAAAGGAAATATTATATAGCACCATTTTGATTAGCGAGAATCATTTTAAACAAATAATAAATTATTTATTGCACCTATTTTTATGTAGAAGCAACTCCTTAATAAATTTTTTCTCCTCTATAAAAAGCATTTAAAATATACTGTGTGTTTAACCCTTTTGGATGTAGTGTTAATTCTATACTTGGTCAATAATCATCACCTTCAAGGTACCGATTGGATGTTTCACTTGCGCAATATGTAATGCCACAGGGTTTTCATCCCCTCTCAGGGTGTTATTGGCTAATCTTTCTTTAGCTGTTTTTATATGTGACTTGTAGTTTGCAAATCGTATTGTAATGGGGGGTGGTCATTTTTCCAACATAAACCAATGCACAGGTACATTAAACAAAAATGCAGTAATCCGTGTCACAGTTGTATCTACCCTGATGTGGGTGGGATTTTATTTTCTATTCTCTCTATATAAAAAGGCAGTATTTAGTGCAGAGCGTGATTCACGCACCCGAAATTCTCTGTCAGTTTTTGGGGTTTTTTGCATGATTGAGTGGTGTTCTTTCCCTATGTATCAAAATATTTTTTCATGTGCTTGCTTGTTAAAATGCTGACCAGCCTTTTAGCATGTAGATTTCATATGTGCTTAAATTTAAATGTGAAAGTGGGGTACCCTTATTAGCCTTGTAAAAACTATTAGTAGTTATACGTGGTTCTGCAAACCTTAATCCCCCAAAATCAATGTCACAAAGGTCTTTTATAGTCAGCGTCTGGAATACATTATCTATGCGCTAAATTGTTGTCCTTAGGGGAAGATATTTGGCTGTGCTGTGCATTTAAGCAGGTCAGTGTACACACATTTATCCATGCTCAATTAAAAAAGAGCTAATATTATACTGTAGCAGTTAAATAATTTGCACTTTATCGAACGTACTCCCAGCCTTGCAATAAAATGTAAATATGGCCTATTAAGGATTTAAGCCAAAGTTATTGCTCTAATAACATAAACATGCTCTCTGCTCATATGAAAAGTAAAGCATTTGACTTTGTGACTAAATAATTCAGCATTATGTTTTGTTGCTGCTTGCTAAACGAAACATAATCCAGGTTAATTACAGTTGCCAGAGGTAACTTGTGCAATGTAATAATGAAATTAAAACCTGTCAAATGGGTGACATAGGTGCTTATTGGAATGGAGAACAATACATTAACACCTAGAATTCTACTGTCTTTTATGAAGACAAATCTGGGGAAATGCCCTTAGGTGTATTTCAGTCACATTAATAAATGTAATGAAGTGTGGTGTTTCTCTAAACACAGAAAATGGGTAGGTTAAGATAGACATGCCTTGTTTTGTAGAGTTAAATAGTAATGACATCTTCATTAAAACACTGTCTTCAGTAAACGCTTATGTAAATCATGCTATTACTGATCATACAGAGGGTCTTTTATATTCGTTGGATTTTTGTACTTGCGAAGATAATTTTCATGTATTGTACTGTATGTTGATTAACATATAAGTTCTTTGCTTTGACAATGATAATGACAAAATCTGGAAACCAGGTCTCTACACTCAATATAAAATGTTATAATGCTTGGATGTGTGGTACTAGCTAAAATATAGTAAATACAGGATATCACCTACCGCACACTAAACCTTACCTCACAAGATTTACATGTTTCTGTGAGGCTTGTAAGTATACTTACATGATGTTTCAACCAATCACTAATGCTGTTGCTGGTCTGGCCTCTTCTGTTGCACGGCACGGAGCAGCAGCAGAAGACAGCCGAAGGTATGAGGGCTGGTAAGTATAGTTGGGGGGTGGACATTCTTCAAAAAAAAATTATTATTATTTTTTTTTTTTAAGGGTATGTCCCCTTAAAAAAATTTCCTCCAAAGATTCCCCCTGTCCCCCCAGCCCCAACGGCATGTTAATATTATAGAAAATGCCCAAACTTTACTTACCTCCCCTCTTGCCTCCGCCACCTGCCAGGCCCTGCTTGCGAGTAAATGCAAGCAGAGGGCGGGAACCGGCAGTGCGTCTGTGATTGGCTGAGCGGCAGCCAATCAAGGGTGCGGCTGCGGGGTTCAGTGCGGCGGAGGCCAGAGGGAAGAGTAAGTAATGTTTCGGGCATTTTCTAATAATATTAACATAGCGGTTGGGGCAGGGGGGACAGGGGAATCTTTGGATAAAAGGGATTTACTAGGGGGAGGGAATCCTAATCGGGAGGGAGAGGGAGGGAGAGGGAGGGGGAGAAGAGCTGCAGTACGCATGCCAAACTTCTCCGGAGGCCAGGTAGGAGGCAGAGTCTATATGGACTCTGCATCCTCCTGGTGGGCAGTTTTTGGACTTTGGGGGGGGGACTACAGGAGAAATATGGAGCTGGGATGTGAGGTAAGGATTAAACTACACTACATGATGGGCGAGTAGTGAGGGGGATATAGTTTTGGGGGTGGACATGCCCTTTAAAAATACTGGAACTATAACAGGACAAATCTCATGTAGTAGTAGTTTCTAGAATTGAAATAGTTTATTACCAAAACAAATACACGTGCCAGGTTTGAAAAACGTATAGCAGGGCTACTTTATTCTCATCTAAAATTATCTATTTGCCTAAACAAGTTAATTTACTGGTTCAGCTTTATATCAGGATATTCAACCTGTGGCCCTTCCAGCACTTTCTGTTACACTCTGTATTGTAGCTTTAAATATCTGGAGGCCTGCAGGTTGCGCATCCATGTTGTATATTTTTAAGAAGATATTCTTGCCTTTTGAAATCTGTGTTGATATCCAATGGTGTGCAAAAGTTTGCTCAAAATTACTTAGCATTGTCATACTGCCTACAAACATAGAATTATATTTTGTGTATCCTGTATGTTAGCTCTAATTTAAACCATTCAAGGTCAATTTTGGATATACTGTATAATGTACTGACTCCTTTTTGCAATAAACTTTTTAATGTTGATAATAAAAAATAATTATTAAAATCGGTTTTGTTTTGTCTCTTGCTACAAAAAACGCATCAGCTAATTTACTGGTACTTCATAAATTATGTTTAGACTGCATTTCACAATCACAATCTGTTTCTGTTAGAAGAAAAGTTAACATGTAGTGAGAAATTGCACATTAGAAATTTGGTTTGCGATTGTGTGCATATTAAAAGATATTTTGAGATTTCTTGATGATTAGTACTGTGAAGGGTTTTCGTTGTGATTCACAGCGATTATATTTGGAAAACTATACAATGTGTGATCTCTCTTTATAATAAAAATGTTCTCTAAATGAATATACATCCTCAAAAAGTATGCATTTACGGTCATAAAATTAGAAAATAATGTAAACATACTGGTTAGTATAACAATTATCATGAGGTGGTATTATCATATAACATCACAAGGCTACAGGATAAGTTTTAATTGCCCATGAATTGCCAAAATACTAGATTGAGAGAAGCACACTATGTATGTGTCAGATTCTTTATAACAAAGCATACAACGTTCGGGGGTCAGAGGTCCCCTTCTCAGATATACTTTAGCCCCCAAAACATTGCATGCTTTGTTAATAAAAAATGGACAATTACAGTGTGCTTCTCTCCATCTTGTATTTTGGAGGACTGTGACCCTTGGGTGGTAGAGAGGATGTACCTATCAAGTATAGGCCTTGCCACAGTGTGCTTGAGTGAAATTATTGCTACAAGGTGACTTACTTACATTCATTTTAGGTTAGGGGTTTCATGATTTCCTATAATGTTTTCCCTATGTCATGTGGCTAATGACATAGCTAAGCACTGATAACTGATGACATAGCAGCACAGATAATAACTTATAACACAGCTAAGCAAATGTGATTAACAATATTTGTGTATTTGTGTATGTATGAATATAACTGGAACATAAAAAAACCTACAAACAGGAAAAGCATTGTTGCGCAAAAGCTGCAGGCTCTTATTATTTGAATGGGTCAGACTTATTGATGGCAAGATGTAGAGGTCTGGGATGCCACAGATAATGTCCCATTTGCGCTCTACATATGACAGTACAGTGGTGTAATCTTTATTTTCTACGTAAGGCTTACATGTTCGGATGACAGGAAGAAGTCAGGACCAACGAGGATAATGTCATGAAAGAAGCCAAGAGTCAGGCAGGAAGTGGCGCCTTTTTGTGATGTCATGGGCATTGGGTGCGCTATCTTGGAGGAGCCATAATGCTGAACAGGTAAGTATTCTTATGACAGTACCCCCTTCCCCAGGGGGGCCTCAGGATCCTCATGGCCGGTTTCAAAGAGAGCTGTAGGATTTTTAATTAAAAGAGGAGCATGAACATCCAAGTGCTTGACCCAGGAACATTCTCAGGACCAAAGCCCTTCCACTGGATGAGATATTGAAAGAGCCCTGGAGAACCTGGAATCAAGGATTCTTTTCTACTTCGTATTCCTGTTGACCATTGATGATCAGTAGACACACGATTTCAGAAGTGCTTCATGGACTTAATTGGGTATCTATTCATCTGAGGAGAGAGTTGTAATCGAAAAGCAGTAGGGTTCATGACTCGATGATAGGGAAAGGGCCAATAATTATGGGTCCCAATTTGGGAGAAGGGAGTTTGAGGTAAAGTTGAAAGTTGAAAAACCTATTTATACCCAAGAGAATAAGAAGGAGAGGGTCTCATCTTTTATCATACTTCATCTAAGTATAAAAGGACTCTTTTAAGATTACATTTGGTTGCATTCCAGATAGTGGACCTATGGCGCATGGTCATTAGCTGCAAGGACATCTGTGAGGAGAAGGTCCTGAAGAAAAGCTAACGGATGTTTTTTCATAAAGAGTAAGAAAGGGTGACCAGTAGAGGAATGGGCAGTATATTATGGGCGAACTCTGCCCAAGGTAACAAATATGACCAATCATCTTGGGAAAGGGAACATGGCATCAAAGGATTTGTTAGGGCCTGATTGGCTTGCTACTGCTTCATTAGATTAGGGGGTGGTATGCAGAAGAAAATTGAAGTGAGATTCCAAGGATTACAAAGGGACCTCCAGAATTTTGCAAAAATTCTATCAGAGACAATTTCAGCTAGGAGACCATGGAGGGAAAAATAGGGAGATTAAGAGGTTGAGAAAGTTAAAAAGTGGAAGGGACTTTGGGGAGAGGGATGAAATGTGCCATCTTGCTGAAATTATCCATTACAACCCAAGATAAACGTGTTACCCCTGGAAGGGTAAGAGGGAAGTTCTCCAATAAAGTCCATGGCAAAGTGGAATGGGGTAAGTTTGCAGCAGGCCTTGCAGATGAGAGCGGTCTCGATTTGGCACAAGCACAGATTACACCAGCGGACACATATCCTTAACGTCTCTTTGCATGGATTTCCACCATTCCAAGAGGCTAAGAAGTTGTATTGTTTTAAGAAACTGTTAAGAACTATGGGTTTGTTGAAGTAAGGTTAAACAATGTTTTTTGGGAATAAAGACCATAGTTTCAGTGGGTGCACTCTCTCCGTATATATTGTGATCAGATGGGGAGAACCTTCAAAAAATGTTGCCTTCTTCCAAGGCTAATATTCTCTATTACCCACATCGTAGTTCTGCTCAGATGATGAGAATTATTTAGAGAAGTGGGGTGAAGCTGCCCGTCAACTTGAGGCATTGAGATAAAATAGCCCCTAATATTAGAAGCATCTACTTCGATGAATAAAGGAAAGAAGATATAGCATGACTGAGAATAGAGTCATTTAGGGATTAAATGCTTCTAAGGCCTGTGGAGTCCAGGAGTAAGGTTTACCACCTTTTTTAATTAGACAGGATAGGAGCAATTCGAGAGGCGAATCCTTTGATGAACTGACATAGTAACTGGCAAAACCAATAAACTCTGGATGGTTTGGTGCTGATAGGTAATGGCCAATCTTTGATGGAGTGATGTTGACAGGGTCCATTTCAAACCCCTCTGAGAGATAATGTAGCTCAGGAAAAGATTTTTTACAGATGGCATATAGAGACTCTCCTGCCTAGAAGTCTAAGGCAGGAGAGTACTTCTTACGTGGTCACTGTGGGAATGTAGATCTTTCGAGAAAATTAGTATATCATCCAGGTATACTACCGTATATACTTGAGTATAGTCGAATTTTTCAGGCTTTAAAATTGGCTGAAAAACCTAACCTGACTTATACTCGAGGCAAGTCCTAATTTAGATCCAAATTCTGCAATTACGATAGTAACCAGTAGGTGGCGCTGTGTTAACTGTATAGAAAGTTACAGGAGCTGATCTGCCTTACACTTCTGCTTCCTGTATTCTTCTGCTGGACTCACTCAGCACTGTCACTGGATGCTGTAAATTTGATGGGTCTCTCAGTTTGGGGCAAAAAACAGCTGCTAGTACAGTGCAAATGACAGCTTGAAAACTACAACTCTAGGTGACATTTTTAACTATTGGGGTCAGAGAATCCTTTACTATTGGGGGTCAGAGTTCCCTTTACTATATGGGGTTCAGAGGGCCCTTTACTTATGGGGTTCAGGAGAATGATGCTAAGCTTAATTAAAAGTTTACTGAACCTTGCACCCACATGTTTAGAAACTGAAAAATCCCAGCAACAAAGCATGTGGGAGTTGTAGTTTCCAAACATCTGGAGTGCCAAAGAATTGGAGGTTACTGGTACTGGATTGGTATTACTGTATGGGATTCATGTATGGGAATTGCTGGTCCATTTAAAGGGCAACTAAAGCCTAAAACAACAACACAGAATCAGAAGGCAGTGTGGTGATAATTTCTATCCTCGACTTATACTCGAGTCAATCAGTTTTTACAAATTTTTCAGGTAAAAATAGGTACCTCGAATTATACTCGGATCGACTATACTCGAGTATTACGGTACTACAAACTGACCTAGAACGTCTCTGAAGAGGTCCTTGACACATTCTTGAAAGACAGCAGGGGGGTTGCAGAGTCCAAAGGCAGGACTAGATATCTGTAAGCCTGTCTCAAGAATTGAATGCCGTCTTCCATTCATCTCCAGGACGGTTGCGGATCGATTGTAGCTCCTTGTAGATCAACTTTGGTGAAAACTGGCTTGGGACAGAGTGCTCTTTCCCTTGTTTGTTCCAGTGATCCATTTGTGCCACCATAATGTTGTATATTTTTCATGGAAATTTCTTGGAGGGGCCTTGGCCCGAATAACTATAAGGTTTACCTGTTCGGATGACAGGAAGAAGTTGGGACCAACGAGGAATGATGTCCACAAAAAAACAGCAGTAAACTAGCAAGTGGCACAGTAAATGGCCTAGAAATCCAAGTACAACAAGTCCAGCAAATGATAAAACAGGATTCAGGCTCAAAAGGCATGGAAATCAGCAATACCAGGAACAGGATACAAGATGAGGTAACTTGAGGACCGGACTCAGAAACTAGCAAATAACGAGAAATCAGAAACTAGAAAATAAACAAACAGGAGCAGGAAACCCAGCACAACAATTTATCAATAGTGCAGTTATATTTGGGCAAGGAGGCAGGGAATCCAGCTCAAATTAAAAAGCTCAAAATTAAACGCTGGCACATTGCGTGAGGTCACGTGCATTGCGTGGTGATTAGTCACGTTGGCACCTTTTGTGATTTCAGGCGCATTGCACAATGACTTTGGCATCCTGGGCGCCGCCTATTGGAGGAGCCAGAACGGCCGGATAGGTAAGTATACTCTTCTCACACTAACAAGATTTTATATAGTATCTAGCTCACTATAAGCACAGGATCTTATGCTAGGGGTGTCTAACCAACACATAAGGGGCAAAATTAAAAAGACAGGTTTAAGTGGTGGCCCAAAGATACTTCCTCTGCCTATGGTGTGATCACGTAATGTAGAATGCCTACTTATCTTCTGGGAGGTAAAAGGAATGGCCAACTCCAATGGAAGGCCCTTGTCAACCTCCCTCCTCAGTGCCGGGCTAGATACACAATCAACTGTTACTGCATCCAAGCCTACCAATGCTATCTATGCTATTAGTTGGGCAGTCCAAGCAGCGTTGCAACTATAGATCTGCCTGCTAGTTTAAGTGATCAACTCCTTTTAAACAGCTGATCGTGCCTATCCTAGTAAAGGTGCACCAGATATCTGTTTAAAAAGAGCTGATTGCGGTATCTAGCAGGCAGAACTATAGTTACTCAACTATATGCATAGCAGTGTGTAGTAAGTCTTGGATGCTGTTCAATCACCAGATGCCACAAAACAAGGCCCAGATTTAGCCCATGGGCCTGGAGTTTGACAGGTGTGCTTTGTGCTTTCAAGCACGACCTAGGAATATAAGGTAATTTTAAATCCTTAAAATCTCTTCAGGAAATATTGCAATGTTTTAATTTTAAATCAATCTAAGGCTCCATATATATATAATATTATATATATATATATATATTATATGAGGTTGAATAAAGTGTTTCAGACTATCTAATGTTATGTGGGAATGGGTGGGAAGGGGCAACATTAAACAGCTATTCAGTGGGAGACTTTTAATAGCTTCCCTCCCCTCCCCATAGTACAAGCTGCCTATCTAAAGGTGGCCATACACATGCGATTTGTACAGCATGTGTACCGACAGATCACATTGGTGTCTGTCGACATACATGCTGTCGGAACCGCATACACATAACCCCGATCCCCATTTGTGGTTATTGGAACGGTCGGTGTATGGCCATACACAGTACAATCGTATCGGCCCCCTTTACTAAAGTAATGGAGCCGATAACGGCTGATGGAAATTCATCATCCCAACCGACTGTAGTGGAACTAAAGTGTAAAAAGACCATACACATGAACGATAATGGGTAAATGCCATTGTGGAACAACGGGATTTACCCATTATCGTTCATATGTATGGCCAACTTTAGTGACAGAGTCTGTCTGTTATAGGGATTGGGTGATAAATCGTGTTTGGAGCAAATCAGAATTTTCTAGCATGTGCCTGTATAATCGACCAACCTGCTAACATTCTCGTGTTGTTCCCCAGACTGGACCAAATATCATTTAAAAAATGATTAGCCCAGGTGGTGGCCTCCCAACTGTCCGGATTTCCGAGACATTCAGGATTTCCACCTGTGTCCCACTGTCACAGATCGCTTCTTGAAAGTCACGGATTTCTAAATGTCCCTGAATAAAAATTAAAAAAAATAAAAATAAACGGAAGTTCATTTTTAAAAAAAAACAAAAAAAAAAAACTTCATACCTGAAAACTGCAGACCAGAAGCCACAGTCTTACAGACAGGGAGCTCCCCCGCTTAACTCTGGCAGAGAGTACAGAGGCACAGCCATGAGAAGCAAAGTAGAAGGATCCACTTTGTTTGGGAGTTAAAGGTAAGATATTTTTATAGTTTACATAATGTGGTCTGGAGACACTGTCACTGTTTAACATTAACTTTTAAGGCAGCACATAGTAAAATGTTAAAGAGTGACAATCTGAAAAAATGGTTTGGGGTGGGTGGGAGCAGTTTTTTTTTATACCCCCATACATTGTTTTGTTCTGGCTTCCTACAAAGTTCTGCCCAGACTGTTATAGTAATAGAAGCAGCACTGATATTCTGTTTATTACTTTGTTGACAGTTAGGAAGCACTTTAAAGGAAACTAAAATCAGAGCAAGTATGGAACCCCATTTACGCTAACTCGTTTTGAAGAGATGCTCCAGCAATGCAATTCACCTTACAAATCACCAAAACACCGGCATGTTCCCTGCTACTTCCTGCTGATGGCAAAGTCTCCAGACTGCTGCTTGCACACGTAAAGGGCACGCTGCAGCAGTGGAGGAGGCGGGACCAAGCGCCGGTGGATCGGGGATTTGTAAGGTGAATATCTAACTCTGGGAGCATCTCTTCTAAATGTATGTATAACGTAAATTGGGTTAGGGGGGTGGACTACAGTATGTCAAAAATTTTATAGGAGGGGTGGAGATGCCTTGACTTTTTTTGTCATTATTACTTTAAAACTATCATCCCTCCACCGGCATATGTTAAACAGCTTTCATCTAGTGTTGTCAGCCCTCCAGTCATTACACAGTGTGGTCAGCCCTCCAGTTCATCATGCACAAATGCATAGAAGTGTGTGAATCTTGGATCTGTACAGTCACCGGAGGCCACAAAACATACCAATTTGGCCCATGGGCCTAGAGTTTGACACGTGTGCTTGTGCCCAATCTTAGACAGTGTTGTCAGCCCTCCAGTTTATTAAATTGTTGTCAGCCCTCCGGTTCATTAACCAGTGTCCTCAGTTAATTAGCCATGCGCTTCAGTTTATTAGTCTGTTTTGCTATCTATATCACATTATATAATTATGTCACAGGCAACAATGTAAATGTATATAGTGGTCTTTAAAATAGGTGTAACCTGAACAATGTAGGAGGTGCCTTATAAAAGTGGGCATGGCTTTATAAAAGCGGCGTTACTTTATAAAAGTGGACAGTTGGGAGGTATGTAGGGTCATGACATCACTCGGACAGCAGGTACATTTACCAGACAAAAAAATGTCCTTCCAATAATCTACTTATGTCTTGTCTGGCATTTCCATGAATTCATTCTATTCCGGTAAAGCATTTTTCATTCAGGCAATAATTTCCGTCATTCAATAACTGAGAAAAGAATATGAAATGAGGGAAATCAGTTTGAGACTATAATTGTTTTATTTTGCACAAAATGTTTAGGTTTCTGAAACATTTATTTATCCCATCAGTCCCGAAACTGCAGAAGCTCACCCAACCAACCGACCCCCCATGAGATGACCGGGCCACTGACATACACATCTCTCCCAGTGATCGCACACAGTGTGTAAAGATACGTGTCATCAGCTGTTTAAAAAACAAACAGAAGTTTTAAAAAAGTGATTATGCATATCTTACTAATAGCGGAGCATCTGTGGCTCATACCTCCCCCCCCACACACTGTTGCACCACTGCTTAATATCAACAAACTGTTGTACACAAGGTTGATATTTGGCACAACTGATCACCAAAAATGATCAACTGACTTACCAATCAATAAATCAGTCTGTAAAAAAAATGGTCTGGAGTCTGAATTGAACATTGATTGCCCCTGTAACATGGGGCAATCAACGTAAAAAAAAATAAATGAAAAGCTATAGACCCACACTCTCAAATACAGCATATAGAAATGACTAACATGGCTGTAAAATGTCTGAACTTAAATATAACTTAATTATACTCTTTGTTCCTGAACAATATAATTGTACATCAAGGTATCTCTAAGAAATTCTCAGTAAAATTGCTGTTAAAACTGTTTACTTGGATCTTTTTGAAGTTTAAAACCAATTTTACTAACTTATCCTTAAGGTGGCCATTCACACAGCAGTATTCTTATTGTGTTTTAAGGTTCTCCTCAAAGATCTTTCTTGTCTTCGGGTCTCTTGAATACTTAAAGAAGTGGCTTTAAGGTGTGCGTGAAATAAAACATCAAACAATATGTCCTCTTATTAGCTATAAAGGTGCATAAAGCGATACCACACCTTAATGATCGGTTTAATTTCCAATGGGTTTAACGATAACGATCGTAAATTAACAATAAAATTCGTTAAATTAACAATAACGGTCATAAATCTTTGATAACATGATTGTAGATTTACATACCCATAGATTATTATGGTATTCTACAAACGAACATTCTTAATTAACAAACCTCAGCGAAAATGTACGACCGCGGCGTACATTTACGGCCACAGTCATACATTATCAATAACGCGCGGTATCGCTAAATAGCGATAACGCACATTTAAAAATATGGTCCAGAATGAGTGGTTGAATAGATATACCTCCTTCTAGTGCAAACATTTCAGCCAACCCATGAACCCTACCTATCAGAGGAAGGCAAAAAAAACACCCATCATGAAGGGGTAAAAAAATCCTTCCTTACTAAATGGCACCAAGAACTATGGGGCTGATGCAATAGGAGGCGAAAAAATTGCCTGTGCTATTAATTTGAAGCAGCCAATCAGTGTTTTACTGGGTGTTGATGTACTTAGATTTGAATTTCAGAAACTTTCCAGCCCATTCCTGAAACGGTTCAATGCACTTGCCATTACCACGTCTGTTCATTGGTGTTTGGGCTGTTACTGTTGGTATCTTCTAAAATAAAGGGAGGGGCAAGAAAGAAGAAGTAGCAAGTAGATTCAATAATATTCCACAAAGAGATATTGCACCTAGTTCACTGTACAGCACGGAATCAAAAAGATGATCAGTTTTACTGTCTGCTTCAGTAGTTTCACGATATTTGAGGGTAAAATAAAATTTTTAATAGAGGAAACATCTAGAGGGAAAAAAATTTATTTTAACAGAATCCCCAATATGTATTACCATGGCCCATTGTATGTATCTGTTAATTTGAAGCACTTTATGAAAGGGTTTACACAAACCTATTTGTTATTAGAAAAGGTAAACAGGTATGAACAGTGTTGAACATGAAAAATCATGAGAACTGTTAGAATTTTGACTGCCGAATGCCAATACTGGGGTAATGTTTTCATTAATCTCGGTTGGCTATCAAAATTCCACATAAAACGTGGGCGTCTCACAAACTCTAATGGGTGCTGGTGAAATTGTTATGAGACCATCAAACTATGAGCCATATTTATAAAGTGCCGCATGGGTGCTTTCGAGAGGGGGGCGCCGTGGGGTGAGAGGGGCTGCTGGGATGGAGAGTGTCCACAAGTGGCATCCCCCAAGGACACCCCCTTCCCCACAACTTATAAGTCTCTTGCTGCACTGACAAGTGCCCTTTGGGGTTTAGGGATCCCACAGTTCAGAACCCCCCCTGCCCATAACGTATAAGTGCCTTTGTGGGGGGTCCTGCAGCTAAAAACCAGGACCCCCATTGGCTCTTAAAAGAGCCCTTGTGGCTCTTTATAAAGGCTTTCTGATAATGGGGCATGTTAATGTTATCTTGTTGGTGACTCTAGTTACTACAACAACTAACTTGCCCCTTAGCTTAGAGACACAGGTTCCTTGGGGCATAAATAGGTCATAAATACAAACTGTAAACCACTTTTTTTTTCTGAAAAATGCTTGTATAATCTTCTTTGGCTCGTGTTCTAAGAAATGTAAGGAGCTGACTCACAATACCCCAATATGCCTGAAACTGAATCACCATTAAACTAAACTTCTGCTTTACACAGAGCTCAAAAAAACAGGTTAAACTTGAAGTAATTTTGCTATTGCTGTGAAATTAAATACACTTGATTAACGTTTCTTTAAAGGAAAAGACAAACAGAAGTATTGTGCCCCATTTGTCTACGCTTTATGTTAAAAGGTGAGATCTGTCATTAAGACTGGGAGATATTTATTAAAGGTCTTAATCAAAAATATACTTTTCTCTATGTAAATAGAAGTCTTTGCTCATATGTAAAAGGAAATCTCACTTTCACATACGTTAGGATTAAAGGGTATGTATATTGGGATATTTTTTTTCTTAATTGCCCATTACATGAAAACTAAATGTATATCACTGTACCATTTTTTTGTTGTTGTTGTTGACTGCCCTATTTCTATTCATTCTGAAAAATTTTATATTTCAGTATTATCAAATTACTTATTATTAAAGCTTTTATGTACAATGTTGGTCCATGAACTGCATGGTGGGAGATATCTCTCGCAGTGCTGGATCATTGGGCTGTGAGTGAATTGTGACCTCAAAGATAGTCTGAGAGGAAGGGGATATTGATCCTGAGTAAAACAAGTACTGGATAAAAGTCAATACAGCAACACACGCACCTCAGAGTAAGTGCTGCTTACGTGTATAATTTATAGATCTAAATGAGGCCTGAAGTAATTTTTTCAATGTACATACCCTTTAACTGGTGGCACCAGCGTTGTCCCTGTTGGGCAAATGACCGCTTGTAGCCCTCTTATGGAAACTAGGGTACGTCATGTGATTCACCTGTATTTCTTATAAAAATGTAATAATATTTGGCTAGAGGAAATGGATAAACATGGCCAATACTTGACAAATCCCATTGGGTCCAATGGAATTCGCCAAATATATCAGCAAAGTGTGGTCATCGAAAACCACAAGCAACAATGCCAGCAAACTACTGTTGGCATTGTGGTCAGCCATTACCAAAACTAGGTATATAATTTTGTGTTTTGATTGCAATATTTTTAAAATGTTTTTCAAAAGATGTGCTTTTTAAAGTTTGGGGGGGCAGCATGCTTGTGTTTTGGATGAATTTCTACATATTGCTATGAGAAGTTGCACAAGAGGAGCTAGATTACTCCATTGATGTGTAAGCACAGCTCTGTGGGCCTGTAACACCTAATGTCCTAGCTTCCATTTTTAAAGTCCTGGGTTTGAACAGGGGCGTAACTACCAGGGGAGCAGGTATATAGCCTCCTCCCAGAAAAACGAGTGAGGATGAAGCACAGATAGGGGCCTCATAATAGTTTTGCTGGGGGCCCCAGTGATTCTAGCTACATCAATGGGTTTGAAACCTCCCTTCAACACATTTCCAAGGAGTTTGTGTGTTCTCCCGTGCTTAAATGGGTTTCCTCTAAGCACTCTTTTCCCCTACTGTAGGGTGTGTGTGAAATTTCTTAGAGTGTATGCTATTTGGTGCAGGGACTGATATGAATGTATCTATCACCAGTTTCGTTCCATTTTCGGATTCCCAGATCTCGGGAAAACAGTTAAAATTATTGAATGTTCAAGGCTATTTTCGATAATTTCGGACTCATGTTAAAAACCCTCGAAAACGCTCGGAGACTACTTTTGAGTTTGCAATCGTATTTTCGAATCCTCGAACGTTCGATAATTATAGAAAATAGGCTACGAAGTCCCAAAATCCGGACAGATGATTCGGATTTCGGAACCAAGGGGTTGTGTCAGATCCAGGTCTGAGTCGGACCCAGATCCCATCTCTACTCATTCTAATTTGTCAAGGGCATGCGCTTATATCAATTTACCATAATTATATATATGTGTGTCTTAATCTATGTATAAAATTGTATTAAATTTTTATTTATTGTATAGTTGCTTTCACTTGTCCCTGTTTGCATACTCTGTATTTTATAATGTACAGTGCTGCGTAAGCAAGTGGCGCTTTATAAGTAAAATTATACATGCATACATAAAAAAAATAATAGCTAAATCCAAGATTTATAAATGGTCTGCATCTACAACAATTGTGCAAACATAAGCAGTATAGTATAATTACTTTTTCAGTATAGGGAAGGCAGATACAGTAAAACTGGCCATACATTTTAATGATATAGGGCTATAAACTGTATCGGCTCTCTTTACTCAACTTTACTTTCCTCACAAATAAGGTAGCCAATGCAGTCAGGATATGTTAATACACGTGGCCAATCTTTGGCCTAAAGGATGCCAGAGTTGACCAAGGTAAGCGTATGCAGCTGTCATCGAATATTGCAGATGGATTTATAAACAGCGTGTGAGACTTGCTTATCCATCAAGTCTTTAAGGCTGACTACAATGGGCTATTTGTGGAATTTGTTTCCATCTATCCACTTTTATATAAAGTAAGGCCACATTGAAAGGTCTTATATGCTGATGAAATATTATACATATTGTTACCCAGCCTATAGAGCCCTTTGACTGTGCTAGTATGGGGTAAAAAAAAAAAGCATATAATATAAATACAAATTAGAAATTGTAAAATTTTGAAAAATGTATACTAACGTATACAAAAACAAAACCTCCAACAACAAAACCACAAAAAAAAATTGTTAACTAGAACATGTAAAAAAAAAAAAAAAAAAAAAGACATTCTAAAACACTTTACACAAAAAACATGAGCAAGTGATAAGAGCACCAAGCTGAAGTGAAGTTCTGTGTAAAATGGACTTTATTAGGTTATAGGTTTATATTAGGTTAGTCATTATTTAGTCATTATTTACTGTATGACACTTCTTCTTCATAAATGTTACAATATGCTCTGGCATGCTGGATATCAGCATCTGGGCCAATCTTGACAGATAGTGATCCATTCTAGCTTTGTTAATTCTGGGGGTTGATTATGATTGTGGTCCAGAATTAGCACGATGACTCAGTGGTTAGCATTAATGTCTTGCAGCGCTAAATTACTGGGTTCAAATTCTTGGACACATAGGCAAGGAGCTAGTGGGTTCTCCCTATGCTTTTACGGGAGAGCTTGGTAGGGTAAGTAAAATCAAACATATGTATGACCACCCATTAGAAGCAGACAATATTGGAATAAACAAATACTGTTTCCATGCATTTTGCTGGGTTTTTCTCATTATCCAACACAGTCAGATTGCAGCAGGGGGTTCGATTGATTATAAAGGCTTTATGCCTTTTAGGCTGGGTATCACACAGAGGGACTTTTTGTCCCAAGCGAACGCTCAGTGGGACAAATGTCCATCGGTCGCGGCAAATTCGCCCGCGGCGATTGGAATTTTCTGACATGCCCTAACGTTCGTTCGTCCGATCTGGACAAACGAACAATCGATGTCAGTCGCGGCCACCCGCCCCACATCAGTGATATTTTCGGCCAATCGACTGGAAATATTGGCTAGTGTGTACCCAGCCTTACTGGATTCGGACTAGGCACTCCTTAATGGCTATTAAGCACAATTTCTTCAAGTGCTCCCTTCTAGGTCCTCTACCATGGACTCCTGCATAGCACAAGCAAAAAAAGTTCATGAGAGGGCACTCTATGGTGAATTCAATCCACTGTATCGATCACATGAAATACACAACGTTTCAGGGACCACAATGTCCCTTTCATCACACCTGATGAAAGGGACATTGTGGTCCCTGAAAAAGTTGTGTATTTCATGTGATCGAATATAAGTGAGTTGAATTCAACAATAAGAGTGCCCCTCTCATGAACTTTTTGCTTGTGCTGTACCAGCCTATGCTAATCATTGATGTATGAAAGACCAACCAGTAACAACCTCATGGTTGCTTGTGTGGTGTGGTCTTATCATTTTATGATCACACACTGTTACTAAAAAACTAAAACCCCTATGTTTTCATTTGAACTTGGACTGATCAATGTTGGGCCCTGAAATGTTTCTTTTCAAATGATCCGTGATCTTTTTTTTTCTGTGCCTGTCAGTAGCACTTCGCATTAACAAACTGCAATTTGTTTTTTGGATGCTCCCACAGTGCCACCTTAAAAGTAAACAATGAAGCTTCGTCAATGGCTACTCAAGTCTTTTAGGAGGAAAAGTCATGGTGTCAATATCCTGTCAAAAATGACAAAGCCATCAAACCATTTCTTTTAAAAATGTTTAGCAACATATGCAAAAGGTGTTGTGCCTGCATTTGTACTGTATACAAAATGCAGATCACAAAACCAGTCATCAATCATCTCCAGTAGCGTTTCTCAACCTTTATCCTTGCAACCTTCCCAACCTTCCTATCCTTATATTTCTGCCCCCAACCACGCCAATCAGTTATGTACAACACCAATCAGTTATGTACCTAACCGGCACCTCCCTCACTCCTCACCCCCACCCAATCAATGACAGTTGGGAGGTTTAAGGTAGTCATAGACAATTCAATATTATCAGCCGATTGTGGGCGATAATTATCTTATTATTGTGGATAATAACATCTTCAGAAGGCTTTACAATTACATGTATGCATTCACATCAGGCCCTGCCCCAAAGAGCTACATTTAAGCAAAGTTATTTGAAAAATACAACCTATCAGTAAGTCTTAGTGGCCAATATATTGCTGCATCTACGGCCAACTATTACGCTAGTTGGGTGAATTGGGTGAGGCGTTGCATGAGTATCTCTTGCGTACTCATGCAGCTTCGCAACCTAAAGGGTAAAAGTAATGCCAACTGATCATAATTCAGTTATTATGACATGTGTTACCCAGCGGCTGCGATTCTGTTGGAATATGGGTGATGTATTTAAATTTAGATTTGCTGTATGAGCAGAATAAAGGATATCCTATCACTGCTGTGTACTCATTGGGTAACTACAAGCCTAGGCCACTTGTGGCAGAGGACCGACTGCTAAAAGATTTACAGGCCTATGTTATAAAAGTTCTCAACCAATCAGAGCTTTGCTTTCAAATGGTAGCTGACTTGATCGGTTGGAGCAAAATTAGCACCATTTTTAACAATAAGAACTTTTATTACATAGGCTGTTAGTATATATTGTGCCTCTCAGTAAATGCATTTCTGGAGGTAGGTTTAGTGTGATTGTAATTCCAGCTATATGCTGGTGTTATGTTGTTACACAACATAAACCTTTAAAAGGTCATGCTAAACCACAATAGGGTTAGCAAGAGATTTAAAAACTTTGAAGAAAAAAAACCAACATGTGTGTCCTCTGATTATGAGAGAACAAGTATTGGGTCAAACAGATTTGATGTTATCTAAATAAAACAGCTAAACTGTTTGCATCCATTTTACTGGCCTCTTTCACACCTTGAATTCTACAACAAATGTCAGTTCACGGGATTAAAACGCTTCTTAATTCCCTAATCACCCTGTTAAAACTGCAGGCTGCAAAGTAATACAATGGGACAAATGTTTATACTTATAGCTCCATTTTACAGCCTCTCTATTACATATTACACATGAGCACAAATTCTGTGTCTTTTTTCTCTGATTGCTGTGTAAAGAAAGAGTTAGAAAAACAAATGCAAAATTGTTTATCTTCTTGGATTTTACAAAATTTTGCATTCTAAAGTATGTTCAGTAAGATTGTTATTGTGTAAAAGTTGAGTACTTTGTGCAAATGATGGAGAAGAAAGGAGCGTTCCTTTTTTGAATTTAGGAAAAGAAGCCACAGCGTTTCTTTAAGGTACTCGATTAGCATTTCCTATTGGGTGCTTGGATGTATACACATGGCTTATTTCAAGAGGGTGACATGTTTCAGTCCTGACAGCTGGCAGTGTATTAACCCTTTCCCACTAGGAGGTTCCATGTTCCAAAATTGTGTTTCTTTGCCTTGGGTGGAGGAAAACCACAACTCCCACCGCTGGCATCACAGGCAGTCTTTCCAGAAGGGTCAATATTAGCTCCTTCAGTGCTTCACTACAGTAAGAGAGCTATTAACATTGGGCATGGTATGTGCTAAATAACATTATTCCGTATAAAGAATATATGGATCGATCCTTCTGTGGTGTGCGAATAAGAGTAAGTTCAAGATCAGATCGATGAAATCTGTGGTGCATTTGCCAATTAGTCTAATTGTGTATGGGCACCTTAAAATAGCTGGAGATTGTTTCTTTGCACTGGATTCTAATCTAACCAGACTACAATTCTACAAAGATTGAAATGGAGATCTAGTATGGTCAACAACCTCTTTTGGGACAAAGGCCTAAAGTTTTCCCAGATCTAGAATATTTCACAGTCCTAAGGTTCATACACATGTACAATGTTGGCACCAAGCCACAACCCCTGACCTTGATGCATTCATGCAACGAACGCGGATCGACAAACGACCCCATCCGAACGCATACACACACGCGAATCTCAGCCCAAACGGCCATTCGGTGGACAAATGCTTTGTTGGCGGGGTCATGGCTCGGTTCCAAATTTACGTGTGTACGGAACTTAAGCTCTGACACACGTAGAACCGCCACTTGGGAACAATTCTACATGTGTCACGGCTCCTATCGCTTATTCATGAACTGTCCTGCCAGCAATGAACACGCCTTTGCAAGCAACACAATGTAAATTGTTATTGTCAATAATTTCAACCTGACGAGATGTACCAATGAGTGGCAGCACAGGATGTTTTAAGGGGGGGATTCCTAATGGGTTACCACCGAACAAGCCAGAAGGAAGTTCACATCCAAATAAATTCATGTGTTCTATTATATATGCATCAATAATTTTATATATCTCTAATTGCCATGATTATCATCACAGTTATCCAACACAGCTATTCCCTTTACTTTTGTTATAAAGTAATATTATTTATTGCGGGGCATAAACCAACAGATATTTGGTATTGGTCGGTCGGGCAGACCAAGGAGATGCGTTCAGCAGTGGCAGTGAACGCTGTGGGTCCTAGGAGACTTTGCTCTGGTCGACCACTATATAGCGGCAAAACAGAAAACGTTTCTGTTTCAGGACAGAAAAACGTTTTTGTTTACTGATAAATTCACATGCATATTCCATTCAGTGACATTAGTCAGAGCTGGACATGAGATGGATCTGAAGAAGATATATATTCTATATATATATATATATAATATATAAATATTATATATAAAACAGTCCAAAGAAAGGCTCTGCCAAGGTATAAAAATAGCCTGGGTGCTGCTACAGGATGCAATAACAAACGATATAAAGGTAATCGAGCACTCCCAAAAGGACTTTATAGAATTTTAATTGGGGTAAACAATATATATATATATATATATAGATATATATTTGCAAAATTTTTGAAAATTCCTTGGAAACTCGAAAATTTCTTGAAAACTTGAAAATTCCAAGAAATATATCGAACGCGGCTCGAAAATAGAATGCGGAAGCTCGAAAAAAGGTGCAATCGTGAGGAAAGTTTGTTTTTTTTTTAGTTCTGGGTATATGTACGTGTTCCCCAGACCATTTACCAGGTCCCACAGCCATGTACAGTAAGTTACCATTGCTGTTTTACCTTATATTTAGGCGGATCTGTGGCAATTTTTTTCTCTCATTGACTTTAATGGGTTTTTACGCAGATTTTCGAATTTTCAAATTTTTTCGAAAATCCGCGAATCCACAGGCAGAACGGATTTTAGCAGTTTCGGCCATCTCTACCCCTTGTATATATATTCTTCATCAAAGTGTTTTTCAAATATCACCGTTTAACTGTGATATAGTGTTTATATATACTTTATACAAATTATGTGCATTGATCATCCTTAAATTACATGTGCTTAGATACAAATTGTGAATTGCGTTTGTTTTTATTTTTAAAAATTTTAAAACTTTTTCT
This sequence comes from Hymenochirus boettgeri, assembly GCA_019447015.1. Taxonomy (NCBI): domain Eukaryota; kingdom Metazoa; phylum Chordata; class Amphibia; order Anura; family Pipidae; genus Hymenochirus; species Hymenochirus boettgeri. The sequence goes on from CM033471.1 coordinate 155,139,480, forward strand.
ACAAATCTCACCATTTTTTGTGAAATATTTATTCATTCTTTGTTTATATTATGTGCATAAAGTGCGTGCGCATATCATTCTTTAGGAACTGGTCGTTACTTATTGGGGACGCCTCACTCTAACCTATTATAGGGTCCATGTACGTACAGTATACCGATATACTGGGTGTTAAAGCTACAAAGCCTTAAATGAGATAATAAGAGGAGCTGTCACACATCTTACTGATGCGGAACAATCATTGCACATTTCCACATGGAAGCAAATCATGTATTGCACATATGAACATAAATAAAGGAAATATTATATAGCACCATTTTGATTAGCAGTAACGTTAAAAACAAATAATAAATTATTTATTGCACCTATTTTATGTGAAAGCACCCCTAATTAAATTTTTTTCCCTCATAAAAAGCATTTAAAAATAAACTGTGTGTTTAACCCTTGTGGATGTAGTGTTTAATTCTATCACTTGGTCAATAATCATCACCTTCAAGGTACCGATTGGATGGTTTCACTTGCGCAATATGTAATGCCACAGGGTTTTCATCCCCTCTCAGGGTGTTATGGCTAATCTTCTTTAGTGTTTTATATGTGGACTTGTAGTTTGCAAATCGTATTGTAATTGGGGTGGTCATTTTTCCAACATAAACCAATGCACAGGGACATTTAAACAAATAATGCATATAGTAATCCGTGTCACAGTTGTATCTCCCCTGATGTGGGTGGGATTTTATTTCTATTCTCTCTATATAAAAAGGCAGTATTTAGTGCAGAGCGTGTGATCACGCACCCGAAATTCTCTCTTTCAGTTTTTTGGGGTTTTTTGCATGATTGAGTGGTGTTCTTTCCCTATGTATCAAAATATTTTTTCATGTGCTTGCTTGTTAAAAATGCTGACCAGCCTTTTAGCATGTAGATTTCATATGTGCTTAAATTTAAATGTGAAAGTGGGGTACCCTTATTAGCCTTGTAAAGCTATTAGTAGTTACTACACAGTTCTGCAACCCTTAATCCCCCCAAAATTCAATGTTCACAAAGGTCTTTTATAGTCAGCGTTCCTGGAATACATTATACTATGCGCTAAATTGTTGTCCTTAGGGGAAGATATTTGGCTGTGCTGTGCATTTAAGCAGGTCAGTGTACACACATTTATCCATGCTCAATTAAAAAAGAGCTAATATTATACTGTAGCAGTTAAATAATTTGCACTTTATCGAACGTACTCCCAGCCTTGCAATAAAATGTAAATATGGCCTATTAAAGGATTTAAGCCAAAGTTATTGCTCATAATAACATAAACATGCTCTCCTGCTCATTATGAAAAGTAAAGCATTTGACTTTGTGACTAAATAATTCAGCATTTATGTTTCTGTCTGCTGCTTGCTAAAACTGAAACATAATCCAGGTTAATTACAGTTGCCAGAGGTAACTTGTGCAATGTAATAATGAAATTAAAACCTGTCAAATAGGAGTGACATAGGTGCTTACTTGGAATGGAGAACAATACATTAACACCTAGAATTCTACTGTCTTTTATGAATGACAAATCTGGGAGAAATGCCCTTAGGTGTATTTCAGTCACATTAATAAAAATGTTATATGAAGTGTGGTGTTTCTCTAAACACAGAAAATGGGTAAGGTTTAAGATAGACATGCTTTGTTTGTAGAGTTAAATAGTAATGACATCTTCATTAAAACACTGTCTTCAGTAAAAGCTTATGTAAATCATTGATTACTGATTACAGAGGGTCTTTTTATTCCGTTGGATTTTTTGACTTGCGAAGTAATTTTCATGTATTGTACTGATGTTGATTAACATATAGTTCTTTGCTTTGACAATGATAATGACAAAATCTGGAAAAGGTCTCTACACTCAATATTAAATGTTATAATGCTTGGATTGTGGTACTAGCTAAAATATATGTAAAATACAGGATAATCACCTACCGCACACTAAACCTTTACCTTACAAGATTTACATGTTTCTGTGAGGCTTGTAGTATACTTACATGAGTTTCAACCAATCACTAATGCTTGTTGTCTGGCCTCTTTCTGTGCACGGCACGGAGCAGCAGCAGAAGACACCGAAGGATGAGGGCTGGTAAGTTAGTTTGGGGGGTGGACATTCCCTTCAAAAAAAAATTATTATATTTTTTTTTTTTAAGGGTATGTCCACCCTTAAAAAAAATTTCTCTAAAGATTCCCCCTGTCCCCCCAGCCCCAACGGCATGTAATATTATTAGAAAAGCCCCAAACTTTACTTACCTCCCCTCTTGCCTCCGCCACACTGCAGGCCTCTGCTTGCGAGTAAATGCAAGCAGAGGGGCGGAACCGGCAGTCGCGTCTGTGATTGGCTGAGCGGCAGCCAATCACGGGTGCGGCTGCCGGGGGTTCAGTGCGGCGGAGGCCAGAGGGAAGGTAAGTAATGTTTCGGGCATTTTCTAATAATATTAACATAGCGGTTGGGGCAGGGGGGACAGGGGGAATCTTGGATAAAGGGATTTACACTAGGGGGAGGGAATCTAATCGGGAGGGAGAGGGAGGGAGAGAGAAGAGCTGCAGTACGCATGCCAAACTTCTCCCGGAGGCCAGGTAGGAGGCAGAGTCCTATATGGACTCTGCTATCCTCCTGGTGGCGCGTTTTTGGGATTTGGGGGGGGGACTACAGGAGAAACTTATGGAGCTGGGATGTGAGGTAAGGATTAAACTACACTACATGTGGGGCCAGTAGTGAGGGGGATTATAGTTTTGGGGGTGGACATGCCCTTTAAAAATACTGGAACTATAACAGGACAAATTCTCATTGTAGTTAGTTATCTAGAATTGAAATAGTTTATTACCAAAACAAATACACGTGCCAAGGTTTGAAAAACGTATAGCAAGGGCTACTTTATTATCTATCTAAAATTATCTATTTGCCTAAACAAGTTTATATTTACTGGTTCAGCTTTATATCAGGATATTCAACCTGTGGCCCTTCCAGCACTTTCTGTCTACACTCTGTTATTGTAGCTTTAAAATATCTGGAGGCCTGCAGGTTGCGCATCCATGTTGTATACTTTTAAGAAGATATTCTTGCCTTTTTGAAATCTTGTTGTACCAATGGTGTGCAAAAGGAAAGGAGATTTAATTGATCAAAAATTACTTAGCATTTTGTCATACTGCCTTCCAAAACATAGAATTATATTTATGTGTATCCTGTATATGTTAGCTCTAATTTAAACCATTTCAAGGTCAATTTTGGATATACTGTATAATTGTACTGACTCCTTTTTGCAATAAACTTTAATGTTGATAATAAAAAATAATTATTAAAATCAGTTTTGTTTTGTCTCTTGCTACAAAAAACAGCATCAGCTAATTTACTGGTACTTCATAAATTATGTTAATATGACTGCATTATCACAATCACAATCTGTTATCTGTTAAGAAGAAAAGCTTAACATGTCAGTGAGAAATTGCACATTAGAAATTTGGTTTGCGATTGTGTGCATATTAAAAGATATTTTGAGATTTCTTGATGATTAGTACTGTGAATGGTTTTCAGTTGTGATTCACAGCGATTATATATTGGAAAACTATACAATGTGTGATCTCTCTTTATAATTAAAAATGTTCTCTAAAATGATATACATCCTCAAAAGTATGCATTTACGGTCATAAAATCTAGAAAATAATGTAAACATACTGGTTAGTATAACAATATTATCATGATGTGTTATTATCATATAACATCACAAGGCTACAGGATAAATGTTTTAATGCTGCCCATGAATTGCCAAAATACTAGATTGAGAGAAGCACACTATGTATGTGTCAGATTCTTTATTAACAAAGCATACAACGTTTCGGGGGCTCAGAGGTCCCCTTCCTCAGATATACTTTAGCCCCCAAAACATTGCATGCTTTGTTAATAAAAAATTGGACAATTACAGTGTGCTTCTCTCCATCTTGTATTTTGGAGGACTGTGACCCCTTGGGTGGTAGAGAGGATTGTACCTATCAAGTATAGGCCTTGCCACATGTGTGCTTGAGTGAACTTATTGCTACAAGGTGACTTACTTACATTCATTTTAGGTTAGGGGTTTCATGATTTCCTATAATGTTTTTCCCTATGTCATGTGGCACTAATGACATAGCTAAGCACTGATAATAACTGATGACATAGCTAAGCACAGATAATAACTTATAACACAGCTAAGCAAATGTGATTTAACAATATTTGTGTCTTTTGTGTATTGTATGAATATAACTGGAACATAAAAAAACCTACAAACAGGAAAAGCATTGTTGCTGCAAAAGCTGCAGGCTCTTATTATTTGAATTGGGTCAGGACTTATTGATGGCAAGATGTAGAGGTCTTGGGATGCCACAGATAATGTCCCATTTGCGCTCTACATATTTGACAGTACAGTGCTGTAATCTTTATTTTCTAACTGTAAGGCTTACATGTTCGGATGACAGGAAGAAGTCAGGACCAACGAGGAATAATGTCAATGAAAGAAGCCAAGAGTCAAGGCAGGAAGTGGCGCCTTTTTGTGATGTCATGGGCATTGGGTGCCGCTATCTTGGAGGAGCCATAATGGCTGAACAGGTAAGTATCTCTTATGACAGTACCCCCTTCCCCAGGGGGGCCTCAGGATCCTCATGGCCGGGTTTCAAAAGAGAGCACCTGTAGGATTTTTTAATTAAACGAGGAGCATGAACATCCAAGTGCTTGACCCAGGAACATTCCTCAGGACCAAAGCCCTTCCACTGGATGAGATATTGAAAGATGCCCCTGGAGAACCTGGAATCAAGGATTCTTTTCTACTTCATATTCCTGTTGACCATTGATGATCACTAGACACAGATTTCAGAAGTGCTTCATGGACTTAATTGGGTATCTATTCATCTGAGGAGAGAGTTGTAATCGAAAAGCAGTAGGGTTCATGACTTCGATGATAGGGAAAGGGCCAATAATTATGGGTCCCAATTTGGGAGAAGGGAGTTTGAGGTAAATGTTGAAAGTTGAAAACCATACTTTATACCCAAGAGAATAAGAAGGAGAGGGTCTTCATCTTTTATCATACTTCATCTTAAGGACTCTTTTTAAGATTACATTTGGTTGCATTCCAGATAGTGGACATATGGGCTGCATGGTCATTAGCTGCAAGGACATCTGTGAGGAGAAGGTCCTGAAGAAAAGCTAACGGATGTTTTTTCATAAAGAGTAAGAAAGGGTGACCAGTAGAGGAATGGGCAGTATTATTATGGGCGAACTCTGCCCAAGGTAACAAATATGACCAATCATCTTGGGAAAGGGAAACATGGCATCAAAGGATTTGTTCTAGGGCCTGATTGAGCTGTTCTACTGCTTCATTAGATTAGGGGGTGGTATGCAGAAGAAAATTGAAGTGAGATTCCAAGGATTTTACAAAGGGACCTCCAGAATTTTGCAAAAAATTCTATCAGAGACAATTTCAGCTAGGAGACCATGGAGGCGAAAAATATGGGAGATGAAGAGTTGAGAAAGTTAAAAAGTGGAAGGGACTTTGGGGAGAGGGATGAAATGTGCCATCTTGCTGAAATTATCCATTACAACCCAGATAACCGTGTTACCCCTGGAAGGGTAAGAGGGAAGTTCTCCAATAAAGTCCATGGCAAAGTGGAATGGGTAAAGGTTGCAGCAGGCCTTGCAGATGAGAGCGGTCAGATTTGGCACAAGCACAGATTACACCAGCGGACACATATTCCTTAACGTCTCTTTGCATGGATTTCCACCATTCCAAGAGGCTAAGAAGTTGTATTGTTTTAAGAACTAGTTAAGAACTATGGGTTTGTTGAAGTAAGGTTAAACAATGTTTTTTGGGAATAAAGACCATAGTTTCAGTGGGTGCACTCTCTCCGTATATATTGTGATCAGATGGGGAGAACCTTCCAAAAAATGTTGCCATTCTTCCAAGGCTAATAATTCTCTATTACCCACATCGTAGTTCTGCTCAGATGATGAGAATTATTTAGAGAAGTGGGTGAAGCTGCCCGTCAACTTCGAGGCATTGAGATAAAATAGCCCCTAATATTAGAAGCATCTACTTCGATGAATAAAGGAAGAAGAGTATAAGCATGACTGAGAATAGAGTCATTTAGGGATTTAAATGCTTCTAAGGCCTGTGGAGTCCAGGAGTAAGGTTTACCACCTTTTTTAATTAGACATGGATAGGAGCAATTCGAGAGGCGAATCCTTTGATGAACTGACTATAGTAACTGGCAAAACCAATAAACCTCTGGATGGCTTTGGTGCTGATAGGTAATGGCCAATCTTTGATGGCAGTGATCTTGACAGGGTCCATTTCAAACCCCTCTTGAGAGATAATGTAGCTCAGGAAAAGATTTTTTACAGATTGGCATATAGAGTACTCTCCTGCCTAGAAGTCTAAGGCAGGAGAGTACTTCTTTTACGTGGTCACTGTGGGAATGTAGATCTTTCGAGAAAATTAGTATATCATCCAGGTATACTACCGTATATACTTGAGTATAAGTCGAATTTTTCAGGCTTTAAAATTGGCCTGAAAACCTAACCTCGACTTATACTCGAGTCAAGTCCTAATTTAGATCCAAATTCTGCAATTACAGATAGTAACCAGTAGGTGGCGCTGTGTTAACCTGTATAGAAAGTTACAGGAGCTGATCTGCCTTTACACTTCCTGCTTCCTGTATTCTTCCTGCTGGACCTCACTCAGCACTGTCACTGGATGCTGTAATTTGATGGGTCTCCTCATTTGGGGCAAAAAACAGCTGCTAGTACAGTGCAAATGACAGCTTGAAACTACCCTCTCATGACATTTTTTACTATTGGGGTCAGAGAATCCTTTACTATATGGGGTCAGAGTTCCCTTTACTATATGGGGTTCAGAGGGCCCTTTACTATATGGGGTTCAGGAGAATGATGCTAAGCTTAATTAAAAGTTTACTGAACCTTGCCACTCCACATGTTTAGAAACTGAAACTCCCAGCAACAAAGCATGCTGGGAGTTGTAGTTTCCAAACATCTGGAGTGCCAAAGAATTGGAGGTTACTGGTACTGGATTTGGCTATTACTGTATGGGATTCATGTATGGGAATTCTGCTGTCCATTTAAAGGGCAACTAAAGCCTAAAAACAACACAGAATCAGAAGGCAGTAGTGGTGATAATTTCTATCCTCGACTTATACTCGAGTCAATCAGTTTTTACAAATTTTTCAGGTAAAAATAGGTACCTCGACTTATACTCGGATCGACTTATACTCGAGTATATACGGTACTACAAACTGACCTAGAACGTCTCTGAAGAGGTCCTTGACACATTCTTGAAAGACAGCAGGGGGGTTGCAGAGTCCAAAGGGCAGGACTAGATATCTGTAATGCCTGTCTCAAGAATTGAATGCCGTCTTCCATTCATCTCCAGGACGGTTGCGGATCAGATTGTAAGCTCCTTGTAGATCAACTTTGGTGAAAACTGGCTGTTGGGACAGAGTGCTCTTTCCCTTGTTTGTTCCAGTGATCCATTTGTGCCACCATATGTTGTAATATCTTTCCATGGAAATTTCCTTGGATGGGTCCTTGGCCCGAATATACTATAAGGTTTACCTGTTCGGATGACAGGAAGAAGTTGGGACCAACGAGGAATGATGTCCACAAAAAAACAGCAGTAAACTAGCAAGTGGCACAGTAAATGGCCTAGAAATCCAAGTACAAAAGTCCAGCAAATGATAAACAGGATTCAGGCTCAAAAGGCATGGAAATTCAGCAATACCAGGAACAGGATACAAGATGAGGTAACTTGACCGGACTCAGAAACTAGCAAATAACGAGAAATCAGAAACTAGAAATAAACAAACAGGAGCAGGAAACCCAGCACAACAATTTATCAATAGTGCAGTTATATTTGGGCAAGGAGGCAGGGAATCCAGCTCAAATTAAACAGCTCAAAATTAAACTGCTGGCACATTTGCGTGAGGTCACGTGCATTGCGTGGTGATTTAGTCACGTTGGCACCCTTTTGTGATTTCAGGCGCATTGCACAATGACTTTGGCATCCTGGGCGCCGCCATCTTGGAGGAGCCAGAACGGCCGGATAGGTAAGTATCTCTTCTCACACTAACAAGATTTTATATAGTATCTAGCTCACTATAAGCACAGGATCTTATGCTAGGGGTGTCTAACTCAACCACATAAGGGGCCAAAATTAAAAAGACAGGTTTAAGTGGTGGCCCAAAGATACTTCCTCTGCCTATGGTGTGATCACATGCTAATGTAGAATGCCTACCTTACTCTTCTGGCGAGGTAATAGAATGGCCAACTCCAATGGAAGGCCCTTTGTCACACCTCCCTCCTCAGTGCCGGGCTAGATACACAATCAACTGTTACTGCATCCAAGCCTTACTACAATGCTATCTATGCTATCTAGTTGGGCAGTCCCAAGCAGCGTTGCAACTATAGATCTGCCTGCTAGTTTAAGTGATCAACTCCTTTTAAACAGCTGATCGTGCCTATCCTAGTAAAGGTGCACCAGATCATCTGTTTAAAAAGAGCTGATTGCGGTATCTAGCAGGCAGAACTATAGTTACTCAACTATATGCATAGCAGTGTAGTAAGTCTTGGATGCTGTACAATCACCAGATGCCACAAAACAAGGCCCAGATTTAGCCCATGGGCCTGGAGTTTGACAGGTGTGCTTTGTGCTTTCAAGCACAACCTAGGAATATAAGGTAATATTTTAAATCCTTAAATATCTCTTCAGGAAATATTGCAATGTTTTAATTTTAAATCAATCTAAGGCTCTATATATATATATATATATATATATATATATATATATATATATGAGGTTGAATAAAGTGTTTCAAGCAACTATCTAATGTTTATGTGGGAATGGGTGGGAAGGGGCAACATTAAACAGTCTATTCAGTGGGAGACTTTTAATAGCTTCCCCCTCCCCTCCCCATAGTACAAGCTGCTCATCTAAAGGTGGCCATACACATGCGATTTGTACAGCATGTGTACCGACAGATCACATTGGTGTCTGTCGACATACATGCTGTCGGAACCGCATACACATACCCGACCGATCCCCATTTGTGGTATATGGAACGGTCGGTCGTATGGCCATACACAGTACAATCGTATCGGCCCCCTTTACTAAAGTAATGGGAGCCGATAACAGCTGATGGAAATTTTCCATCATTCCCAACCGACTGTAGTGGCAACTAAAGTGGTAAAAAGACCATACACATGAACGATAATGGGTAAATGCCATTGTGGAACAACGGGATTTACCCATTATCGTTCATATGTATGGCCACCTTTAGTGACAAGCAGTCTGTCTGTTATAGGGATTGGGTGATAAATCGTGTTTGGAGCAAATCAGAATTTTCTAGCATGTGCCTGTATAATCGACCAACCTGCTAACATTCTCGTGTTGTTCCCCAGACTGGACCAAATATCATTTAAAAAATGATTAGCCCAGGTGGTGCCTCCCAACTGTCCCGGATTTTCCGAGACATTCACGGATTTCCACCTGTGTCCCACTGTCACAGATCGCTTCTTGAAAGTCACGGATTTCTAAATGTCCCTGAATTAAAATTAAAAAAAAATAAAAATAAACGGAAGTTCATTTTTAAAAAAAAACAAAAACAAAAAACTTCATACCTGAAACTGCAGACCAGAAGCCACAGTCTTACAGACAGGGAGCTCCCCCGCTTTAACTCTGGCAGAGAGTACAGAGGCACAGCCATGAGAAGCAAAGTAGAAGGATCCACTTTGTTTGGGAGTTAAAGGTAAGATATTTTTTATAGTTTACATAATGTGGTCTGGGAGACCCTGTCACTGTTTAACATTAACTTGTAAGGCAGCACATAGTAAAATGTTAAAGAGTGACAATCTGAAAAATGTGTTTGGGGTGGTGGGAGCAGTTTTTTTTTTATACCCCCATACATTGTTTTGTTCTGGCTTCCTACAAAGTTCTGCCCAGACTGTTATAGTAATAGAAGCAGCACTGTATATTCTGTTTATTACTTTGTCTGACAGTCTAGGAAGCACTTTAAAGGAAACTAAAATCAGAGCAATGTATGGAACCCCATTTACGCTATACTTACGTTTTGAAGAGATGCTCCCAGCAATAGCAATTCACCTTACAAATCACCGAAACACCGGCACTGTTCCCTGCTACTTCCTGCTGATGGCAATTACCAGAAAAGTCTCCACGACTGCTGCTTGCACACGTAAAGGGCACGCTGCAGCAGTGGAGGAGGCGGGACCAAGCGCCGGTGGATCGGGGATTTGTAAGGTGAATATCTAACTCTGGGAGCATCTCTTCTAAATGTATGTATAACGTAAATTGGGTTTAGGGGGGTGGACTACAGTATGTCAAAATTTTATAGGAGGGGTGGAGATGCCCTTGACTTTTTTTTGTCAATTATTACTTTAAAACTATCATCCCTCCACCGGCATATGTTAAACCAGCCTTTCATCTAGTGTTGTCAGCCCTCCAGTTCATTACACAGTGTGGTCAGCCCTCCAGTTCATCATGCACAAATGCATAGAAGTGTAGTGAATCTTGGATGCTGTACAGTCACCGGAGGCCACAAACAATACCCAGATTTGGCCCATGGGCCTAGAGTTTGACACGTGTGCCTTGTGCCCAATTCATTAGACAGTGTTGTCAGCCCTCCAGTTTATTACATTGTTGTCAGCCCTCCGGTTCATTAACCAGTGTCCTTCAGTTAATTAGCCAGTGCCTTCAGTTTATTAGTCTGTTTCTGCTATCTATATCACATTATATAATTCATGTCACAGGCAACAATGTAAAATGTATATAGTGGTCTTTAAAATAGGTGTAACCTGAACAATGTAGGAGTGACCTTATAAAAGTGGGCATGGCTTTATAAAAGCGGGCGTTACTTTATAAAAGTGGACATGGCCCAAAAAATTTCCGCAGCCTAATTTGTCCCTCATTGTCATTTCTAAATGTTGGGAGGTATGTAGGGTCATGACATCACTCGGACAGCAGGTACATTTACCAGACAAAAAATTGTCCTTCCAATAATCTTACTTATATGCTCTTGTCCTTGGCATGTCCCATGAATTCCATTCTATTCCTGTAAAGCATTTTTCATTCAGGCAATAATTTCCTGTCATTCAATAACTGAGAAAAGAATATGAACCTGAGGGAAATCAGTTTGAGACATTATAATTGTTTTTATTTTCTGCACAAAATGTTTAGTTTTCTGAAACATTTATTTTTTCCCATCAGTCCCGAAACTGCAGAAGCTCACCCCAACCAACCGACCCCCCATGAGATTGACCTGGGCCACTGACATACACATCTCTCCCAGCTGATCGCACACATGCTGTAAAGATACGTGTCATCAGCTGTTTAAAAAAACAAACAGAAGTTTTAAACAGCTGATCATGCATATCTTTACTAATAGCGGAGCATCTGGTGCTCATACCTCCCCCCCCACACACTGTTGCACCACTGCTTAATATCAACAAACTGTTGGTACACAAGGGTTGATATTGTGGCACAACTGATCACCAAAAATGATCAACTGACTTACCAATCAATAAATCAGTCTGTAAAAAAAATGGTCTGGAGTCTGAATTGAACATTGATTGCCCCATGTATACATGGGGCAATCAACGTAAAAAAAAATAAATGAAAAGCTATTAGACCACACTTCTCAAATACAGCATATAGAAATGACTTAACATGGCTGTAAAATGTCTGAACTTAAATAATAACTTAATTTACTACTCTTTGTTCCTGAACATAATAATTTGTACATCAAGGTATCTCTAAGAATTCTCAGTAAATATTGCTGTAAAACTGTTTACTTGGATCTTTTTGAAGTTTAAAACCAATTTTACTAACTTATCCTTAAGGTGGCCATTCACACAGCAGTATTCTTATTGTGTTGTTTTAAGGTTCTCCTCAAAAGATCTTTCTTGTCTTCGGTTCTCTTGAATACTTAAAGTAAGTGCTTTACAGGTGTGCGTAAATAAAACATCAAACAATATGTCCTCTTATTTGTGCATAAAGCGATACCACACCTTTAATGATCGGTTTAATTTCCAATGGGTTTAACGATAACGATCATAAATTAACAATAAAATTCGTAAATTAACAATAACGGTCATAAATCTTTGATAACATGATTGTAGATTTACAATCCCCATAGATTATTATGGTATTCTACAACCGAACATTCTTTAATTAACAAACCTTCAGCGAAAATGTACGACCGCGGCCGTACATTTACGGCCACAGTCATACATTATCAATAACGCGCGGTATCGCTAAATAGCGATAACGCACATTTAAAAATATGGTCCATAGAATGAGTGGTTGAATAGATATACCTCCTTCTAGTGCAAACATTTCAGCCAACCCATGAACCCTACCTATTCAGAGGAAGGCAAAAAAAACACCCATCATGAAGGGGTAAAAAAATCCTTCCTTACTAAATGGCACCAAGAACTATGGGGCTGATGCAATAGGAGGCGCAAAAAATTGCCTGTGCTATTAATTTGAAGCAGCCAATCAGTTGTTTTACTGGGTTGATGTACTTAGATTTGAATTTCAGAAACTTTTCCAGCTCATTCCTGAAACGGTTCAATGCACTTGCCATTAACACGTCTGTTCATTGTGTTTTGGGCTGTTACTGTTGGTATCCTTCTAAAATAAAGGGAAGGTGCAAGAAGAAGAAGTAGCAAGTAGATTCAATAATATTCCACAAAGAGATATTGCACCTAGTTCACTGTACAGCACAGGAATTCAAAAAGATGATCAGTTTTACTGTCTGCTTCAGTAGTTTCACGATATTTGAGGGTAAAATAAAATATTTTAATAGAGGAAACATCTAGAGGGAAAAAAATTTATTTTAACAGAATCCCACATATGTATTACCATGGCCCATTGTATGTTATCTGTTAATTTGAAGCACTGTATGAAAGGGTTTACACAAACCTATTTTGTATTAGAAAAGGTAAACAGGTATGAACAGGTTGAACATGAAATTTCATGAAGAACTGTTAGAATTTTGACTGCCGAATGCCAATACTGGGGTAATGTTTTCATTTAATCTCGGTTTTGGCTATCAAAATTCCACATAAAACGTGGGCCTGTCTCACAAACTCTCTAATGGGTGCTGTGTAAATTGTTATGAGACCCATCAATCTATGAGCCATATTTATAAAGTGCCGCCATGGGTGCTTTCGAGCGGGGGCGCCGTGGGGTGAGAGGGGCTGCTGGGATGGAGAGTGTTCCACAAGTGGCATCCCCCAAGGACACCCCCTTCCCCCACACTTATAAGTTCTCTTGCTGCACTGACAAGTGCCCTTTGGGGTTTAAGGGATCCCACAGTTCAGAACCCCCCCTGCCCATAACGTATAAGTGCCTTTGTGGGGGTCCTGCAGCTAAAAACCAGGACCCCCATTGGCTCTTAAAAGAGCCCTTGTGGCTCTTATAAAAGGCTTTCTGATAATTGGGTCATGTTAATGTTATCTTGTGGTGACTCTAGTTACTACAACAACTAACTTGCCCCTTAGCTTAGAGACAAGGTTCCTTGGGTCATAAATAGGTCATAAATACAAACTGTAAACCACTTTTTTTTTTCTGAAAAATGCTTGTATAATCTTCTTTGGCTCGTGTTCTAAGAAATGTAAGGAGCCTGACTCACAATACCCCAATATGCCTGAAACTGAATCACCATTAAACTAAACTTCTGCTTTACACAGAGCTCAAAAAAACAGGTTAAACTTGAAGTAATTTTGCTTATTGCTGTGAAATTAAATACACTTGATTAACTTGTTTCTTGTAAAAGACAAACAGAAGTATTTGTTCCCCATTTGTCTACGCTTTATGTTAAAAGGTGAATGTTAATTAAGACTGGGAGATATCTGTTCATTAAGACTGGGAGATATTTATTAAAGGTCTTAATCAAAATAATTACTTTTCTCTATGTAAATAGAAGTCTTTGCTCTATATGTAAAAGGAAATCTCACTTTCACATACGTTAAGGATTAAAGGGTATGTATATTGGGATATTTTTTTCTTAATTGCCCATTACTGAAAACTAAATGTTATATCACTGTACCATTTTTTTGTTGTTGTTGTTGATCTGCCCTTATTTCTTATTCATTCTGAAAAATTTTATATTTCAGCTATTTATCAAATTACTTATTATTAAAGCTTATTTTATGTACAATGTTGGTCCATGAACTGCATGGTGGGAGATTATCTCTCGCAGTGCTGGATCATTGGGCTTGCTGAGAATGCTTGACCTCAAAGAAAGTCTGAGAGGAAGGGGATATTGATCCTGAGTAAAACAAGTACTGGATAAAAGTCATACAGCAACACACGCACCTCAGAGTAAGTGCTGCTTACGTGTAATAATTTATAGATCTAAATGAGGCCTGAAGTAATTTTTTCAATGTACATACCCTTTAACTTGGTGGCACCAGCGTTGTTCCCCTGTCTGGGCAAATGACCGCTTGTAGCCCTCTTACTGGAAACTAGGGTACGTCATGTGATTCACCTGTATTTCTTATAAACTGTAATAATATTTGGCTAGAGGAAATGGAAATAAACATGGCCAATACTTGACAAATCCCCATTGGGTCCAATGGAATTCGCCAAATATATCAGCAAAGTGTGGTCATCGAAAACCACAAGCAACAATGCCAGCAAACTACTGTTGGCATTGTGGTCAGCCATTACCAAAACTAGGTTATATAATTTTGTGCTTTTTTGATGCAATATTTTTAAAATGTTTTTCAAAAGATGTGCTTTAAAAGTATTGGGGCGGGCAGCATGCTTGTGTTTTGGATGAATTTCTACATATTGCATTATGAGAAGTTGCACAAGAGGAGCTAGATTACTCCATTGATGTTAAGCACCAGCTCTGTGGGCCTGTAACACCTAATGTCCTAGCTTCCATTTTTTTAAAGTCCTGGGTTTGAACAGGGGCGTAACTACCAGAGGAGCAGGTATATAGCCTCCTCCCAGAAAACGAGTGAGGATGAAGCACAGATAGGGGCCTCATAATAGTTTTGCTGGGGGCCCCAGTGATTCCTAGCTACACCAATGGGTTTGAAACCTCCCTTCAACACATTTCCAAGGAGTTTGTGTGTTCTCCCTGTGCTTAAATGGGTTTCCTCTAAGCACTTCTTTTTCCCCTACTGATAGGGTGTGTGTGAAATTTCTTAGAGTGTATGCTATTTGGTGCAGGGACTGATATGAATGTATCTATCACCAGTTTTGTTCCATTTTCGGATTCCCAGATCTCGGGAAAACAGTTCAAATTATTGAATGTTCAAGGCTATTTTTGATAATTTTCGGACTCAATGTTAAATAACCCTCGAAAACCCTCGGAGACTACTTTTGAGTTTGCAATTGTATTTTCGAATCCTCGAACGTTCGATAATTATAGAAAATAGGCTACGAAGTCCCGAAATCCGGACAGATGATTCGGATTTCGGAACCAAGGGGTTCTGTGTCAGATCCAGGTCTGAGTCGGACCCAGATCCCATCTCTACTCATTCCTAATTTGTCAAGGCATGCTGCGCTTATATCAATTTATCCATAATTTATATATATGTGTTCTTAATCTATGTATAAAATTGTATTACATTTTTATTTATTTGTATAGTTGCTTTCACTTGTCCCCTTGTTTGCATACTCTGTATTTTATAATGTACAGTGCTGCGTAAGCAAGTGGCGCTTTATAAGTAAAATTATACATGCATACAATAAAAATAATAATAGCTAAATCCAAGATTTATAAATGGTCTGCATCTACAACAATGTGCAAACATAAGCAGTATAGTATAATTACTTTTTCAGTATAGGGAAGGCAGATACAGTAAACTGGCCATACATTTTAATGATATAGGGCTATAAACTGTATCGGCTCTCTTTACTCAACTTTACTTTCCTACAAATAGAGGTAGCCAATGCAGTCAGGATATGTATATACACGTGGCCAATCTTTGGCCTAAAGGATGCCAGAGTTTGACCAAGGTAAGCGTATGCAGCTGTCATCGAATATTGCAGATGGATTTATAAACAGCTGTGTGAGACTTGCTTTATCCATCCAAGTCTTTAAGGCTGACTACAATGGGCTATTTGTTGAATTTTGTTTCCATCTATCCACTTTTATATAAAGTAAGGCCACATTGAAAGGTCTTATATGCTGATGAAATATTATTACATATTGTTACCCAGCCTATAGAGCCCTTTGACTGTGCTACTGTATGGGGTAAAAAAAAAAAGCATATATATATAAATACAAATTAGAAATTGTAAAATTTTAAAAATGCTATACTAACGTATACAAAAACAAAACCTCCAACAACAAAACCACAAAAAAATTTGTTAACTAGAACATTGTAAAAAAAAAAAAAAAAAGACATTCTAAAACACTTTTAACACAAAAACATGAGCAAGTGGATTAAGAGCACAAGCTGAAGTGTAAGTTCTGTGTAAAATGGACTTTATATTAGGTTATAGGTTTATATTAGGTTAGTCATTATTTAGTCATTATTTACTGTATTGACACTTCTTCTTCATAACTGTTACAATATGCTCTGGCATGCTGGATATCAGCATCTGGGCCAATCTTGACAGATAGTGATCCATTCTAGCTTTGTTAATTCTGGGGGTTGATTATGATTGTGGTCCAGAAATTTAGCACGATGGCTCAGTGGTTAGCATTAATGTCTTGCAGCGCTAATATACTGGGTTCAAATTCTTGGACACATAGGCAAGGAGCTAGTGGGTTCTCCCTATGCTTTGTACGGGAGAACTTGGTAGGGTAAGTAAAATCAAACATATGTATGACCACCATTAGAAGCAGACAATATTGGAATACAACATACTGTTTCCATGCATTTTGCTGGGATTTTTCTCATTATCCAACACAGTCAGATTGCAGCAGGGGTTTCGATTGATTAAAGGCTTTATGCCTTTTAGGCTGGGTACACACAGAGGGACTTTTTGTCCCAAGCGAACGCTCAGTCGGGACAAATGTCCATCGGTCGCGGCAAATTCGCCCGCGGCAATTGGAATTTTCTGACATGCCCTAACTTTCCGTTCGTCCGATCTGGACAAAAGAACAATCGATGTCAGTCGCGGCCACCCGCCCCACATCAGCTGATATTTTCGGCCAGTCGACTAGAAATATTGGCTAGTGTGTACCCAGCCTTACTGGATTTCGGACCTAGGCACTCCTTAATGGCTATTAAGCACAATTTCTTCAAGGTGCTCCCTTCTCAGGTCCTCTACCATGGACCTCCTGCTATAGCACAAGCAAAAAAGTTCATGAGAGGGGCACTCTTATTGGTGAATTCAACTCACTGTATTCGATCACATGAAATACACAACGTTTCAGGGACCACAATGTCCCTTTCATCACACCTGATAAAGGGACATTGTGGTCCCTGAAACGTTGTGTATTTCATGTGATCGAATAAAAGTTGAATTCACCAATAAGAGTGCCCCTCTCATGAACTTTTTTGCTTGTGCTGTACCCAGCCTTATGCTAATCATTGATGTCATGAAAGACCAACCAGTAACAACCTCATGGTTGCCTTGTGGTGATTGGTCTTATCATTTTTATGATCACAAACATGTTACTAAAACACTAAAACCCCTATGTTTTTCATTTGAACTTGGACTGATCATATGTTGGGCCCTGAAATGTTTCTTTTCAAATGATCAGTGATCTTTTTTTTCTGTGCCTGTTCAGTAGCACTTCTGCATTAACAAACTGCAATTTTGTTTTTGGATGCTCCCACAGTCCACCTTTAAAAGTAAACAATGAAGCTTCTGTCAATGGCTTACTCAAGTCTTTTAGGAGGAAAAGTCATGGTGTCAATATCCTGTCAAAAATGACAAAGCCATCAAACCATTTTCTTTAAAAATGTTTTAGCAACATATGCAAAAGGTGTTGTGCCCTGCATTTTGTACTGTATACAAAATGCAGATACAAAACCAGTCATCAATCATCTCCAGTAGCGTTTCTCAACCTTTTATCCTTGCAACCTTCCCAACCTTCCTTATCCTTATATTTCTGCCCCCAACCAACGCCAATCAGTTATGTACAACACCAATCAGTTATGTACCTAACCGGCACCTCCCTCACTCCTCACCCCCACCCAATCAATGACAGTTGGGAGGTATTAAGGTAGTCATAGACAATTCAATATTATCAGCCGATTGTGGGCGATAATTATTCTTATTATTGTGGATAATAACATCTTCAGAAGCGCTTTACAATTACATGTATACATTTACATCAGGCCCTGCCCCAAATAGCTTACATTCTAAGCAAAGTTATTTGAAACATACAACCTATCAGTAAGTCTTATTGGCCAATTATATTGCTGCATCTACGGCCACTATTACGCTAGTTGGGTGAATTGGGTGAGGCGTCTGCATGAGTATCTCTTGCAGTACTCATGCAGCCTTCGCAACCTAAAGGGTAAAAGTAATGCCAACTGATCATAATTCAGTTATTATGACATGTGTACCCAGCGGCTGCGATTCTGTTGGAATATGGGTGATTGTATTTAAATTTAGATTTGCTGTATTGAGCAGAATAAAGGATATCCTATCACTGCTGTGTACTCATTGGGTAACTACAAAGCCTAGGCCACTTGTGCGCAGAGACAGACCTGCTAAAAGATTTACAGGCCTATGTTATAAAAGTTCTCAACCAATCAGAGCTTTGCTTTCAAATGGTAGCTAACATTTGATCGGTTGGGGCAAAATTAGCACCATTTTTAACAATAAGAACTTTTATTACATAGGCCTGTTAGTATATAATTGTGCCTCTCAGTAAATGCATTTCTGGAGGTAGGTTTAGTGTGATTGTAATTCCAGCTATATGCTGGTGTTTATGTTGTTACACAACATAAACCTTTAAAAGGTCATGCTAACCCACAATAGGGTTAGCAGAGATTTAAAACTTTGAAGAAAAAAAACCAACATGTGTGTCCTTCTGATTATGATGAAGAACAAGTATTGGGGTCAACAGAATTCTGATGTTATCTAAATAAAAACAGCTAAACTGTTTGCATCCATTTCTACTGGCCTCTTTCCACCTGCTTGAATTCTCAACAAATGTCAGTTCACGTGATTAACAACGTCTTAATATTCCCTAATCACCCTTGTTAAAACTGCAGGCTGCAAAGTAATACAATGGGACAAATGTTTTATACTTATAGCTCCATTTTACAGCCTCTCTATTTACATATTACACAATGAGCACAAATTCTGTGTCTTTTTTTCTCCTGATTGCTGTGTAAAGAAAGAGTAGAAAAACAAATGCAAAATTGTTTATCTTTCTTTGGATTTTACAAAATTTTGCATTCTAAAGTATGTTCAGTAAGATTTGTTATTTGTGTAAAAGTTGAGTACTTTGTGCAAATGATGGAGAAAGTAGCAGTTCCTTTTTTTGAATTTAGGAAAAGAAGCCACAGCGTTTCTTTAAGGTACTCGATTAGCATTTCCTATTGGGTGCATTGGATGTAATACACATGGCTTATTTCAAGAGGGTGACATGTTTTCAGTCCTGACAGCTGGTCAGTGATATTAACCCTTTCCCACTAGTAGTTGTTTCCATTGTTCCAAAATTGTGTTTCTTTGCCTTTGGGTGGAGGAAAACCAAACTACCACCGCTGGCATCACAGGCAGTCTTTCCAGAAGGGTCATTATTAGCTCCCTTCAGTGCTTCACTACAGTTAAGAGAGCTATTAACATTGCCATGTGTATGTGCTAAACTAACATTATTTCCGTATAAAGAATATATGGATCGATCATTCCTGTGTGTGTGCGAATAAGAGTAAGTTCAAGATCAGATTCCGATGAAATCTGTGGTGCATTTGCCAATTTAGTCATATGTGTATGGGCACCTTAAAATAGCTGGAGATTTGTTTCTTTGCACTGGATTCTAATCTACCAGTACTACAACTTCTACAAAGAAATTGAAATGGAGAATCTAGTATTTGGTCAACAACCTCTTTTGGGACAAAGAGCCTAAAGTTTTCCCAGATCTAGAATATTTCACAGTCCTAAAGGTTCATACACATGTACAATGTGTGCACCAAGCCACAACCCCTGACCTTGATGCATTCATGCAACGAACGGCGGATCGACAAACGACCCCCGACTGAACGCATACACACACGCGATTCTCAGCCAAAACGGCCATTCGTTGTACAAATGCTTTGTTGGCGGGGGTCATGGCTCGGTTCCAAATCTTACGTGTGTACGGAACTTAAGCCTCTGACACACGTAAGACCGCCCACTTGGGACAACTATCTTACATGTGTCACGGCTCCTATCAGCTTTATTCATGAACTGTCCTGCCAGATCAATGAACTACGCCTTTGCAAGACAACACACATGTAAAATTGTTATTGTCTAATAATTTCAACTGACAGATGTACCAATAAGTGGCAAGCACAGGATTTTTAAGGGGGGGATTCCTAAATGGGTTACCACTGAACAAGCCCAGAAGGAAGTTCACATCCAAATACATTCATGTGTTCTATTATATATGCATCATATAATAATTTATATATTCTCTAATTGCCATGATTATCATCACAGTTATCCAACACAGATATTCCCTTTACTTTTGTTATAAAGTATATATTTATTATTGCTGGGTACATAAACCAACAGATATTTCTGTGTATTGGTCGGTCGGGCAGACACAATCGGAGATGATTTCAGCAGTGGCAGTGAACGCTGTGGTCCATAGGAGACATTTGCTCTGGGCGACCACTATATAGCGGCAAAACAGAAAAACGTTCTGTTTCAGGACAGAAAAACGTTCTGTTTTACTGATAAATCCACATTTGCATTACATTACCATTAGTCAGAGCTGTGACACTGCGGATGATCTTGCAGAATATATATATATATATATATATATATATATATATATATATATATATTATAAAAACAGTCCAAAGAACGGGCTCTGCCAAGGTATAAAAATACCTGGGTGCTGCTACAGGATGCAATAACAAACGTATAAGGTATAGAGCACTCCCAAAAGATTTATAAGATTTTAAATTCTATATATATAATATATATATATATATATATATATATCAAATACAAGAATATGCAGCTCAACCTTTATTTAAATTACTTTCAGATGCGGTGCAAAGGAGTACCGGCAATTAATACATTACACAGAAGTCTCCAGCACTCAACTACATATAAGCATAAATTAATTAGATATCACCGAACAAGTATGCAAGCAACGAAGGGTGATTACCTGCACTAAAGTTAATGGATACGTTTAGTTACATAGTTTGTACAAACTTGCGTCAGCTGATGCGCCACTTCAAGGCAGTATCCCAGCAAGGCAGTATCCAGCAGTATCCCAGCATGCTGGGATACTGCCTTGAAGTGGCCCATCACTGACGCAAGTTTGTACAAACTATGTAACTAAACGTATCCATTTTAACTTTAGTGCAGTAATCACCCTCGTTGCTTGCATACTTGTTCGTGATATCTAATTAATTTATGCTTATATGTATATTTGAGTGCTGGAGACTTCTTGTGTAATAATATATATATATATATATATAATATATTATAATAATAAGAATACTAATCATATAATATATATATATATGCATTATAATATATATATTATAATGCAATGTTGACAATCAGTTATACATCCACCTCCAGGATTTTTCCCTATTCCTGCTCACTAAGTCCATCACAGTGCAGTAGGTACAGTAAGTTCTGTATATAAATCCAGTCTCAGCAATCACCTCTGCCAGCTGCAGGGTTAATGTTGATACAGATCTCTATATTGCTGTCAATCACAGGGCAGACTGGATACATTTTTGAAACAAACAAATGCTGCTTCTCACTCACAGCTCAATTACCATTGTAACAATCTATATAACAAACTATGTAACAGTCTATGGACACCAGGAGAAGTAGAACAGCAGACTGCACTAAGCAGGCAGAAAGAGGGGATTCCAGGCACCAGGGACCCCCCTCTAAAAACGCCCCTGCAATAGATGTACTGATTGGAATAAAGTACACCTATATTTTGTACCAAATGTATTTGTCTCCCATGGTTTTCCTTCATATCCAATCATTTATACAAACCAATTTTTATGGAAATGTGGCTGGGAATTATGTTGTGTTTGTAATCACAGCCGATCATCTAGCCAATCAAACCAAAAATTTGGGGATTTTGATATTCACCTTCTCTTAAAGAGAGGTTTAAGTATATTATGGGGCAATTGTTTAAATGGAAGGTGCTGGTTTTGTTGTCCTGTTGAAGGAATGGCACAAACATAAGGTTTTATTTCCATAAAAAAAGTATGGAAAAAAACAGTCATCAAAGATGCTGAATTTTTTTAGCTCATTATTGCTACTATTATTTCTTTGACAAAGAAAATCTAAAAACAATAAATGAAAATGTAGCTTTAAGGATAAAGCTAACCATGCAGAAATCACAGGTCTGTCCCCTTGAAAAAAATGGCTTGATTTGATATGGCTGGGTTTAATACAGCTTAATAAATCCTATTCTCGGTTGAATTAACACCTTCACAGATACTTAATCTATACAAAATGCTGCGTTATTATTTATCCAGAAAAACAAAGACTGGCTACTCTTTCATACAGAGGTTTTTTGTTCCAGATAGAATAAAAAGAGATCCCCAAATGCAAATTACAGGTATAATTGTCAAGTGATTGCTCTATGTAAAAGATCAATGTTACACTTAAGAAACAATGCACTACCTCATTCACCGGTAATCTAAGAGGCCATGGAATGAAAAATACTTCAATTACAACTAGTTCTTCTGTGGCCTGGAGGGAAGACAAGCGGATCAGGTGAGTGACTGGATGACTTTTCTTTAACCTTTCATATGCCACTCATCTTCACTATAAATACAATGACCACAAGCTGAATAGGGCTAGGCAGAGCCTGAAGGCAGATGAGTCATTGAATGAAAGACTTATTTATTACTTACATGCCACACTCCAGAATTACTATCTAAGCCATTTTCGCCAGGAATTTTGTAATATATATATATATATATATATATATATATATATATAATATAGGATATAGCACCATAATATTAATTCCACATTGTGGACATGGAACAAAGCCTTCTTATAACAGAAGGTATCTTTCAGTCTCAAGCTATATGAATAGCATTGCCCACAAAATCTAAGAAACAAGGGGCCATTTTTTTTTTAGCGATACCGCGGATTAGTTAATGTACAATCGCAGTCGTAAATGTACAATTGTGGTCGTAAATGTACAACTGAACATTCAGTAATTACTGAACATTCGGTCGTAGAATACAGTGCGGTAGTAAACTACGGCAATGGCATTCTATGGGGATTGTAAACTGTTCAGAAATTAACAATCGTTTTTTAGAGATACAGCGCTTTATAAATACGGCCCAAGGAGTCATTTCTCACTCCCAGGTCTCCCAGAGTAAGGGGCGGAGATATGCAAAATTGAATTGTTTACAAGAAGTTTTAAGTATCTCCTCCCAGGAAGACAGAAATTATTATTATTATAGATTTATATAGTGCCAACAACTTCCGTGGCGCTTTACAGTTGCATTAATATACACAAGGAAAACATACATGTTACATACAAGGGTAGTGCAAGTAATACAAAGTGCAAATATTTCAAATGCTGATCCAGCAGCATCCAGTATGGTAAGTTACAGCATTACTGTGTTACAATGGGAAGGAGGTCCCTGCCCAAAAGAGCTTACTTTTCTCACTTCTTTTTGTATTTGTTTGTATTTTCTAATACTTATATTTGTATTTTCTACAGTATACAGTCCAGAACATATTTTACATATTTTTACTTATATGTTACCTTGTTACCAACTGGTCCACTGCAGGTGGAAAAAAAACTGTTAACATTGCTGCAAATTGAAGGAATGTGCACAATTTTACACTCTGATCAAATTAGCCCCTGTGTGTGTTTATGATTGGGAAATACACTGGAGGAAATCAAAGCAAGAACAGAGCATACAAACACCTTGCAGATATAGCTTAAGGTGAATTGTTAAACCCAGGACTTTTAAGATATTTGTACTAACCACTGACCCCATTAATAACTTTAGCAGTATCATTTTTTGTATCTTTTTGCAACTAAATGACAATAACAGTCAGGTTATGTATCCCATGTCAGCTCTTAACAAAGGTCATGCTTAAAGGGCACCTATCATCAAAACAAAAATTCTAGGAAGTGGGAGTGAGTACTCCGGATTTTGTCCCAGTGCGGAGCAGCGTGCTGTCAAAGTTTCCACTTCCTGTCTGACTTCTTTCATGCTGACTTTTTCCCTATCTTTTGCATGACAAAAAGTCAAGCAATCGTTAGACAGGAATGAGGTCTAACAGAGATATGAAACGTTGTCAAGCCAAAGGATCAGTTGATCTGAAATCTTGCGTATCTCGGTTGCCTGTAAAAATAGGTGTGGCATGAAAATGTTTTAAAGAAATCAAAATAAAAGATGATGTTTTAAAGGAGTGCTACTCTTGAATTGAATTGAAGTGCGTATAAAAAGGCAAATATACGAGCATGTACCTGTTTGTTGCTCAAGAAGCGTGTGCTGGTCATACCTAATCTGTGTTTGGAAGGAATGAGGTCTAACCCTAAGGCCTCGTACACACAAACTATTGAGCACATAACACACGCATAACGAACGTCCGGAATCAAATGTTGGAAGGAGACCCCACGCAGTATTCCACTGCAACCAAACTTTATTTCAGTGCTCTCATGGTTTGATTGCTGAAATTGCTGCCGAGACCGGGGAAGAAGGGAGTAGAGACCCATAAAGAGATACCGTGAGTGTGCGACACATTATACCAAAAATTGTAACGAATGCCTGGTTCAGATGATATCCCATGTGTGTATGCATTTGGTTGGGCAATGTTTTTTTGATCTGCTGGGCGAATTGTCAAACTATGCCTAAACAAATGCATACATGCCCATCTGTAGGAGGTTTTAAATGGAGGCTTTACATTTTAGCATACAAAAAGGCTGGCAGTATTAACAAAAAAGGCATAGCAATGCTAATTAAATTTAGCAAATATGTATATCATTCTAAATCCAATATGCTGCCGTTTTAAGCAATACCCTGCTTAAGCACCTACCTATTTTGTTGGGTTTGACCATTTTCAATGATATGTGTAGCACAGTAATTTAATTTGATGAGAAACCGCTTTCTGGGCTGATTCATTCTGTCACTGTTTCAGGATAGAATAACAGTTACCATTACAGTCAGGTTGGGTACCTGTGCCGAGCTATTAGTGGAGAAATGGTTGTTTGCAGACGAGCACATCAGGTAACATGTAAGAAGCTAGGAAGTGCTGTCCAAATTTAGAGATATTTCTGAAAATGTCAGTAGGTTAAGTGGGTTTATATAGCATTCAGCATAGATAAATAGGGAGAGTCTCTTTTAGAGTGTGCCTACACAAAACTATACCTTTTATTATCTTTACCAAGGTTTAAGAATCTTAAAAAACCACAGTACCAATCTGTCAAATGTGACAGACAGAATGTGCAGGATTCTTTCTGTCATCTTTGACAGATGGGAGTACACACAACCAAGATCATTCTCCCCATATAAAGTATAAGGAGAATGTTTGTGACTGCCATACTGATCGCAGCTGACTCCCTATACTTTAGTACAGGCGGCAGACCGCGACCTGGGCAAATTTTCCAGTCAGAACAACGACTGTTTCTGATGCCGATGTCGAACATTCATCAGCATCGGAAATGGTAGTTTTGGCCGTACACACATTAACAATATAGGGCTAAGTCCATCTTCCCTATACCACTAATGTGTATACCCAGCTTATAAAGATTGTAACAGTAACAGTGGAGTTTCTGTGTGCGGCTTGAAACATTCCCTTTTTTGAATTACAAATTCCGAAGATTTTTGTAAAGGTAATTTCCATTTTAATAAGTATTTTTTAAAATGTGACAATCAGGGCAACTTTGTAAAACCCTTTCTAATTAATTCTATACTATTGATAAACAGTTGGTACTGTAGCAGGCATGCAAACAAAATACCAGTGGAAAAATAGGGAGTTCAAAACAGTAGATTCAGCAGATCGATACCTCTAGAAGCCTCCTCTTCTGAACACTTTAGGCCTCCATTAAAAGAATCCATACAGTAAGATAAAGGTGAGTCGAAAGGGGCAATTCACAGTGGTATATAAATCATCTTTATTGAAAGTCCATAAAGGTATAGATAGAACAACACCACATATGGGGATTCGCTCAAAGTGTTTCATGGGTGGTCCCACTTCTTCAGAAGCTGTAGCAGGCAGGATGGCCCTGGAGAAATAATACCATAGTTATATGTATGGTATATCAATTTATGTTTATCCTCAAAGGCCTCTCTTATCCACCAATTATAAGGCTGGTTTAATGTGCCAATGTCTTTTTATCTTAATCTCAGACAGCAAGAAAGGTGTCTATTATTGTTTTAAAAATCCATGCACTAAACAGACGCTTTACTCTCCAAACTCAATTGTCATATAAGATTTTTTCTAACTTGAAGCCTTAGTTTCAGTTTTAAAAAATATTGCTTTGAAACTGTAAAGAAACAGGTAACACAAAGTGACCTTGATATTATTGTGCATAGACAACAGCTATTTTATACCAAACATTGTCTTAGGTCATCTCAGAGACAAGCCACGTTAAAGAGTAGAAGTATAACAGCCCCAGGACCATTAAAAATGGTGAATACCACACAGGTCCTTAAGTATTAACCCTTACTTCGGGTTGTGTGGCTTTTGCTTGGATTTGGCCAATAGCCCCCAATCCGTGTACCGATTGGGAAGTACCAATCAATCAACATCACCTTGCGCCATCTACCTTGAGCTCTTTTTCTTGAGCTATACTTCAAGCTAACATCTTCTCGGGATAATGCAGCAACTGGTGGGATAGTCAGATCATTTTCCAACAGTGGGTTCCTTAACACAATTTCATGTACAATATGTACAAATCACAGTTTGGACTAAGTTTGGTTAATATGACCGTATAGCAATACAGCTCTAAATGTATTTATAAAGCCATTACCTGTCAGGCCTATTTTATTCCTATGTTTACACCATTTGCTGGGTTAAAGAGTCGTACACACAGTTGATTTGGTGAAGAATGGCCAACATACTAGCATGTGCCTGATCATTTGTCAGGTGTGGTGAAACAATTCACCTGAGCTTTAGTGTTGGAAAGCCTTGGGCAAGAGAGTTATCAAAAAAATAACCTTAATTACACAATTCTTTTTTTAAAGTAAATTTTGAAAAACAAAACCAGAAATGTGGATGGAGAAGTTAAGTAACCCGCTACTTCCATTGTCTGTTGTATTTAAGTCCCTAGAGTATGTGCCTCATTTATAACACTAAATGCCTTATATTGCCAGCAGCAGTGAGTCCCACCCAGGTCGAAGTAGACACATCTCATTTACTGTAGGTTTAATTCAATGAAGTACATTTCAAAAAGTAAACCAGGAGCCGTCTTGCTTTCTGTATAAGTCCCACCAATTAACAGATAAGGTCAGTTGACCAACATGAAACATAGTCGCCGTTTGATGGGACAGCACATATTGCTCCAGGTCAGTAGGTCAGCCGTAGCATTTCATTCACTTCCAATTCCTTAAGCTATTTAACTGCTTGCTTTGGGAAATTGCAGAGTTTCCCCAAAAGCCAAGCAGTATAATGGTAAGGGCAGTTGAAAGGCTGTTGTTCTGGGTTGTTTTTATGGGGCTACTTTTACTTCTTTTTAGTGCATGTTTGCCTACCTTGCCTAGGAACACAATTTTGAACTCTGTATATCAAAAGAATTACAACTTTATGGCAGTGTTTGGTTGATATGACCATCTGGCACCCAACATTTAGAGAAAGTTACCTCCCACTACAAAATCAGCTTAAACAGTTTGAATATATTATTTCTGACTACTATAAAGAGAATGTTCAGTGAAAATGTAATTTTTTGAATTATTCATTATTATTACATAAGTAGTTCTACATATGTTCTAATTTTAAAAAAAAATCAGTTGCTATTCATTTCCATTTGCTATCCCTCTGCTGTGGTCTGTAGTAATCTGCCATTTCAGGTCCTGCAACAGTCTTTTTTATTCCCAGGATGGCTGCTTCCTTGGGAAGTGATTTCTACATTTGTGTTCATGAAAGCATGTATTGGTACTGAACTTACCCTTAAATACTAACAATTTGTAATTTTTTTATATAGCAATGGTAAATAATAATGTACTATTATTTAGTATTTTATTCATAGTTTAACTATTACTATCTCCAAATCTCTTAAAAGGGGGTGCTCATTATGATACAAGAGGAATCATGTTCCATTCGTTGTTGCATACCTCAATAAAAGGGAGTAAAAATGTTTTTTTTTTAAATCTGTCTTTAAAGGGAAAGCTTGGTGGAAAATTTAATTATTTTAAAAATTCTTAGTTTATATTATGCATACCTAGTTATTCTACATATAGAGTAACTAGGTCCAGAAGATATGTATGTGAGAGACTTTCCGTTAAAATGTTCTTCCCATTTGAATATACTGTGTTAAATGATCATTAAATGATAATTATTGTGAGATATAATTGACAATATGTCTATTTCCATAAATTGTCTCTTGAGCACCTTTATAATCCCATAGATCGGGATATCAATGGATATCCTTGATAGATGGGTATGGATACATCCAAAATAAAGTATATAAGATATGGCGGTGGTAACTTTGAGGTATCGTATTTTAAAGTATGTATATATTGTATCAATATGGACTTAAGGTTACCTAGGCAACACCTGCCAACATGCACTTATTGCTGATCACTTCCTGACATGATGACATAATGACGTACGGACGTAATTGCACGGGGACATTCTGGCATGCATTATTATGACGTAGACGGCTTTTAGGCCTAGCAGTACAAATAGCCTATGGACAGACCGGGAAGTTAGTAGTTGAGGAAGCTCCGAGGACAAATCAGGAGCTAAACGTGTCCTACCCAGCTGCCTTTTAACTGCTCCCTTTCTTCAAAATGGCTTTATTTTGGATTAATACTATGATACTACTATGATCCTCTAGTACATGTTGTAACCCCCTCCAGACAGTTTACCTAGACCTGGACAGGTGACGTTAGGCTAGCTACATATATATTGCCTTAGGCTAGTGTTATATGTATATGACTTACTATAGGATGTTTAACTATACTATAAGAAAGGGTAGCTGTGTATATTTTTTATGTTTTAACTTTGATATCCCTAATATTTGTAATAAAGGATTTTTATATTTTCCAAAATATATAGAGTGTTGCAGTATAGCCTTTCTTTTTTGCTAGTTATTCTACATTTTCTCTTTCATTTTGAAAAAACAGTTGAATTTATACCCCTTGCTATTCCCTGCTGTTGATATTAGTAAGGTGACTTTTCAGGTTCTGTAACGATCTGTCTCCATCCCAGAATGCACATTGCCTTGGAATGCTTCTAACAGTAAAGGTGGCTATACACGTTACCCCTATCGCATTGGGTCAAAAGATCACATTGGTATCTGTCGGCACACATGCAGTGGGGACCAAACACATGGACATGACCGATGGCCCATATGCGTTATGGGAATAGGTCAGAAGTGCGGACATAAACAAGCCAATAATATCGTCTCCCTTTATTAAAAGTAAAGGCCGATACTGACCAACGAAAAATGTTTGTCTTTCCCTACCAACTGTAATGCCGACTACAGTCTTCATCAGTATTGCAGATGGTCATTTTCGGTCCCTACACATTGCCGATACTTACATTACATTATCGTAAATGTACATGGCCACCTCAAAGAGTATCTCCACTGCAAAAAAAATGTTGTTATTCAGTTTTATTGAAGAGCGGGAGGTAAAGAAGCTGTGTCTTACCTCCTGTTCTTCAATAAAACCTGCAAGAGCCAGGAGAGAAGGTAAGGTACCTGTCAGACTACATGGTGGAGGAGCGAGCAATCGGTGCCTTGCCTGTTCTTCCAGCTCCTGCAGGTTTTATTGAAGAACGGGAGGTAAGACAGACCTCCTGTTCTTCAATAAAACTGAATAGCAAATTTTTTTTTTTTTTGCAGTGGAGATACCCTTTAATTTCTACTAATTGGGTCAAATATGCTCAGGTCTCTACTGAGCAACAGAATCATCCCAGGCGCTGGATCAAGGGCAAGGCCATAACGGTCTCTATTAGGGGTCCTGCAAACAAGAAGTCAGTATTTCGGGGGCATTTATTTATAGACAAAATTCTGAATGTGCTGGTTAAGGTCATTAGGTCATTATTAAAAGTATACAGTATATATATTTGCACTGAACCTCCCCTTTAATATTTATTAATTTACATCATATTTGCATCATATAGGGAAAAGCGAGTGAAAATGTAACACTTTACAGGGCAATCCAGATGATTGGCACTGCTAAAAGTAGCTGGCATTGGTGAATTTAGATACAATGGTTGTAGCTATGTTAATCCAGCAGCATATACTTAAATGATGAGTACTGTTGGATATGGTGATACCTTTTATTATGGACTAACAGTTTAGTTTTACAGACAAGCTTCCTTGAGAACTGTTTGACTGTCTGTGGTGAATTGGTGAATCTGGGACATGTGGCTGTACCTTTTCGGTGATAACCCTCCAAAGCGATATCCATCAAATATTCCATGTCAGCAATAACCCTTGAATGTATAGTTTGGTAATCCTAGAATGTATTGTTCGATTTCAGTAACCCTCAAATGTATCGTTCAATTTCGGTAACCCTTTAATGCATTGTTCGGTAACCCTTGAATTGGCAATAGCCCTTGAATGTATCATTTGGTAACCCACGAATTGGCAATAACCCTTGAATATATCATTGGGTAACCCTCGAATTGTCAATAACCCTCGAATGAAGCATGCGGAAACTCAACAATTGCCTGGTCCTGGGAGAAGGTAGTGTTTAGACGAGTTTTGATGATATGTACGTGTTCCCCAGACAATTTCCCAGGTGTCAGAGCCATTTACAGTAAGTTACCATTGCTATTTTATCTGTACGTTATTAGAACTTTTCAAACTGTTTGACTCCTATTGACTTTAATGGGTTTGTTTCCGAACTAAAGAAGTTTAGAACTTTTACAAAAGTGCTATAGTTTGGAAACAAAATTAACTCCAGGACATTTGGCATCTCTACTGATTATGTGTGTTTTAATTTTGGATATGGGAAAAGAAACACAATTGCACAAAAAGTAGCATAATGCAAATGTGTTTCTTTTTTTTTGTGAGGTTAAAGGGCATGTCCACCCCCAAAACTAAAATTTAACCCCTTACTGTCCACATCAAGTAGTTTAAAACAATCCTTACCTTACATTCCTGCTCAAAATAGTTCCCCTGCTGTGCCCCTCCAAAGTCCAGGAAACTGCTGTGTAGGAGCAGTGTGTGATTCATGCTGTGCCTGAGACTTCCTCAACCTCATCAAGGTTGAGGCATGCTCAGTGCAGCCATCCCTGCCTCTCAGCCAATCACGGACGCGGCTGCCGGTCCCGCCCCCTGCTTTCAATTCCATGCAAGCAGAGGGCCTGAACACTGCAGCAGGGGAGAGAGGGCAGGTAAGTAAGAATCGGGGGACTTTCTAACAATTATATTAATGCGGTTGGGGCTGGGGGAGCATGCCCTACCACATATCAAAAGTTAAATTTTGGGGTGGACATGCCCTTAAGTGTGACCCCATCATTAGACACATACAAACATATTGTTACTCTCAGCGACTTTACTGTAAATAATTTGGTCCAATAAAAGTAATATATTTTTCTTTTCCTTTTATAGAAAGATGTATTTTTTCCCTTGTTGCTTTGACATTTAAATAGAATTGTTTATGTAATCTACATTACAAAATAAAGTTAAAAACTGTAATTACCCAGCCATACAGCATAAATGTTTGCACGAGGGGTCGAAAAAGCTTCTCAACAGAAACTTGCAAGCAATCTAGTTATGCTGGTAATACGGCCCTTTTCTAGGTATTCTGATTAACAATCTATCTGGAAATGTTGTGTCAGCAGGTTAAAAATTCTCCACCTTTTTCACAGTTTTTCACTTTAAATTTTCCAGTTGAAGTGACAATTTTTTTATAATTAAACTAATGAATTATCAGACAACAAATTGTTCACATCATATTCAAGGCATAAACAGAAAGCAATTTTTTTAAGGACAATGGGATGTATAATGTTTTGTTACTATGTTGTTGTTTAACTCCTTTACATTAAGCCATTTTGGATCCTTTTGCTGTTTATGGTACACAGACACAGTATTTCCAACTAAATAAGGCCAGTTTGATATCTTACAAAATCATTTCATACGATTTATATTTGTCATCATCTATCTTTGGTGAAAATCTCTTATGTCCTGTTAAATGGCTGGGATATGCAACTGCTACAAACAGCACTTTTTTCATATCAAGGCACTCAAATAACCCATTTCAGACCATTGAACAATGAAACATCTATTTAAATCCCTGATCGCCAGTTTCAGACTCTAAATATTTTTGTTACACTAGAGCAGATTTTCCTCTCATTGTAATTACAAAGGGTATTGCACTTACTGCACTGTGTAGGCACTGTGTGCTCTTTCTCCTAGTGTGTTACGTATTGCATCTTAATCTACTGTATGTATAGCTCGCAACAGATTGCAACAGGCATATAAACATCCCAAAGGCAATTGAAATATTGATGTTATGTTGTGTCTATTATATGTTGAGTCACATCATAAATGTCATGGTAATTAAATATATCTTTACATATGTATGTATTAGCGCCTTCATTTGAGCCATTTTAAAAAGCTTCTGTAATGAAAGCCACTGTTTTCACATTCTAAGGCTGTTAAAGTTGTACACTAACCATAGGTGTAAAACACAGAAGTTTCACATGTCATACCACTTCCCTAGGAGTTAAATACCCACATCCTTTAGCATCTAAGGACCCAGTGTGTATTTTAAAGCTAATACCAAGCTCAAGTCATCATTTACCTTTAGATAGATTCTGCTGAATAAAATAGTTTTTAATAAAACCAATGTTGCCTGCAGGAAACATTGCAATTAAAGACATTGTACAGGATTATTTAGCTCTGTTGGTTGGTAACTCTGATATGTGAAATGGAAAACCTTTTCATTGTTTTTTCTATAGTGCTAGTCCTTGACACTGGGTTTTCACTTCCTTATTGCTTTTGCAATATTATTATACACATGGTTGTGCCCAGTTAATACTTTTACACCATAGGGTTCATTTATAAAACCACTAACATTTTATTAGGTTCTTTGCCAGTTAATATAGCTAGTTATTTACAGCATATGTAATATGTTATGTTTTTGTTAATGTTGAAATGAATGTGTCAAAAATCTATCAATGTCCAATGGATATAAGACAGAAACACAATTTTACCTATGTTTACACCTACATTCCATAGGGGTTAACTGAATCCAAATCCAAATGTTTTTAGTTGAAATTAACATATAATGTAATGTATTAACCATAAAAATCCTTCTAATGGGTTTTACCATGTTGAACCCGTTAAAATGATCCAAGGCAAATAGGCATCAATGGTTTTACCAGCCTGATCAATAGTGAAGCAAGAACAAAGATGCTTGGGAGATATTTGGTGGGTGGAGGTGGGGCATTGTACAAACTTTGTAATAGAGCAACCAATAGAGTAATCAAACTGCAAGTCTGTACTGCAGATATGTACTGATAATCTGCATTATGCTCCACTGTATTTGTATTTTCCCAGGTCCTTGCACGGCAGTGTTGACATAAGGGTTAATCCCACCTGTGGAGCGCATGTCAGGAACCCCTCCCAAAGCTTATAAAAGGCCCTTCTGTACAAAATACATTACCAGGGCCTTTGGAACTGGGTGAAACGGTGGATTCTGACATTGAAACAAATCCAGAAGACAAGGAACCCAAAGGATTCTTAACACAGGAAACTCTGGCTCACTTAATCACAAGAATGAAAACCACCTTGTGCATATCATAGCCTGTTCAAGCATCATCCTCTGATCGTATGTTTACGAAAAGACCACAAGAAACAACATACTTTCATGCCCACGATCAATTCCTGGATAACATAAAAAAAAGAACACTTAAATTCTGATAAAAGGTTTCCAAAATCACAGAACTTCAATAAAACCTATCCATTCGACCAATCAGTCACAGTTTCCTGGGATGAACCTCCAAAAGTAGACACAGCTATCATAAAAGCAGCTAGGAAAACAATACTGGCCACAGAGGACACAGCAGCCCTCAGGGACCCAATGGATAAGAAAGAAGATGCTCTATTAAAGAGGATTTATTCTCTTTCTGGGGCAGCAATTTGACCACCCCTTGCAATTACAAGCCTAGCAAGAGCTAATCAATACTGGCTTCTAGAACTGGAACATGCCATTAAAAAGAGCACCCCTAGTCAAGACATCATCAAAATGTTAAAAGATATAAAGGATACTAATGAATATATATCAGAAGCATCCATGGACTTGGTCAAGTTGGCTGCCAAGTCCATGAGTGCATCCACTGTAGCCAGGAGAACCTTGTGGCTGAGACAATGGAAGGGGAAAATCTATTCTAAGCAAAGCTTAACATCAATCACATTCGAAGGAGGCCTACTCTTTGGTTCCAAGTTGGAGGAACTAGTAGAGAAGAATTCTGCAAAGAATACTCTACCATCTACATCTCGAGGAGGTAGACAAGCGGCTTCACCCCTTTTCCAGCCTACAGGCCTCAGAAATGCTCGATCATACAGACCAGGGAAACCCTTTTTCCACCAGAAGTCATGAAAAAACAGCTCAGGGCCACAGTCCTTTCCTGGCAGAGGAGCCAAGCCCAAGTGCAGACCATCATTAAGGTGCACGAACCCATTGTTTTCAGATAGGAGGAAGACTCTCCCTCAAAGAAACATGGGCTCAAACTACATCGGATTCATGGGTTCTGAAAATCCTAGAACAAGGATACCAAATAGAATTTTGTCATTCCCTGCATCTAACAAGGTTCCTGTCATCCAAACCACAACTTTCCATACAGGCCAAAACAACAATGTCAAACAAATTACGGGACCTCCAGTCGCACAACATCATCGAGAAAGTACCAAATTCCCAACACAAAAAAGGAATCTACTCTCACATATTTCTAAAAAGAAAAGCACAGGCGATTTCAGGCCAATACTGAATCTAAAATTCCTAAATTCTTTCATCTGGACAAGGAAATTCAAGATGGAGACTTTAAGATCAGTACTCATACAGATCAACAGGGAATACTGGATGGCTCGCATAGACATAAAGGACGCATACCTTCACATACCAGTACACCAGAAACATCGCAAATTTTTTCGGCTCTCAATTTACAAACAACATTACCAATACAAAGTCCTCCCATTCAGTCGATCCACAGCACCAAGGGTATTCACTAAAGTATTAGTCCCGATCATGGCTCACCTCCGTCACCTTGGTCTATCCAGATCTATGCATACCTGGATGACATGCTGATAAAATCTCACAACCAACAAACTTTAAAGGAAAACATACAATTAACACTGACATGTCTTCACCACCACGGATGGGTGGTAAACAAACAAAAATCATCCCTGATTCCATCTCAGATAATACAATTTCTAGGAGTGATTTTAAACACCATAGACCTCACAGTGTCCCTACCACCGTCCCAGAATAAAGAGATATCTCAGGATGTCCAGAGATTCATATCAAAGACAGCTCCTTCAGCATGGGAATATCAACACATCATTGGGAAATTTACCTCAACCATGAGTTCGGTCCAGTACGCCATGCTCCGCACAAGAGACCTTCAGTGGTGTTTCCTGAGACAATTTCAGACACAAAAAGGTCAAAATCAACGCCTACCCTTAGCAACTTCAGCTATATCCAGCCTCAAATGGTGGAAAATACAGACAAATTTAAAGCCAATACCATGTTGGATATCACTGACGACAGATGCCAGTCTCTCAGGATTGGGAGCAACAATCTCATTCAGTCCAAGGCAAATGGTCAAAGAAGTGGTGGTCAGCCTCCCAGAATATGAGAGAGATGATGGGAGTCTTCTTAGCCCTGAAACATTTCAAAACTTTGATAGTAGGGAAATCGGTAAAGATCATAACCGACAACACCACAGTAGTAGCCTACATAAACAGGCAAGGCAGAACCAAGAGCTACTCCCTCTGGGAAATGTCCAACTCTGGGCAGAACAACACCTCTCGGGGGTATATGTTCCATTCATATTCCAGGAACGGCCAACAACAAAGCAGATTACCTCAGCAGGAGATTAATACTACCAAACAAATGGCAACTGCAAGTATTTACTACTATAACCCAGAAGTGGGGGACACCCTTCATGGACCTCATGGCCTCTCATCACAACAATCAGACCAAGAAATTTTGTTCCAGATTCAGGGACAGGAAGGCAACAATAACGGATGCTTTTTCCATCAATTGGGACAAACATCTCTATTATATATTCCCACCTCTACCTTTGATCTCGAAAGTACTGAGGAAAATTTGGGACGACCAGGCAACAATGACCATAATTCTACCTTGGTGGCCCAGAAGACCATGGTTTGCTTGGGCTCTACAGATGTCGATCCTGACCCCCTTCAGACTACCACAGAGAGAGGATTTGCTTCTCCAGGGGCCGATCCTTCATCCTCAGGTAGAAACTTTAAAATTAGTGGCTTGGCTACTGAAACCAACACACTGAGGGAAAGAGGCTTGTCAGAAGAAAGCATAAACACCATTCTTTCTTCTAGGAAAAATATTACAAG
The DNA here is from genome assembly GCA_019447015.1 of Hymenochirus boettgeri. Taxonomy (NCBI): domain Eukaryota; kingdom Metazoa; phylum Chordata; class Amphibia; order Anura; family Pipidae; genus Hymenochirus; species Hymenochirus boettgeri. The sequence continues at coordinate 155,176,353 of CM033471.1, forward strand.
ACTTGGGAAGTCTTTTGTAAATGGTGCCAGGATAAAGGAGTTTCTCCCAAAGCTAACAAAGTAGAAAACATCATTGAATTCCTACAGAATGGACTCTAAAAAGATCTTAGTCTCTCAACCCTCAAAACACAAGTTACAGCTATTTCTGCTCTAACAAAGGTCAGATGGGCCTTTGACCCACTAATAACCTGGTTCTTTCAGGGGGTAAAACATCTGAAACCCCAAATAAGGCAAAGAGTCCAACAATGGGATCTTCCCTTGGTCTTACAATCTTTACAAGAACCTCCATTCGAGCCCATAGAATCGGCTTCAATAAAGGACACCACACACAAAACCATATTTCTGGTGGCAACAACATCAGCCAGAAGACTGATATCCAGGCTGGGCCTTTGTCAAAAGAAGTAGAAGGAAAGAAAAGAACACGTATGCCAACAGTGAAGGGGAAAAGCAAGACAGGAGATAGAACATGGTCATCCCATATGTAGCAGGGGTCTCCGAGAAATTAAGAAGAATTTTCAAAAAACACTGTATCCCTGTCTGCTTTAAACCAAACAACACACTGAGGCAGCAATTGGTACATCCGAAAGACCCAATAACGAAACACAAGAAAAGCAACATCATATATATGCAGTGCAGTGCAGTGAAGAATGCTCTGATTTGTATGTGGGGGAGACCAAACAGCGACTGCATCAATGTATGGCCCAGCACAGAAGAGCCAATTCCTCGGGTCAGGACTCAGCCATGTACCTGCATCTTAAGGATAAAGGACATACCTTTGAAGATTGTAATGTTAACATATTGGCAAAAGAACATGACTGGTTCAAGAGAGGTGTTAAGGAGTCCATTTATGTGAAAATAAAGAAACCAAGCCTAAATAGAGGTGGGGGGGTGGACACCAACTGTCTGTCATGTACAATGCTGTTTTGACACCTTACTCTGGGCGTTCCTATAACACCTCTTAGCCACTATGCAATCACGCCCTTAACAACTGGCTGTGATATGCTAATTGGGATTTTCCAGGGTTCATAATTGCCACAGATTCTTGTAGTCATTCTGAATTTAGAAAGACCACCGGATGACTAGCGAAACGTCTTCAAGAACTAAACTTCAAGTCTAGAAAAGATAATGAGACCAGACACTTCCTTTTTGCCTAAAGTGGTATCATCCTACCATATCAACCAAGATATTGTCCTTCCAATCTTCAACCTTCAATCAGATGTGGCCGGTTCAGTCCCACATACTCTGGATGTGGGCAGATCCCTCAGAAATTACATAGAAAAGACAGAAAGCTTTGGTGAGGCGACTTTTTATCGTCTATCGTTTATCAACCTTTTTATCCTCTTTTTGGGCCACAACAAAGGCTGTCAAGCATTGAAGTCAAAAATATCTTCTTGGATCAAAGAAAGCATCAAACAAGCTTATTCCAGCAATGCAGAGTCCCTACCCTCAAGGGTTACGGCGCACTCCACCAGGTCTTTAGCAGCATCCTGAGCATTCCAAGGCCAGGCATCCCCAGAATAAAATATACAAAGCAGCAACCTGGTCGACTGTCCACTTTTATCAAACACAAAAAATTGCACTTTTCAGCATAAAATCGTGTCCCTCCCTTCATTTATCAGCTTTTGCATATCCCTTATATCAACACTGCCATGCAAGGACCTGGGAAAACTGAAAATCCAAATCATACTCACAGGGATTTTCTTTTCCTGGTCCATGGCACGGCAGTGATCGTCTCCCTCCCTTCTATGTATATTTTTCTTTCAGACATCCATTCAAAAAGACAGTGGTACGGACTTCAGGAGGGCCTCTTATAAGCTTGGGGAGGGGTTCCTGACATGCGCTCCACAGGTGGGATTAACCCTAATGTCAACACTGCCGTGCCACGGACCAGGAAAAGAAAATCCCTGTGAGTATGATTTGGATTTTCAGTTATACTATCCTATAAGGAAATGTTTACCTGTCAACAAAAAACACTTCCTTGCTGTATTTGACAGTATGAAGGCTAACCCCCATTTGAGTCATTGACCAATGAAACACATGTATTATTTTCTTAGCTTACCTAAGTCTTTAAAGGATAAGTGCACTGTAAAATAAAGTTATGTTCATTTGGAAACTGCAGCTTTAAAAATACCGTTGCCATGGTTTTTTTTTTTACCTATGCCCCTCCAGAGCCTAGCTTTGTGCCTTGGAAGTTGCTGACATCTTGTTACTGGTTTGCTGAATGTTAAGCTCCACCTCTCTGAGATTTCCTCTGCTTTCTCCTGCTTGAGCCTCAAACAGTAATGCTTGTGAGTTCCGTGCACACGCACGTGCACGGAACTACAGTGCACTTATCCTTTAACATTGCTGTCGAAATTAAATTAGCTCTTTGTCGGTTTATCTAGAATACTAACCTGAGGGTTAATTAGAGGGTCTGTTATGTCACTTTTAGGTTTCTTTTTAGCTCCAGTCTAGTCTAGAGGGTATTTCATTCCAATAAAATGGCAGAACTCACTGACATCCAATGCAGATTTGTGGGTTTTTTTGCTCTAAAAAAGCAGAAAATCCAATTAAGACCCATTAACATAAAAAAATCTGAAAATTCTACCTAAAATTAAGGTATGAATAGCAATGGTAACTTAATGTAAAAACTGGGAAATGGTCTAGAGAACACGTATCAATGCCTAATAAATTTAAAAAAAACACTGTCCAGAACTGGAAATATCATGTGCTTTTGGCATTCTGTGTAGTATTTTTGAGATTTCTAGAAATTTCAAAAAGTGGCAATTCTAAATTTCTAAAAATATCGAATATTTTTTAACGTTCAAAAATTTTCGCCTCAGCAAAGTCCGAGTCCTGGTGGATCCATCATATAATAACACATTTTATAATGATATAATTATAATAAAATAATATTTTATTATTTCACTAAACTTAAAGTGGAACTGTGGTCTACATACAAGTAAGGATAGCCGGTTCACGGATCCAGATCTGTGGCAGATTTCAGGGGTCCATGAATCGCAGATCTTTTGGATTTTCGAACATTCAAGGATTTTCTAACATTCGTTAATCCTCGTACAGCCGAGGATTTCCGAATGGTCGAAAATCCTGCGGCCAGACATTCAGCAGTCCCCCTGCTCGACCCGAGACCCCCTTATGGGTCTTCCAAGGGCCCTTTGAGGCTTAAGGGGTCCCGTAGCTTGAACCGGCAACATCAGCAACATCAGCGGTACTATGCTGGCAGGAAAGAAAGAGGACACACCCCAAGGGCTCTTCTAAGAGCTGCAGGACCCCCAACAAAGGCACTTGTCAGTGCTGCAAGGGCATTTCTAAGTGCCAGGGAGGGGGGGTCCCGGTTCGAGCTTCAGGACCCCTTAAGCCCCAAAGTGCCACAAGAGCCCTTCCGGGAGGGGAGTCCCGGTTCGAGCTGCGGGACCCCTTAAGTCCCAAAAGCCACTTGTCAATGCTGCAAGGGCCCCAAGGGCACTTAGAAGTGCCAGGGAGGGGGGTCCCAGTTCAAGCTGCAAGACCACTCAAGCCCCAAAAGGTATTTATCAGTGCGATAAGGGCCCTTCGAAGGTCCACAAGAGCACTTCTAAGTGCCGGAGAAGGGGGATCCCAGTTCGAGCTGCGGGACTCCTTAAGCCCCAAATGGCTATTGTAAGGGCCACAATGGTCCTTCTAAGGACCAGGGAGGGGGTCCCGTGTAGAGCCGCTGGATTCCTGAATGTCCGGCCGCGGGACTTTCGGACGTTCGGGAATCCTTGAATGTTCAGGGATTCTTGAATCCGCTGTTTGATGATTACCGGAAATGGCCTGCAGAAACCAGAATTTTCCCATCCAATGATTTCTGTGTGCATTAATAAATATGTTTTCAAAGTATTGACTTCCTGTATGCAGGAGCACCTAATAAAGTCTGTTGCTCCTTTACTCGGGATTGTGTAGAATTACTGAGGTGTTTATTATATACTGTATATAATTAAACAAATAGAATTTATTTCAAACTGATCTTTCCTTAAATAGCTAATTAACATTTGGAGTCATCATTTGGTGAAAAGTCTGCCAAACCTATCTTTTTTCAGTCAGAAAGAAGCAGATTCATGTCATGTAAATACTTGAAATTAGAAGCCTCAGGCTACTAGGAGGATAACGAACAAATTCTTTCTTACAGTACTACAGCATTTAACTTCACGCTGCATAAGGTTACAATAACAAGCACAAAAATAAATCATGATTATGTTCCTTTTAAGAAAAGATAATTGTGTGCAACTGAGCTATCATTGCATTAGTAAGACCACATTTTTAAAATATACCTCCTAGAAATGTAATACTCGGCAAGTTTCAGCAAATTGTCATTTCTTGTTTGTTTCATTTTGTGTAATGCAGTTTTGAGCAGACTGGAAGGTCTATCGTTCCTACACAATGACAACTGCCTGGTCTCTGCCTTAAAGCAGTTTTATATATAAAAATGCGACTTGTTTCCCAACAATCGCATGTGTCATGCAGTATCTGCTAAAGCAAATAACTGTATTTCCTGTAGGGCCATAGGTAGAGGAAAGAAAAGAGAATGGTTGTAGGTCAGTAAAAAAAGATCTTTTTTGGGGGGTGAGTTTTAAGACATAGCTTATAACACATGTCTGCTACAGACACATAGGGACAGGGCAATCTGGTAAGTGTAACTGTACAAGTTTATAACTTAGGCTGGGTACACACCATAAAATATATTCGACCGACCCACCAATATTGGACGAAAATATTGCATGGTGAGGGTGCCCACGATCTCAGTCGCCCATTCTTCTGGATCAAATGAACAGGTTATTGGGTATGCTGGTAAATCACAGCCAATCGTGGCGAACTGTCAGGCCGGGACAGCAGAGGAGCGCAATGCCTGGTAAGTTTCCACTCTTTCGTTCCTGGCTCCTGGTTTAATTGAAGAACAAGAGGGTAAGACATAGCTCTCTTACCTCCCGTTCTTCAATTATACTTTAAATACTCAAACTGACCTTTGGCAGTGGAGATACCCTTTAAAGGGCATGTCCACCCTTTAAAAAAACTTTTCACATGTGATAGTTCTTGCTCCCCTAGCCCCAACCACATTAGTATTATTGCAAGAAAGTGCCCCAATAGTTACTTGATAGTTATTTACTGACAGGCAGCCAATCACGGATGTGGCTGCCAGTAGTGCAGAACGGCGAAGGATAGAGGGAAGTTAAGTAATGATCGTAGGACTTTCTTGCAATACTAATGTGGTTGGGGCTGGGGGAGCAAGAACTATCATATGGCAAAGGGGTTTTATGCTAGGGGGAGGGAGACCAAAATGGGAGGGAGGAGGAAGGAGAGGGAAGGGGGGGAGGGCTGCAGTGCGCATGGCAAAATTCTCCCGGAGGAGAGACAGGAGGCAGAGTCCTATATGGACTCTGCAGTACTCCTGGTGGGCAGTTTTGGGGACTTTGGGGGGGGGGGTTATAGGAGAACTATTTGGAGCTAGGATGTAAGGTAAGGATTTTACTACACTACAGAGTGGGGTCAGTAGTGGGGGGATTTTGGGGTGGTTATGGGGGTGAACATGCCCTTTAAGAAAAAGTTTGAAATCTGCAGTGAGAGAATACCAGTAGAATCTAACATTTAAATGGATGCTATAGGTTACTAGATAATCAAGTTGATGCCCTTGTTATTACATAACTATTGTGCTCTATAAAGTGTTGGTGGAAGAATGGGCAGCACAATGTGTTGTGAAAGCAATGGAGGTCAATGAAAGTCTATAGGGAAAGAGAGAGAAAATGTGCAGTTGTACGTGTTTTTTTTAATTCCAAAAATGCACTAAATCGCACTGCATAAAAAACCATTGCAAAAACGTGATGCAATTTATTGCGTTATTTCTGTGCATTTTGTGTAGTGTGAGTAGCTTTAGGGTGATATTTATAAACCCATGGAATCAGAAAGGTCCGATACTGTGGGTTTATACAGCTGCTAAGGACGCACTTGTCAACTACCAGGACATTATGGCCAGTTGTTTATTTTAAATGTATGATATATGACCATAGCCTTCCAAGACCCCGCTGTGGTATTGAATGGACGTAACCATGCGGTAGCAATATACTGCATTGTAAATCTGTAATAATGTTCATTTGTTCCTAGCAAAAGATAAAGCTGCTAAATGTATCCGGTTTCTCCACTTATTCAGTGGTGATGCACCTGGTAAAGCACTAGGTTTAGAAATACAGAAGGTCACAAGTTCATATCCCCAGACTTACTTTTCACTGAAATGTTAACATTCTGTTTCTTACATACCTGCTAGATTTGAAATATACTGTAAAGATTACTTATCTTTTTTGTATGAAATGTAAAGGATTATATCATTATTAGAACAGAAGCATTGAATGTGTTTGTAAACAAATAAAAATCCGTATTCTGTGTCAGGATCTCTGTGCATAATTGGCTGTAAGCTTCAGAGATGGCCGAACTTTGGAAAGTTTGGTCCGTTTTCAAACTTTTGAACTATATGGAAAGGCAATTCGAGTCAAATAGTTCGAAAAGTTCGAATGAAATACAATTAAAATATCAATGGTAACTTAATGTAAATGGCTGTGGGACCTGGGAAATGGTTTGGGGAACATGTTCGAATATCCAGGACTTTCGAAAAAATTTACTCTCACACGTGCTACTTTCGAGCTCTTGCGTTCGAACATTCGATAATTATCCCGTGAACAACTCACGGATTTGAGAATTCGATATTTACTCGCGTATAGGTACAATAGACATTTTACTCGCGGATTCGATATTCGATATTTACTCGCGTATAGCTATGATAGACATTTTACTCACGGATTCGAGAATTCGATAATTACTCGCGTATAGGTATAATAGACATTTTACTCGCGGATTTGATATTCGAGATTTACTCGCGGATTGGCATAATGGACATTTTACGCACGGATTCGAGAATTCGATATTTACTCGCATATTGGTATAAAAGACATTTTACTCGCATATTTGCAACGTTCAAACAATCGATAATTATTGAAAGTCTGGAAAATATCAAAAATCCGGGTCCGGGATAGTTCGAGAAGTCCGAGTCCATTTGAACTTGAATAGTTCGGCTCAAACTCGAGTTCGCCTTTTAGTCCATCTCTAGTCAGCTTCTAGGTAGCAAGGCTGCAACTTCATTCCTGGAGGTTTGCACAGCTGAGGTGGATTATGGTATCTGACCCCTAGTAATTTCATAAACCACCCAGCAGCCACAGCAGAGGAGAGGAGAGGAGAGACAGAGCCATTTGTGAATGTGCTCTGTCTATTTGGACAATGTTGTCTGGAGACTTTAGTTCTCCTTTAAGCAAAGCACTCAAGTGGTTACTGAGACAACCCCTGTCACAATCTTCAAGAAGATCAGCTTACAACAGTACAGTTCCTTGTAAATCTCTCACCCAGAAGGTTAATATATGCATCTACCTTCACATTTGTTATTGTGACAATTTTTTCAGCAATACAATGTGTGGAAAGGCAGAGAAACAGTGCCAGAAGTCTAGATACAGAATTGAACCCCCTGTGTAAGAGATTTACTTAGAACTGCACTGATGGTAGATGATTCTTTTACTAGAAGGTTTTTCTTAATTTTGTCCAGCTGTATCTTGGGAAACAAATGCAATATAAAGTTTATATAATGAAAACAGATTTTTTTATTAAAGGGCATGTCTACCCCAAAAATTAAAATTGAACCCACTACTGGCCCATGATGTATTGTTCAAAAATCCTTACCTTACATCTCTTCTCCTTATGGTTCTCCTGCAATGTCTGTTCAAAGTTAAAAGAACTTAAAAGTAGGAGATGTCTGTGAGTCCTCCAGTCCCTGCTCTTTCCTGTGGTATGCACAGGGGAGCCAATCACAGATGCGGCTGCCAGTTCCGTCCCTCTTTGCTGTTTCCAGATAGCAGAGAGCCAGGAGCAGAGCACCCGATTAATGAAGGTTAGAGATGGCCAAACTTTTGAAAGTTCGGTCCGTTTTCGAACTTTCGAACTATATGGAAAATTCGAAAGTTCGAAAATAGACCCATTAAAGTCAATGGGAGTCAAATAGTTTGAAAAGTTCTAATGAAATACAAGTAAAATATTAATGGTAACTTAATGTAAATAGCTGTGGGACCTCGGAAATGGTCTGGGGAACATGTTCGAATATCCAGGACATTCGAAAAATCAATTTTACTTTCACTCGCGCTATTTTCAAGCTCTCGCGTTTGAACAGTCGATGTTCGCGCCTAGGTATCATGTACATTTTACTCACGTATTCGATGCTCGCATATAGGCTTTAATGGACACTTTACTCGCGGATTCGATGTTTGCGCCTAGGTATCATGTACATTTTACTTGCAGATTCGATGCTCGCGTATAGGTTTTAATGGACATTTTACTCACGGATTCGATGCTCGCGTATAGGTATAATAGGCATTTTACTCGCATATTCGAACGGTCGAACATTCGATATTTATCGAAAGTCCAAAAATATCGAAAATCCGGGTCCGGGATAGTTTGAAAAGTCCGAATTTGTTCGAATTCGAATAGTTTGGCTCGAATTTGGGTTCGAGTTTGAGTTCTAGTCCATCTCTAATGAAGGTCTGTAATTATCTTTCTGGGGCTTTCTTTGCAAAAGTAAGTCAGTGGTTGGAGGTGGGCTACTCAATGTTAAAGGTTAAATTTAGGGGTGGAGATACCCTTTAAGGACAAACTATTCATTATTAGAAATGTCAAAACAGTTCTGATAGTGGTTACACGGGACCTATTTAATTTCTGAAAATCTGATTGAATTGTAATATTTAAAATTTTCAGTAGCATTTTCAAATTTTCAATAGACATTTTTGATATTTCAATAGTAATTTTCAATAGAAAATTTTGATTTTCAAAAAAAATTTCTGAGATCCGTTGGATCCATGGATTTTGAAAACGGCAGTTCCGAATCACAACCAGGTTCATTTGGAAACCAGGATTCATCACTATTCACTATATCAAATGCATAGCTGTTACTATGTAACAGATCAAACTTATTTCAGTAGCGAGCCAGATCTTTAAAGGAATTCATATTTCAAAATGACTTCCCTTTAATGATTCCCTATAAAGGCAAGTTGCCTTGTTTTTAATCTTGTACAAGAATAAAAGGTTTGTCTGTCACATGACTGCCACTAATATAAGCAAAGAGAATGTACAAAGAGTGAACTGTTTATTCTGGTATAAGGCAAACATTCATCAATCTGTACATATTGTTATTTAACTTGTTCACAAACTCGTGTATTGGAAAGCAAGGATTTGAATGCTGCTGCCAAACCACTGTGCACACTTCTGCTGGAAAAACTAGTTTAACAGCTGATCGGAAACCATAGACAAAAGACATTTCTTTCAAATAAATCCTATTGGAGGCCACTGTAACTAGTTTATACTATATAAAGTGTTCCTTTTCATCACCATGCTATAGCTGTATCAGTGATACGGTGTGTGTTAAAGATACCAACTGAGTATCATCAGTTTAAATGGATTTATAGAGTGAAACTCATGCAATGCAAGCAATTAAGAAAAACAAATGCACCCAATGCAGTTGAACAGGGCCAGACATTTCAACAGCTATAAAAATAATATTTGCTAGAGATCAGTAAAACAAAAGGGAAGCCCAAATGTTCTTCTTCTACAGAGCTAGAAGATAACAATATGTAGTTATGCTCGTACATAGTGTACATAGTTAATGAACCTATTCTTCTAAGCCATTTGCAAACACGCAGATCATTTGTGTTAACATACTGGATTCATAAGAAAGATTAACGGTGTTTTTAAGGTCCAGTCTGGTTAAATTAACTTCCAAAAATTCACGTTGTACAATGAACTGAAAGAGAGGGAATGTAGCTTTACCAGTCAATTATTTAACCTCTTTGTTGCTGACTCAACTAGAATTGCCATGTGTAACAAAGCTATTCATTGCTGGCCCACCTTAGAAACAAACAGGTTAAGTCACCAAAGGTATATTTAAGGTATAAATAAAGAAAGATTCTTTCTGTCAACGCATTTCAATTTGAGAACACTACTAAGCAAACAGCTTCCAGAGAAAGATATTTGTTACAAACCCAACATGGGAAGACTGTTTTAACTCTAAGAAAATTAAAATAAGAGAAATTCAATTAATAAACCTTTAACGATTTGCAGAAAAATAATAGGCCACATTAACTGTCTAAAAGTTTCAAAAGTTTGGCAAGATTAAAGTTAAACTTTTTAAATCCCTTTAACTGTATAAACAAGTCTCTCTCATAGCCTTATTTGATTAACCTCTGATCAAGATGAACCAAGAAGAACCAAGATCACCGGGAGCCTGACCCAAGCAGGAAGTTATTGGATGTTTGCTTAAACAGAATCTGGAGTGCTTGAGATGGAATAGATAACAATAGAAAAGATGTCTACCTGCCCTACAAAAAGGTGATGCTTTGGGTGCATTATGCTAAATTCAATGGTTTTAAAAATGATGTAAGTACTAGAGTGAGAGCTGATGGATGTAAATAATTTGCATTGGTTGAAATACATTAGGGTTTGTACCTGCATTTAAAAAAAGATCAGGAGAAGAACGTTTTGCATTATATTCCCACAAGTCTTGAAACACTGAAGTCATTGTCAGCAGTTACCTAACCCTCATTTAGTACCCTGCTGTTCCATCTGGACATTATTGTATACTCATAGTGGTGATACGTGTTGTACATCATTTGATATGATCACAGCATATGGCACATCCATTTTAAAGAGTTTCTTATATTCAACATATGGCATGTGGTCTTCTTTGTAAAATGAATCACTTAATGGGGAAATATCCCCTTCCTGTGATTGTCGCTAATCAGTTAATCCACACTTTGCAATCTTCAGGCATTTCCTACATGAAAAAGATTTCTTCCTTTCAACAATAATAAAGTTATTTAATTTAATTGCTTAGGTATTCTCAGTCCCCAAAAACTACTACACTACACTATTGGTTGTGGGTAAATTAAGAGTCAAATATAAACTGGCACAGATAAACATGAAAAATCCAATTCTACTTCCTTGTTATATTGTGTTTATAAAATGCCCAAAGGTCATATTAGGCGACAGGCAGGGTAGGATTAAAGGGTCATTCTCACCCCTAAAAAGTATTACCATGTAAGTAATGATACCCTAGAGCCTCTTTATTGCAACATTAGCACTTAAAATGTTTATTTTATCAGAAATACATAGCCTTGTTTCTAAACTGGGACCAGTGACCCTTCCATCTCAAGAAAAATTGTACAAATCCACTCTTATGATGAATTTCAGTGTATTATTTTAATATAGCTATATTTATTAGTCTGCCTGCTATATTTTCATGATTAAAGTATTTTGATGAATTGCTGACTAAGGAATAAATACATTAAACTATATTCAGGGAGATTCAATAAAAGTTCTTATCGTTTAAAATGGTGCTAATTTTGCCCCAACCAATCAGATCTTATTTGACATTTGAAAGCTTGGCAACTGATTGTTTTTTTTATTTTAAACAATAAGAACTTTTATTGAATAACACCGATAGTTTAAAAAGATTGGACTATACATTGGTCAATTTTGATTTAATGCAATTCTTTTAATCAACTTGCTTCAAAATATATTACTTATTTTATATTTGGTCTATATGGAGTGTAGAATCAAACTAAGTTCAGTTAATTATACTTGAATGATACCTGAATGTTGTTTTATACATGTATATCAATTCCTGTTTGTCTGTATTAATAATCAAGTAGAATTGCTGGATAGTATAGTATAAAATCAGTGACCATTTGAATATAAAGAACTAATCATCAATAACCATTTGTTTCTGTAATCATTTACAATGCTATTCTATTTCCATAGTTTTATGCAACTATTCAGCTAGTCTAGTCAATCAAAATGTAAAGTGATTATAAAGTAGAGTTGATCCAGGAATATTTCCGATCGCCACTTGGAGTCAGGAAGGAATTTTTTTCATAAATTTGGTGGGGTATTTTTTTGCCTTCCTCTGGATCAACAGTTAGGCAGGAAATGAGGGTATTGCTAGATGGGTTGGACTGGATGGACGTATGTCTTTATTCAACCTCAAATACTATACTATCCTATACTATGATTATACAAAACTTGACCCGCATATGACTTGCCTAAGTTTTATTAAAAAACAAATTTTTTAAATGTTGAGGTTTATTTTCCTTAGAACAATTGGCCATCTCTGCACCATATATACATAAGATGTGCTAATCATTAGGAAAATAACAAAAAAAATTCTATACAGGATTTATGTGATATTAGGACAATTAGGAAAAATTTATAACCCAGTCTGAGATGTAAATAAAAGCCACATTACAATTCCAACCAGTGTGTACAGTGTTTTATGTATTGCTAAAATGTATGTATACAATATCTTATTATCTGAAAAAATGTTAAGAAATGTAAACACAAATGATTATTTTCAGCAAATGTATATCTAATATTAAAAAAAATGTTGTTCAATTTTATTGTTAAAATATAATTCATAAAAATGTAAAGAGAAAAAAAATAATTTTCCCTTTCTGGTTAACGATTCTTTTGCAGCTCTCTACTGTAACTGAGCAAAGCTACATAAATAAACTTCTTTTTGCTACAAGCTCTGCCTTACATATAATTGAGATCTTACAAGATCGATTCTTGATCATAGATAAGAAATGTATTATTATTTTTATTATTATTATTATTTATATTAAATGTACTATTTTTTTGATTTTCTATGTAGATCATTTTAACTACAAATAAAGCTCGATACAACAGTAGAAACGCAGTTGGTTTTCAGGAGGCTAGAAAATAAAGAACACAATCGGTCTAACAATCTTCATCCAGCATGTCTATCAGCCTCACTGTCCAATTTGAATGACACATGATCATCCAGCATTTATGTCCATGCTTGATTAAAAATTACTACCAATATTTATAACCAGTTGATGGAAATACCATGGTGGTTGGTTGATTTATTGGGTCAAAATCTATATACCCAGCTTTAGTGCCCAATCACATGCATAATATTAGATTGTGCATATTGTGGGAGGAAACCCCACAGAAAAAAAACATCCTGCATAAATGGAGCTTGGTTAGAGTCAAGGTCTACTCTATAGTGAATAAAACCTATGTGAAAAATAAAAACTAGCTAAAGCTCTTATAAAACTCATATACATATATTTTACATTACCATCTCAATGGGTAAGAATTCTATACCCTAACTGACTTTTCTGATAACAGAAAGTGTTGGCTTTTTGTAATTTATATTTATCAGTAAAACATATGGATCATTCCTTAGGTGCCTACAACCAATATGCTCAGCATGTAGTATTACTTGCGTACCAAATACTAAACCAGACCTCTACTATATAAAGCATAACTAGTGCATTTAGAAGGAAAAACTAAATTTGTATCACTTGTTTCAGTATGCAAGATTTCATATTCTTTGTAATTGTGGAATATTTTATTGAAAACTTCCTTTTATCTGTAAAAAGGTTATTACCTCCAAAATGTATTAATCTACAATTTATCAGCTGATCCAAATAATTGTCCTCTTTTCTGCATTCACTCTTCTACCCAACGTTGTATTATTGGAAACTCACCACAAAAAAAAAATCTACCCTATAGTAAAATAGCTGAGAGAACTGGGCTTTTCCAGCTACATTTAGAATGTTCCTGAAAAGGAGTTACCCAGGAACAAATTATTTTACTATTAATTACGACATTTTTAATGATTATAGCAAAAGACAATACATCTCACATTGGTGGTGGGGAATGGGATTCATATACAGATAGAAACAGAAAAACTTGGCAAAGACCTGGGGGGACAAAATGTTGTGTTTTTGCTGTGTCTGCACAAATAAATGTCATCAGTAGAGATGGCTGAACTTTCGAAAGTTCGGTCCGTTTTCAAACTTTCAAACTATATGGAAAGTTTAAAAGTTCGAAAGTTAGAAAACGGACCCATTAAAGTCAATGGGAGTCAAATAGTTCGAAAAGTTCTAATGAAATACCATTAAAATATTAATGGTAACTTAATGTAAATGGCTGTGGGACCTGGGAAAAAAATCAATTTTACTCCCACTCGCGCTATTTTCGAGCTTGTTCGCGCCTAGGTACCATGTACATTTTACTCGCGGATTCAATGCTCGCGTATAGACTTTAATGGACACTTCACTCGTAGATTCGATGTTCGTGCCTAGATACCATGGACATTTTATTCGCGGATTCGATGCTTGCATATAGGTTTTAATGGACACTTTACTTGCAGATTCGATGCTTGCGCATAGGTTTTAATGGACACTTTACTCGAGGATTCGATGCTCGTGTTCGCGCCTAGATACCATGGACATTTTACTTGTGGATTCGATGCTCGCGTATAGGTTTTAATGGACACTTTACTCGCGGATTCGATGCTCGCTTTCACGGCTAGATACCATGGACCCTTTACTCGTGGATTCGATGCTCGCGTATAGGTTTTAATGGACCCTTTACTCGCGGATTCGATGCTCGTGTATAGGTATAATAGACATTTTACTCGCACATTCGAACGGTCTAACATTCAATATTTATCGAAAGTCCGAAAATATCGAAAATCCGGGTCCGGATTTGTTCGAATTCGAATAGTTCGGCTCGAACTCGGGTTCAAGTTCGAGTTCTAGTCCATCTCAACAGATAGATCCCTAAAAAAATATATATATAAGTGCATAAAATGAGAACTAGGGTTAGTGCTTCAAAATATGTCTGAATAAATATATTGATATGTTCTAAATGTAATATATTCCAAATATACTTTATTTACAAAAATAATGTTCTCTGCAGTGATATACAATGAGTGTGGTAAAAGAATAAACAACAATACAGGGTCATATTAAAACAGAAGGTGTTTTCTTGGGGGTTGGGAAGTGAGACAAAAGGCACAAATGCTAGTTTTTAAACAATAGTCAAGCTACATGTAGAAAAACCAATAGAACAAAATTGGTCTGTTCTGAATGGCCACCCAGGAAGGTTTAAGAGAAAAATACAGTGAACCAAAAAAATGCACTTGGGACAGTGTTGTTAGTACAGTGCCACAGGAATTAGCCAAAATTCTCTCAGAGTGATGCACTAAAAGACATCATGCTTTGATGCAATCCAATGTTTTAGATTGATAGCAGATTCTAAAAGAAAAGTTTCCACTATCAATTTATTACATCAATTAAATCGGTTGCAGCAGTATCCTTTGGAATACCCACACAACTGCCTGCAAAACCAGCCTTAAAGCCACCCTAACCTTTATTTTGTCAGTTGGTGAGAGTTTAAGACTGGATTGTCTACTGTCTCCATAGCACTGAGATTATTTGCGAAATTGTAGATTTTCTAGATATTGCATTATTTTGCTAGAGAAGGTTTGGACAAGTTTCCAGATTACAGAGAAAAGTTAGGCTACCATACAATAACATCAAGGTAAAAGGTATCAGTTAAGCTGCGTACACACATGACAGATTTTTAAAAAATGACAGACAAGATCTGCAAGATCCTGTCTGTCATTTTTCAAATATCAGGATACACACAGTCCCGAGCGTTTGTTGTTTTTCAAAGATCAGGATACACACAGTCCAGAGCGTTTGTCATTTTTCAAAGATCAGGATACATACAGTCCCGAACATTCTCCCTATGTACAGCATAGGGAGAACTTTCGGGACTGTGTGTTTCCTTCGACTGCGGCCAACTCTATAGGGAGACTACCATGGCCTAGGAAAATTTTCATTCTTTCCTGAACGACCACTCGGCTGATGCGCTCATTTGGTAATGCTAATACACACATTGCCGATAAAGCCCCGCTACTGTTGGATCCGACGGTATCTGGGTTTTATTGCTGTTGTGTGTACCTAGCTTTACAAGCACACTTCTTACAGATTTATTGTATGTGAAAGGATTCATTGTATATAGACTGAGTGCAATACATAATTTGAGGATTTGACTGACATGCAATCACAGTGCAGGATGCCTATGTATAAATTATTGTCTATTCCATATTATGAAGTGTGATAATTACCAGACTATAGAAAGGTTCAGAGATAAGTACATTTTACCTTAACCATGTTTAAAAATTGTGACAAACTAGCTCATATGGTTGTGGCATTGGAGGACAAGGGGAATTCCATAAAGTATTAACTGCGGTGAAGGCACCATGTAAATAAAGTTACATACATACATACTGTGAACAGGGGAATTTTAATCTCTATGAATGGAAATGCCCGTGGAAAAGTAGAGCAGAGATGTAAGTCCTTCTTTAGAACTGTAGATATTGGTTATCTAGATTACCCAATAACATATTCACAGTATCTCCATCCAGAAAAAAAAGGTTTTCTGTAGTATAGGGCACGCTAGCCCACCCCCAACCGCCATGTTTATTTTGTTAAAAAGCAGCAGAAATTTACTTACATTGCTTTGTTCCCCCGGCGCTCTGAGCTTGGCCTTCTGCTTGCTGGAAGTTGCAAGCAGGGGCCGGACCGGCAGCCATGTCTGTGATTGGCTGAGAGACAGACAATCACAGACGTGGCTGTCGGCAATACACCAGGGGAGTACCAGGGGAACAATGCAACAACACAACTACATTTCTGCTGCTTGTTTAACAAAACAAACATGGTGGTTGGGGGTGGGCTACAGAAAAACGTTTTTAATAGGTAGGGCACCAAGCAGCAAAGATGGATCGGCATGGATGGAGGGAGGGGGGGTTCCCCTGCGCATGCCTGAAACCTCAACAAGGACAAGGCAGTAGCAGGGACCAGATGACACGCACACAGCTCTTTTCAGTTTTTAAAACTTTGAACAAGCACTGCAGGACAACGATAAGGAGCAGAGATGCAAGGTAAGGTAAATTGTTTTACACTACACTGTGAAGTCAGTAGTGGGTTAAATTTTAGTTTTGGGGTGGACATTCCCTTTAATTGAACTAGTTTTTTTTCTTCATAATTTCTCCCACAAATGTCTCCAGCTCCCTTAGGATATTTTGCCAAGATCAAGCTTTTATAAATATTTGTTTCCAGTCTCAGTTACTTGATATATGGCTACGAAGAAAACAGGACAAAAGGGCTTAAAGGTTTTTTCCAGTGAGAAAAGTATTTTTAGAAATAGTTTTAATGGATGATATTTGAAGCTAGTCGAATTAAGGTCAACTATATATGCAGTCTTCGGTGTATTTTAGACTAATTAAATCTATTACTCTTTGACGTTTTCAGGGCTAGATTTATGTCTCAGAAGCCAATAGGTACAAAAAGCCTTGTACTCATAACCACAACTCTCAACACAAACCACTCCAATTTTTGCTTCTGGGTAAACATACTGTATTATGCTAAAATTTGGGAATTGGTTGTGAACTGTTTAAAATATTAACTAATCCAAAGAGCTTTTTAAATAACAGTGTTCTCCAAAATGTCCTCCCAGTGGGTAATTAAAAGGGGGGAAGATTGACAGTCGCAACTGCAACCAGACACCCCTAGACAAAACTTTAGTGTGCCAAATGGTAAATCTGGAAATGCAAGTTTGCGTTTATTTAGTGATTTCCCAATAATTTAACCTTATTTTAAATTGCAATATCATTGGCAAAATAAGTGACTTCAGCAACCAGAAAGCGACTTGGCAGCTATTGAAGATATTAATTAAATAATTTGTGGCAAGTGCGCAGGTGTCTCCTGTGATATTAGCAGTTGAATTGGTTATTCTGACTTTAACTTTGAATCTTGCCACTGCACTTCTGCCTGAATTCCACTGATTGTGTACCTAATAGTAACGTCAAAATACAATTATGTAAAAGTCATGGTGGCCATACATATGTTCGAATTTACTTACCCGACCGAGCGCTCCCGCAACATTCGATCGATGCTGCCGGAACCGACATGAGATCGCAAAATCCCATTCATTTTGCAATCGCATGTTGGTCACATAGAAGAATGGGAGAGGCGGTTCCGGTAGGATCGATCTAATGCAGCCTCATTTCCCAAAAGAACTAAATGCTTTCTGGTCCCTATTGAACTCTAGATATCTGGTGAAACAGAACACGCTGAATTTACAGACGGTTTTCATGAGAATTTTAACACCAGCCAATTCAATCAGCCCTTATGATTGATGATAAAAAGGATTGAATGAGAGCTGCAACCCCAGTACTAAATTCCCATAGTGGGTGCATGGAGAAGAAATTGTGGTTATTGGTGAATCTGGCCCAAAACATCTAATGTTATATCTACTTAATGATAACTAAAGATAAAGCATCACCAAATAGTCTCATCCTTTCCTCTTCATTTCTGCTTAAACGTTATTAATTGAAGGGGAATGGATCTCAATTCATATGTATTGGTGATGGCAGACCAAAACGTCTTTGCCTACGTTGCTGGTTAGCACTAACAGCCTGCCCTTTCTTTCCAGCAGTACCAACTGCAAGGGGATACAGAGGAACCCATCTGTGGTCCTCTTGCGTAAGTTACCTATCCCTCTATTTTACATTTTACTCATTAATTTCGTTTTAAACCATAAATGCTCAGGTTTGTTTAAAAGAAAGATATGTATCCCTCTGCTACAGCAGGGCTAATCTCGTAACTTTAACCCTAGTAAAGTCTTTATCTGTTCCTACACACAAAGCTGTTTGTCTAGGTGTTTGTCTATTCATTTTGCTTTTCATTTTGGAAAGTTTTCACCAAAAAAATAAAGAAAAATCAAACTTTTCAAACAATGAGTGCAAAATATTAGGGCAACAATACAATCTTCCAATGGTGAATTTATTTTGATATGTTGTTTAAGATGTTACAATACTTTTGTGTGGTTGTATTTCTGGTTTGTTAATTTGGGTCCTCTAACCTGTGTCTTAGGGTGTTATGGTTAAAAATACCAAGATGGAGGAATAAGAAATGTTGTGAGTCATTTAGGGAACAACAATTTATATTTAATAATATTGTTCAGAAAGGATGTGGCAAATGTGGTATCTGGGGCTGTTTAATGAGACATTTTAGAACATTTCAGGTGCATTTAAGAAGGTGCCCACACACATGCGTCTTCGGTCTCAAATTCATGTCGGATTCCATCATAATCTGATTGTTAATTCGCAAATACACAGGAACGATCATTCTATAAATGCTTTATATGGAACGATCGTTTGTTGTGCCAATACACATTAGCAATGTTATCAGCTCTCTATACTGTACTTAAAGGAACGGATAACAATACGACAGAATTTTGGCGTTCGGACCAGTAGGATGTGATGCAGGCGCCAGTAGTTTGTCGGCTTCACAACCTATCCATACACATGCCCAATGTACAACAAATTTAGTTTATGTGTACAGCACCTTAACACATAGTAAAACATCATACAAACAAGCATATTTAAATAAATATTTTGCTGCATCAAGGTACATTTAAATTCAAATGCATAAAATTCATTTTATTTTAGAGCCCAAGATGAGTAGCCTGGATCCTTATAAGAGGCTGTAAATATCACAAGGCATGTGGTAGTAGATTTATAAAACTGTGGGCCCCTTAAGCTGGGTATGAATATTAGTGATAAGGGGTCAATCCTGTGGGTATCTTTGAAAGACTGGTACTGTGTGTATTCAGCTTTACTCATAGCATGAGTAATAGCTGGTCTATCGCAGGACAACTCCATAGTGGGCAGAAATATGTCAGTTTAATGACTATGGTATATAAATATTTTTTATTGAGTCCTGAGGGTGCATTCCCTATACCACTTTTGATATATCCTCTGTTAAATTGCACAAAGGCAATAGATTTGTTTGGTTTGGTGCTGGATCGTTTATAAATACAATAAATAGAAATGTCTGCACTTATACTGATTTGCCTAAAATAAAGTTTACCCAAATATGGATATCAGTACTTTAAATGGTGCCTGTTGTTCTAGCATGAGGGAGTACATTTCTTTATATGACATCACATATGACATGTTTCCTTTCTAGAAATAAACCAAACTGCCCTGCTAAATGGTAATTCACACAGATACAAAACCGGAGCCTAAAGGCTTGTACAGATCGTACGATTCTGTGCACAACCTGTGACCCCCGAGCGTGTTCACGTGCAATGAACGGGCTTTCTGCCCGATAATCGCGCATATGTATACACTCGGTCGGGGGTCTTTTGGCAATCTGCCATGGCGGATTAACGAACGACCTATGAGGTTGTTAAATGAGGTTGTTGTATGAGGTTGTTAAATAGCAATGTGGCTATAAAATTTAATTTTCTGACTGCTTTAATATTTTATGGATGGAGCGCTCTAAAGGGTTGGGCTGTGTGCCTCAGGTGGCAAATCCCACCCTAATACTACAATACAAGTTAATGTGTGCCCAGTTCTGCTCTTTAAAGTGGTAAATATTACCGACATGGTTGCAAACTACCTATGCCCCAGTAATGGTGCTTTATTGCGACATAGCAATAGCCCACTTTAGATAGAGAAATATAGCCCTGCATGTAGATTTTTTCAGATACCTTTCTTATATCCTATACTTATTAAATCTGGGAACACATAGCAAAGATTTTTGAAAAATAACAGACAGGATGTGCAAGATCCTGTCTGCCATTTTTCAAAGACTGGGCTACACACAGTCCTGAGCGCTCCCCCTATGCACAGCATAGGGAGAATGCTCGGACTCTTTGTTTCCCTCAGCCATGGCCGACTTGGAAAAGTATGGTACACACAAGTACCGATAAAGATACTGTGTGTACCCAGCTTTACTCTCTGCTCTCATCAAACATTTGAGAAACAAACAGTACAGAATCTCAGTGTGTTTTCCTGAACAGGCGACTGCTTGTTATAGGTTTAAAAAACTTTTGAAAATCCACTGAAATCCAACATAATATTTTAAAGTGATAAGCAAGAAGAAAATGTTCTATAATGACTTTCCAACAATTTGTGAGTGATCTGCTTTCTCAGGAATCTTTATCAGGAACCTTTTTTTGATCAGGGAATGGCCTTTTAAAAAATATTTATTTTTTGTTCTTCCTTATTGGAAAACACGTGATTTCCAGTTAAAGGAGAAAGAATACTAAATGGAGATAAGAAAAAAATCCTAAGCATTAGAAATGTTAAATGTGGTTCTTGCAGTTTCTTGCACATTTTCTTGAGGTCACTGTGTGGAAACTGTCAGTTTTATTTATAAGACAAAGAGTGCTAGTGTGCTGTGGTAGGCCTTGGGAATCATTCTTCAATGCCACGTACCTGAGATTCTTACATTTTGCCTAGAGGGAAGGAGAACAATACAATTTATCACCCCTGTCTTTCAACAGAAGCAGGAAAGCCATCCTCTATCTGGCTCACCATACCTGCTACCCATGTTCTGCAGGGTCACTAAAAGGTAACAAAGTGCTTCTTTGAAGCCAGTCAGATTGCAAATAAAGCCTTTGTTTAGATGCACACACTTCCAAATTGAAGTGGTAATGCTATTTCATTAAAGCTCTAGATTTATCATTTTACTTTTCTGACAAGATAACTTTGGAAATGGAATGGTGACAGAAGAAAGTAAAATATATTGCAACCAACTCAGATGTTACTATGAGTTCATCCTATTCCAGATTAGCTGGATTAGGTGCAACAGCTGTAATGCTCTGTATCTTCAACACCTTCCGTAAAAACAGGTTCTTAATGTCAACATCAGCGCAGTGAGTACTGGTTGAATGCATATATAAAGTATGGCCACATTCTTGTTTGGACTTTGACACTCTAAACAAATCAGACACAAAGAGGAGCACTGAATGAAGGCACTGACTTAATGAATAGACACAAAAACTTAGTTAAGCAAACAGCACATTTCAAATACACATTCCCCTCTGCTGTACAAAAAATATTCCTTTACTAGGCTAACTGGGAGGATCAATCAAACTGGTGAATAGGAGATTTCTTTCTAAATAATAGAGTTGTTCCCTTAAAGAGTTGTAATTTAGGTCAAAACTTACCAGTATTGGGGTCAAGATTTTGTTTTTCAGAACTTTTTCAGAACAAGAGGTACAGTGAAACTGTGTTTGATTGATATTCTATAGTTTCGATACAAAATTTCAGTTTAGACATTCAAAATTCTGCTCTCAAACTTTGGTCTGTTCCATGAATCTGTGGGAGGAACTAACCATGCATCTTTATGTACTAATAAACTGCACATATTCCTATGTAATCAAAGGATTATTCTAGCAATTTTATTCCCAGATACAAGCAACAAGATTATGTGTAAATCACTGCAAACATAGACAGTTCTTATGCACTCTTGTCCAACTCTGGGTTCAAAGTCCTCAACTCCCACCCCTCTGGCAGCATAAATATCAAGAACAGTGAAAAAGGGTCACATTCCAATCAATTATTAATAATTTATTGTGAACTACACTGAAAAACAAAATGTTTTGGGAGGACAAGCCTCAGGTGGTGCATGTATCACTACAAAACTTACCGTGCATCTTCTAGTTAAAGGCTAGGTGTATGAATGCAAGTAGATACCCATTCTTTCTTTAAACCCAGAGAATCAGCAGATTAAATTTAGTGCATAAAGTGGTCATGTCTTTACTATAATTGTAAATGTAGTTGTGCTTTGTAAGTGTATGTCTCTGAATGTGAGCACAATACATTATCATTTAGAAATAGACCCTCAATTTTTTTTCCCACTATAGTCTACCTCTTGCTTAAACAGTTTTTGCCCCTAGTAGTTAATAGGCATTGGGGGAGATTTACCCAGAGACGCTATTGTGTTTGCACGAAAATCCTAAAGGGGATTTATCCTGCTAAAAGTAGCGTGATATTAAATTGCAAGCACCAGATACACGGGTGTCTTTTACGTAACTCGCACATCCGGCACTAATATGGAGCTAAGTCACGCTAACCGGTAGCGAACCAGTTACCCCAACTTTACTCCATATAATTGCCCAGCGTCGCTGGGTAAATCATCCTCATTGTGTCAATGTTCTGATCTATGGCCAGAACTAGGGGAACTCATAGACGAAATAGTCTAGCAGCCCTGCATAGTGGTGTTGGTAGAGTTAAACCTTTATAGAGTTTTAGGGAAGTAGTGATAATAATGCAGCTAAATATGAAATAGCACTAATTTTAAATTGCATTCATATTACTGACTAGGTTAAGAGGCACCAATCACATTGAAAATACCATGTACATTGCTATAAAATGGTTGACCTCGAAATAAAGTACGAACATGTGTACAATATTCAAAACCAACTATCTATTGTTTTTTTTTTACTTACTGCATTCAACATATTTTTGCAGTTTTGTTTCATAGCTCTCCAGTTAGGACATTATCCTAAGTATCCAGTAGAAATAAAAAAAATAACCTAATATGTTGAAAATAATGACGTTTCTTTGGGGGTCATTTTACAGTGGCACGTGATTTCATATTGCTTTCAAGCATACCCCATTTGAACTGTATACCCAGGGTCAGACTGCCCTCCAAAATACAGGGAAAAACCCCTGTGGGTCCAAAGTCCATTTACACATTAAAACAGAGAAAAAAAAAGCAATTGAGATACTGCAGGCCTCCCTGACTCCCTAAAATTACATTCAATCTATCTGGAATTGGTTTTTAATTAGTGCAAGGAAAGTGTGACAATTCTAAAACTAATTGGAGGGAGTTAACAGTTATGTAAGTAAGTCACTCTCCCTCTCCAAAGCTCTATGATATTTGCACTCTTAAGCATCGATCTATATGGACGTCCATTTCGGCCGACTACAGGTAAGTGTATGGGTGCTCAGTCAGCCAAAACAGCCATTCGGTCAGACATTGTTGATGATCTGCCGGGTGGGATCAACAATGATGCTTAATAGAACACCCATACACTTACCAATAGTTGGCCAAAATGGATGTTCGTACACGTCGTGCGTCTCTCTATGCATTTCAGTCCTCTCAGGACTGTCGTCAGGATCGATAGTAATTGAGAGTGCTCAATGTTTTTGTTGTTAAACAAATCTTTTTTTGATAATCCAGATGAGTGCTCCGTTACTATCACTATACTATTATCCACAGACTAGCGCCCTGGTGATTATACATTATACATTATATATTATCATGACAATTATTTGAGGGGCAATTGGCATTTTGTCCTGCAGCTATTTTGACAAGTATAAATGCTTAATTCTACCTCCCCCTACAATAAATGCTTTCCCTCGCCAGAAAGAGGTGCATGAAAAAAGGCCCGGGGCGGGAAAATCATTGGTAAATCACCAATGTAATGTGCTTAGAGCAGAGAGAGGTAACTTTAATACTTATTACTCATTAAAGTATATCCTGGAATAATTCACTTTTTACAGTTTACTGATCTGTAATGTCAGCTGGATTCTTCTACTTTCTACCACCGTATATACTCGAATATAAGTTGATCCGAGTATAAGGCGAATGTTTGTCTTAGGAAGGAACCAGTTGGGTTCCAAAACGACACTTAAATGAATGGTGGTTTATTTAAGACTGGTGTGCCTGGCTTTATCTGTGAAGATCTGTACTGCCGACTACAGTGCTGTAGCACACAGCATTCATTGATTGCTGTTTTGGTTGAGGTGTGCAGGATCCAACCCCATTGTTTGAGTATAAAGCTGGGTACACACGATTAGATATTTCGGTCCGATCGACCGATAGTTCAGTGTATCGTCGATCGGACCAAAATTATCGCATTCGAATGTGCCCATGTCCGATTGACCGTTCGTCCAAATCGGATGAAAGGACGATCGGACAGGGTGGAAAACCTCGTCCGATCATGCGGTCCTCTATGGACTGCACGATCGGTCGCGGTGACTATCGGACGCGGCTGCTTTTGCTGCGACCGACAGTCCTTCCTCCTGGCCGACCGTTCGAAAGTATCGAACGGTCAGTCAGGAGGAAAAATCGCTAGGTGTGTACCTAGCTTAAGTCGACGTACCCATTTTTACCTGAAAAAAGGAGTAAATATGATTGACTTGAGTATAAATAGAGGGTACAAATTAAAACCACTACTGCCTTCTGATTCTGTATTGTTTTGAGGCTTTAGTTGCCCTTTAAATTAAAAGCAGAATTCCCATATAGCAGTACCATACAGTAATAGTACTGGGAATTCTGCTGTCCATTTAAAGGGCAACTAAAACCTCAAAACAATACAGAATCAGAAGGCAATCTTTCACAATAGATACCATCCTCCTTATTCTGTACAGTTTTTAGACTTCAGTTGCCCTTTAAATGGAGTTATCCAACACAGTTATCCCCAATAACTTACCACTCCAGATGTTTGGAAACTACAACTCCCAGCATGCTTTGGTAGCTGGGAGTTGAAGTTTCCAAACATCTGCAGTGGCAAGCCCTGCACCCACCCACCCCCCAACCATTTGGCAATCCAGCAATCCGGTTCTGAATCCACCCCTTTTTGGCGCCTGACGTCACTACTTGGCCAAGTAGTGACGTCAGCCACCAGAAGGAGTGGATGCGGAAGCGAGCAGCAGCCGAATTACTGGATGTACAGTTGAGTGACTGGTGTATAAGTTGAGGTTCGAATTTTAGGCTTTTTTTAAAGCCTGAAAACCTTGACTTATACTTAAGTATATACGGTAATTCTTTTGCTTTTCCACCCTTACTGTTAGGTACGGGTAAATTTGCCGCAACCAACAGTCCTTTGTCCTAGCTGACCGGTCAGAAGTACTGAACGGTCCGTCGGGATGAAGATTTGTGTACCCAGCTTATGATAGCCAGCTGCAATAAATTATAAAATTGTAATTAGCATAGCTATGGACACACGTAATTGTCATCAGAACAAACAACAAACAATATTTAGCAAATGCATTTAGCCAAGAATAGGACATTAAAGCGCATCACACTTATTGTTTACCTGCTGTGTTGGCTCCATTGTTTGAGTCTAAAGGTGACACTACAAAAGGTTAGTGCGACCGATACTTTAATAGACAGATGTACAATGCTAATTCTATGTGATATACCATAAATATTGTTCGACATTCAATTCTTTTGGCAATTAATGTCTAATGTTGTTTATTAATCGTAATGTCTGATTGATCGTAATATCGGCCCAGTGTATGGGCACTTTTAGGCTAGGTTCACACAAGGCACCACAATATTTTGTCCAAATCAGAAGAATGTTCAATTGGACATATCGGTTAATTTCAAATGCAGTTTATTATGGAAATTTTCTGATCTGGCCCATTAATTTGCCAGGTGGTTATAAAGATAGTATATGGGCACCTTTATTGGAGGTTGAATTAAGATATACATCCATCTAGTAAAACCTTTTTAGCCTACCCATGAACCCTAACTAACATTTGATCCAGAGAAAGGCAAAAAACTGTTGGAAATGGGGAGGGGATTCCTTTCTGACTCCAAATGACAACTGGAAAGAATCCCTGGATCAACAGGAATTTAACGTATTAATACCAGTAATTTTCCATATTTTAAAATTTTAGAAATGTGTCCAGCCCACTCTTGAGGCTATTCAATGAACTTGCGATTACCATGTTGGTTGGAAGACAGTTCCACAGTTTCTATGTTCTCACTGAACATCCTAAACTGAAGATGATTTTCTTCTAATCTTTAAGGATGTCCAAAAGTCTTATGAAATGTTATTATATTTGTATAAAGTGATCATATCCCCACGCAATTGCCACTTCTCCAGTATAAACAACCCTAACTTGTCTAATCTGTCTGTACAGTCAACTCCTTCCATTCCCCTTATTAATTTAGTTGCCCCTTATTAATTTAGTTGCCCTTTTCCAAGATTTTCTTTTTGCACACAGGATTCCAAAACCAAGCCATATATTCCAAATGAGGCCTTACCATTGCTTTATAAAGAAGGAGAATAATATTTTTCTCTCTTGAACCAATACCCCTCTTTATACATGACACTTATCATGCTATCTCTAGCCATTGCTAGATCTTCTGAGACCTGTACAAGACTCTTTATCTCCATACACTGCAATAGCTTCTACTTATTCTTATAAGCTAATAAAGCTAATATACGCTTTTTTTTATTAACATTTAATCTTTATTGAAGTTTTCAAATTTTATACATCACGTAATGCAGTAATAATTGAGTATTTATTTTCTTCTTTAGTGTACCGTATATACTCGAGTATAAGTCGGGGTTTTCAGGCTGTAAAAACAGCCTGAAAACTGAACCTCGACTTATACTCGGGTCAGTCACTCACTTGATGGAGGAATCCGGCTCTGATGGACCCATCCACTGACGTCACTACTCGGCGCCGGGAGATGAGACCGGCGCCGAGTAGTGACGTCAGTGGATGTGACCATCAGTGCATATGGCAGCCAGATTCCTCCATCAAGTGAGTGATGTCGGGGGCCGGACTTTCCTGCAACTATGACAGCCCCCACAGCACCTGGAAAAAGGTAAGGCTGCATAAAAAGAACTGTAATGTACTGTAGTGGAAGGGTGGGTACTGTAGTGGCTGGGGGGGAGAGTAAGGGAGTCATTTGTGTCAGGGACAGGATAGTTTGTTTTGGGGTTGTAAACAGGTTTAGTGTGTACAGTTCCACTACAGATGTTTGTAAACTACAACTCCCAGCATCTAAAGCATGCTGGGAGTTGTAGTTTCCAAACATGTGGAGTGCCAATGAATTGGGGATTACTGTTAAAGGGCAACTAATGCCTGAACAATACTGAGGATGGTACCTATTGTTAAATAGATTGCCTTCTGATTCTGTATTGTTTTGAGGCTTTAGTTGCCCTTTAAATGGACAGCAGAATTCAAATACAGTATTTCCAAACAGTAATAGCCATACTGGATTTGGCTATTACTGTATGGGACTACTGAATGGGAATTCTGCTGTCCATTTAAAGGGCAACTAAAGCCTCAGAACAATACAGAATCAGAAGGCAGTAGTGGTCATATTTTCTACCCTCGAGTTATATTTGAGTCAACCAGTTTTTACTCATTTTTGAGGTAAAAATAGGTACCTCGACTTATACTTGGGTCGACTTATATTCAAGTATATGCGGTAATTAGGGGGGGGGGAGGATAGAAAAGATTTTTTTTTTTTAAAACACACATAACAAAACAATTATACCTTAATTTCTCGATAAAATAATTGTACATTCTTATATAATGTATAAATAATGTTAAAAATTTATAATCTCTCAGGGAGTGGTATATTTAAAAGGATCTGGAGTCTGTGTACCAGTATTCCCATCTCTTGTAAAATTTGGGAAAGTTATAATTGGTGGTGAAGAACATTTTTTCATATTGTAAATTTGATGTGATCGTACTTAATATCGTTTGCATCACTTGTTGTCTTCCAGTTTTTGGCAATGTGATTTGGGATATTGTAACTATATGGTACGTTATATTTCTTTGTTTAGTTGGCAGAGTGATAAGATCAATCAGTAATAAATAGTGTAAATTCTAAAAAAAAATGGAATTGAGAAAATGCCATTTAGGAAGTTCTGTATTTGTGTCTAGAAATTTTTAATTTTTTCACATTTCCACCAGACAGATTGGTGATTGGCCTGGAAACCAATTTGCTAGTGTTTTTGGTGCTCTATGAAATCTGTAAAATATCCTGGAAGTTTCCCAGTGTGGCAGAGATACACTTAATTTGTATTCAAGCTATGTGTTAATTAAAACATGTATTAAACTATAGTGGGTTAAGACTCTGGTCTATGCAAAGGTTTTACGTGCAGATGAGACTTTATGCCACTCAGTAGAGTAAGCAGAAATCCCTCCCTCCCCCAGCCCCAACCGCTATAATAGTTTTTACAGAAACTCCCCCGAACTCTACTTACCTTACCTCTCTACTCCGGCATTCTCCACTACCGGTAGCCGTGTCCGTGATTGGCTGCCCTACAGCCAATCACAGACGCGGCGGCCGCTCTGGCCCCCTGCTTGCAGTTTCATGCAAGCAGAGGACCGGGACAGTACGTCGGAGGAAAGAGGTAAGGTAAGTAATGATAGGGGAATTTATGAAAAAACTATTATAGCGGTTGGGGCTGGGGGAGGAAGACCTACTATATAACAAAAATCCTAAAAAGGGGTGGACATGCCCTTTAAGTCTATGGCTGATTTTTTTAATGTTTTTGTACATTTTTATTTTTTTAACTTAAAAGTGTGATGTAAATCCAACTTAAGCAAGACAAACATTTGGAAACCATTTTTCATTTAACGACGGTAAGTATATACTTCCCAGTGCACTCTTCCTGCTTTTCCACCAGGTGCCTCCAGGTTCCTGATGAAGGTGCACTATGTAACACCGAAACATTGATAATAAACACAAAAGGTTTTTTGAAAAAATCCAAGTGTGTCCAGGATTTGGACTATTTTTATGGACCATTTTTCTTTTAAAATACATTAGGTTGGATATACTGAAAGCCACAATCACTAGGCTCTTGGCAATTAAATATAGCGGTTGCGGCTCTGGGTAAATAGCAAAATTGGTTTACTCTTTGCTTGATTCTAATGACAGCTATTTGCTGGCATTAGAATTCATGCAAAAAAGTGACATAACCCCTGCACTGGTATCTTTTGCGATACCCACGCAGCCAACGCAAAGAAGGAGTTAAAAATGAAATGGGTTAGCATGACTTTCACTCTGAAAAACAGCCCGGCCCAATTATCTTCACAAATATCCCATTGTATTCCTATAAGCTATGCTTACAAGGTTGGTGGACAAGATGCATCAACGAAGTAGCTACAATATTAATAAAAACGTGTACTGTAAAATGCTAGTCCTTCAGTGTTTATCTTGGAATGTCAGTCTGATTCAAAGAAAGGAAGTACAGCTTAAGATTAGATCTGAAGAATAGACATTTGAGGTCTCAAATATCTCATGTCATGCTAACATGCTGTCAGTTATCCGATCTGCAAACAAAAGGGAGTCATTGATAACAAACATAATTGGAAAGGGGAATGGCTCTGTACATATCCCTTAATTCTTATTTTTTTATAAAATAATTCTTATGTCTATTCCTGTCCACTACAAGAGCAGATTCATTTGAATGCACTCTACCTTAATATCTCCAATACCAAAGGAAAGATTTCGGTTTTATCTCCCAAAACCTAGTATTTGATTGCATCTATTTTTCCATTAGCGTTAGAATTCAATACAATATTACTAAATTTCTTCCCATTGTTACGTTATCTGTTTTTTTGTCTGTGTTTTGATATAACGACTATTTTCAAAGAATAAAAAATACCTAAAAGACATTGCCTGTATTATGTCAGGGGCTTGATTTCTGGAATAAATAAGAACTTTTTTCTAGTGCCCTTATTTGCCCTGCAGAGGTTTAGATGTAGCTCTAATTTAATATAATTTAAAAAAAAAAAAATTCTAAGCTAATTTTAGATTTTGGGTCTATTAAAGGGCAATTTATACAAACTGTAAGGTCACCCCCAAGCCTCAAGACCAGAATACTGTTTTGTTGACATTCCTGAATTGATATTCTTCTTTCTCACTGGCTCCAGAGTTCATAGTGGTCCCTCTTGTTAGCAGCCATGATAGTAACGTCATGGCCAATTACTCTAATATGTAAGGCTATGGGGAGCAACAGTGAAGTATATTCTTATAGGAATTTCTCAGCTATGCAGCTGAGAGATTTTTATAAGAAAATATTCCTCTGTTGCTCTCCGTTCAGTTTAACCACTTTCTATCTGCCCACATAGTGAAATGTTCCTAGTTCACTAATGTGCACTCTCCACTCTGCTCAGTGCAGCCAGACCAGATAATCTCAGGGACAGGATTACAGAAGATTTATTGCTGTAGAAGAAAATTCTATAGGGGACACAGTAACAATTATTGTGCTTCAATCCATTAGTGAACTAGGAATGTTTAACTTCTTGAATGTGGACACAAAAAAAGTGGTTAAATTAAAGGTCTAAAAAAGACCACACAAAAACTTTTTCTTCAGGTCCTTATGTACTTTTCAGTGACTATATATCCTTATATTACCTGGTAAGGAACACTTTATCCCTTATATAATAGGGTACATAGGACTCTTTTATGCTATTTTAATTACACACCTAGCTTTTAAGCATGATCAGTGATTATGTGACAGCTTTTAAGGCTAGGCATACACAGGTCGATAATTTGGCCCGTCACAGATGATATTGCGGGCATTTAATCCACAATAATAGATGTAATTTCCAACAATCACTCCTGACCATTTTATTTTGGTAAGATTGGTTGGGACAAGCAATCAAACATGTCAGAAAATTATGGCTGATTGTTCAGACTTCAATGGTTGGGATAAATGGTCGGGAGCAACCACTTTAATTTTACAATTGATCAACTATCAATCAGTAACAACTGAAAATATTGGGGATTGAGTCAACTCGTGTATGTCTAGACTTAACACTTAATTTAACCTTGCTTATTTGTAATCTGCTTTGACACTGCAACAAATCATTGTATAAATCAGTCAAACAACTGCTCTAATGGAACCAAATATAGTATATACCAAGGAGAAACAGGGAACAGATGAAAAAATCACCTGAAAACCCCAAAAGTCCCTCCAAAAATGGGCTAAAGGATAAGTTAATATCTAAACAGGAATATGAGTACATGTGGAGGAAGTATCCAAAGTTTCCCACGTTTTACCATATTCCCAAAATACATAAGAAGAGAAGCTTTCCCCCGGGAAGGCCTATTGTGGCAGGGATTGGGGGTCCCACGGAGAATGTGGGGAAGTATATTAATGCAGTACTTAGACCCTTTTTGTTTACCCTGAGCTCATATGTACAGGATACTACTAATGTATTGCGTAAACTAGAAGGTATCACTATGGAGGAAGACTCATGGCTTGTGACACTGGATATTGAGGGGCTCTATTCCTCTATCCCTCATGATGTAGGGGTCCATGCCTCGAGAATGTATTTAGAAACAAGAGAATCTAAGTTTAAGACTCACACGGAGTTGGCAGTTTCGTTATTATCATTTGTTTTGAATAATAACATATTTATTTTTGATAATAAATACTATCGTCAACTCAGGGGGACCGCGATGGGGGGCGGCCTGTGCTCCCACTTATGCCTGCCTCCATCTCGGTCTCTGGGAAACATATACAGTGTATAACATCATGGCAGATCTGGACCCCAGTGAAGGGGTGTTATTATGGATCCGCTTCATAGATGATGTACTCATGATATGGAAAGGTACCTCTGAGGATCTTATTAAGTTTGTTGAAAGATTGAACAATAATACATATAATATTAAGTTAACCTTTGAATACAACAGAGATGAGGTTCATTTTTCGGATTTAGCCATTCGCAGAGTGGGCTCATCCATTTCTACCTCTACTTATAGAAAGGAGACTGCAGTAAACACGTTATTGGAGGCTTCAAGCCACCATCCACGGAATTTAATTAAAGGGATCCCTGTAGGCCAGTTTTACCGCATAAAGCGAAACTGTACAGATAACAATATGTTTCATTTCCAGGCAAAAGAACTGGCAGAAATGTTTTATCAAAGGGGCTACTCTGAACAAATGGTGAATAGAGGTTGGAAGCGGGCCAACCATATTAGTAGACAGACCTTACTTAAAAGAAAGGTTAAGAAAGAAAAAAGTGGGGTATCCCATATTCGGCTAATAACAGATTATAATCAAGAATGGCCTAAAATTCGGACTATCTTGGATAAACACTGGTTTCTCCTGTCAGAGGATAAGGACTTGGGAGATTCTATAATGAATCATCCGTTACTCACGGCTAAGAGAGACCTTAATTTAAGGGATAGTCTCTCACCAAGTCACTTTGTAGACGAGAGAGTTAAAACAAACTGGTTGTTGGATAAGAAATGGAAAGGAAATAAAAAATGTGGGAAATGTGTAATGTGCCCTCAGATGCTGGAGACTAACCAGATCTATTCTGATGAAGGGAAGGTATTTAAAATTTCTCAATATATATCATGTAAATCTGTAGCAGTAATCTACCTTATCCAGTGTAGCTGTAATATAAAATATGTGGGTAAGACTCTTCGTCCACTCACTATTAGAATACAGGAACATAATAGAGCAGTCTGTAGAGGCCAAACAGATAGGTCAGCCCTAGCAAAACATGTGGCGGAGGTGCACAATAACAATAAAAATACTAAATGGGTATTTATGGGACTAGAAGTGGTCTAACTAGGAATGCGGGGCAGTGATTTGGAGAAAGTGATTCTCCAACGTGTACTACGTTGGATTTATAAACTTAACACTATGACCCCATTTGGCCTCAATGATGATATACAATTTAATTGTTTTTTGTAAACTGGGCTAAGTAGAGACGTATTGTAGATTTCATGCTGTACTTAGCTGGGCGATATATATATATATTGGTGTGCACTGGTTAGGACTTCATAGGCTCTAAGAAGGGTTTTAGTGGTTTGAATTTTGAATACTGTTTGTAATAATGTTGTAGAATGCCATGGGTGGTAGTATTGTTTTCTCACATATGTGTAGGAATGATACTGTTATCTCCCCTTTAAGCTCACTTTTGAGCAGTTAGTTTTGTACCTTTAAGAATGGGACTATTTAAGAGGACTCAGCACCTTGTATCATGTGACCCTGATGAAGCCGCAGCAGTATGGGCGGAGCGGCGAAACACGTGTAGATCTTGGATGGCGTCCGTAGTATGTGTCTCTCTCCACTCTAACGAACTACCTTGATCGAAACTCCAGTGGGCTAGATCGTGAAAGATGTACGTGTAAGCAGTTGGAGGTATCTAGGAATGGTTAGGAGTCTACCGCTTGTATTTGGATGATCGGGTGAAGAGTGTGGTCCGTCCGTGAAGAGGGCTGGTAAGTCGGACTTGGCTTCTCACAGTAAGGCCCGTTCGAATGCGTCACGTATTGTTGATGGACTGTTATTGAGACACATATGTTGGAGGATAGCTCTCCATACAGGGATACACCGGGGATGCCTGGTTTAGGTGTTTTTATCTATTTTTGTAAATATTTATGGTGAGGGGGGTGATCTTGTGAATCCAATAAATCGTATTTTTATTGTATTGTTGCATGCGGTTGTGCTATTTATTGGGGGACTTTTGGGGTTTTCAGGGGATTTTTCATCTGTTCCCTGTTTCTGCTTGGTATATATTTATGTAGTTTTCCTCAAGAGCACCACTGTATTTCAGTGATCCGCAACTTCTGTTAAATAAGTTGTGCACCTACCTACCTTTAAATTGTTAACCAAATACAGTAACATGGTTAGAATCTGATTGAAAAATACAAAACTATACAAAATACAAATACAGTTGAAACAGTTTTTATTTGCCATATTGGATAGGTTGTCCTCTACAGGAAGGTGTTTATGTAAAAAAAGGAAAAATTATCTGAAACATGTGGATGGTGGACTAGAAACAGGGGTACACCTGCCATAAAGCAAAGTGAAAATGTGTGTTTTCCTAGAAAGGCAGCATGGTTGAGCAGTTTTTTGGGGGGGTTTTACGATGAACTGCATGACGGAGCTGGTGCTGATAACATTAACAAGCAGATTTCCATGCACTCGCATGTGTGCGTACACGCTAGTGCAGCAGTCTCATGTCATGTGGCTCGGCTACCACTTGGTTCAACTCATCCTGGCTACTAATATGTAAGTCACTCTTATATTTAAAAGTCTGTTTGGACACATTTTACATTTAAACGTCTGTGGTGGCATCTTATATTTACAAGTAGGCACATCTTATATTTACCAGCCTGTGTTGTGGGCACTCTGGTTCACCAGCCAGTGTAAAATCAGCCCTCCAGTTCACCAGCCATTGTTAGTCAGCCCGCCAGTACACCAGCCAGTTAGTCAGCCTACCACACCCACCTCCACAAGCCACGGTCAAAACATTTTTGAAAAATACGTGGTGGAGTTTGGAGTGGGGAATTTAAATAGTTGTTTCAGGTGACAAAAGGTCTAGAAACACACCTGACTCGAAAGAAAAGGCTTTGTGGGTTTTCTGTAGCACATTAGCTTCCTGTGCACCTGCAATAACACATTGACAATATTAAGAATGTACATCTAGAGTTTGTGAAGAAACAATTAATTTGTGGTTTCTAAGCAATAATGAATCCTTCATTTTCTGTAACCCTCAAATGTAGTGTTTGGTAACCGTCAAATGTAGCTTTCGATTTTAGTAACCCTCGAATGTAGCATCCGATTTCTGTAACCCTCGTATGTAGCGTTCGGTAATCCTTAAATGTAGAGTTGGGTAACCCTCAAATTGGCCATAACCCTCTAATGTAGCATGCAAAAACCTGGCAATAGCCCAGTCATGGGGGAATGCCATGTTTAAAGAAGTTTTAATGGGTTCATTTTCGAACTTCCAAACTTTTACTGAAGTTTGAAAACGAACCGAACTTCAGGAAGTTTGGCCATTTCTAATATACAACAGATGGTAATGGGGGTGATTGCATTTCCCACCTCTTTGTACCTCACCATGAGTAGTTCCTTTTGTCAAGGTATTTTAAGCCAGAGTTTAATCAAGGCCACAGGACACTTAAAGGATAATTGTATTGCCTCAATGCATTTTTTTTTTAGATTTGCTTTAAAAAGAGTAAAGGTATGCAGCCCTCCCCATACATTTTTTTCCTGATTTCGAGCCTCTCTCTGCCTTCAATTAGCCATGCTGTGAAGGGGGCGTAACAATTCTGTCTGCCTCTAACTGTCACTCAAAGCTAGCATGCGAGAAAACACTCCTCCACCCACCCTTGATCAGCTTGATTATGTAGGCTGTATTCTAGCAACAGGACATTTCAAGTTTGTTTAACTGGCAAGAGGAGGAGGAGGAGGAGAGAGGTTGTAACAGACATTCCTACCAGCCAATGACAAGTGTTATGTTAATTATGACCCTGGGCTATCTAGGAGGCGGGCTTTTAGCACTCATCTTTGCTGTGTGATATCTAAGTGAAGGCAGCACAGCTGTAAATGTGAGTAAGTGATTTCAGCTGCTGAAAGTGTGGACATGTAATGGGGGTGATGTTGTTTTTTTTTTATATTGTTGTCCTTTAAGGTAGGCATACATATGAACGATAATGAGTAAATCCAGTCGGGGAATATTGCTCGTGTGTAGGGGATATTCCCGACCGTTCGGAGTGCCGACTCTGATCAAATCGGAATGACGGAAAATTTTCGGCGGTCGCCATCGGCTCCCTTTACTTTAAGTAGAGGGAGCTGATACTGATTGTAC
Source organism: Hymenochirus boettgeri (assembly GCA_019447015.1). NCBI lineage: Eukaryota > Metazoa > Chordata > Amphibia > Anura > Pipidae > Hymenochirus > Hymenochirus boettgeri. The sequence continues at coordinate 155,212,453 of CM033471.1, forward strand.
GGTGTGTGGCCGCACGGCCGACCAATCCCCATATCGCGTATGGGGATCGGTCGGGTCCGTGTGTGCTGTTCCCACAGCATGCATGCCGACAGATACCAATGTGATCTGTCGGCACATATGCTGTGGGATCGCCTGTGTATGGCCAGCTTTAGGCTCCCAGGGATGACATACCTCTTTTGTACTGCTGGTGTCCAACCATGCAAAAAAATGGCAAAAAATAGTTAATATATCAAAAATACTAATTGTTTTAATACAGTATATGGATGTAGTACCAGATATGAACAAAATGGACTCTGCTTTTTTATCCACATTTTCCCCAATATTTATTCATACCTGAACACATGCTAATTCATAAAAGGCATGGTACAGAGCAACATATATGGACCCCATGAAAATCAGCAATCTTTTCCTTGCCTAAAGATGCCCATACAACAGTCAACATAACTCTGTAATGTTTCTCTCAATGTTCTGAAACACCAACAGACCGATCAATTATTGGGATTATTGTAATGTCGATTGCAAACCTTGATCTCACTGGGAGACATAAGGAGAAAAAAAACCACACCACAACAATATGATTGATTTGATGTTCATGTGGGATTAAATTAAAATTGTTGCACTTATCTTAACTCAGCCATTGTTACATTGGCTATGCTACACTTTTTCCAAAAAATTTTGGAAATGGCACAGTCAGCCTTATATTAGTTCAAAACCCACACTAACCCGATATTACATTGGGTAGCGTAAGTTTTGCACAAATTTTAAAACAAAAATTGCCGACATTGCATCAGCTCCTTAATCTGGTTTATCTTCAACAACCGAAAGGCTTCACATACTAAGTATTTGCTTTAGGCACATGTTCTGTACACATGGCGTTTCATTTGTTGTTGGATTTACACAAAACTCTAAATCAAAAAAGGGAAAATGATCAAGGTTTAAATTCACACAATTCAGCATATCATTCTAACATTAATAAATTATTTGTCATATTCTACAACAATTTCAGGAAAAATAAAGTTCATTTTAATTCGATTGTAATTCATTTGTGTCAATTCTTTTATCTGTAATTTATCTCTACATGATTTCTAAATAATGACTGTACTCTGTAATTACATGTATGTCTGTCTTTAACAGTCAAGCAAAGACACGCTAGACTGTTAATTACCTTTGGCTTGGCCTGAAGACTTCACATTGATTCTAGTTAAACTAGTCATGAATATATATGTAGGAAAAGTGTACATTTAGCTGAGTATCAGTTATTCTTATTTTCTCCATATGAGAAGCTAAATATCAAATGCAGAAATCCATGTCCCATAGAGATTCACCATAACTTCAATGTGCATGCATTTATTCTCCCTTCATATTTTACTGATTATCATTTTGCAGTCTAATCCAGATTCAGGAGCATGATTGACATGCTGTCTTAGGTTATTGCAAATCGGCACAAGACAAAATGAAAGTTTACGCTGAGGCCACACTACAACGCATCAAGTGCGCACGTTTTTGTGTGCGTTATCACATGTGCACTTTCTGTGCGTTAGCGCACGTTATTTTCCACTATGCGCGTGTTTTCCGCTATCTATAAAGCAAAAACGCAAGCAATTGCGCAAAAAAATGCTCACCATTCCATGTTAGCGAAAATCACAGGCGCGAACGCGAGCGCAAAATGTGAACATGTGAAAACACGCTAGTGTGGCCTAGCCCTAAGGCTGAGGCCACACTGCAACGCACAGGAATCGTGCACACAATCGCGAGCGTTATCGCACGTGATTGTGTGCGTGATTCTTGTGCATTTTATGTTTGCACGTGCATTTTGCACATGCGATTTTGCCGTTTTCCATTAAGGAAATGCATGCGTTAACGCACCAAAAATGGTGAAGGCATGCATTACCAAAACGTGAAAGGATGTGCAATCGCATGCACAGTGGAAATTCCGGGGGTTTTCGTGTTTCCGCAATTTCCATTTTAGCAAAAATCCCAGGCGCAATCGCGAGCGAAACGCGCTGATGTTGCCTAGCCCTAAATAATGAATTTAAACTAGGTTTTTTTTATTAATTCCTGAAAAATAATAATGGGGAACAAGACCTCCGGTCCTGCTCATTTGATTTGCTATAAGATTATTTTCATAGCAAACTCTGCTGTAGGTTGAAGAAAACATTAATAGCAGGTGGAACAAATATCCATTGATCTCAGTCTCAAATTCAATGGCAGTTTCCTCCCAGGGGCTTTTTCATTGTAAGTGTTTTGTTAACTATACATGAACTTACATAGCACTTATATCATCTTCCTTCCACCAGTCAAACTAATTACCAGGTTTTAAACTTTTTTTTGCAAAAAAAAAAAATTTTGCAAAAAAGATAAATATTCTGCCTGCCAGCAACTTCTCCTCCTTCATTGGTTGTAGTAACATCCCCATTCAGAAGAGGCAGACATTCCAGAAGAGAATTATTATTTCTGGAGGTGGGTGACAAAACCCTCCTTATGGTTGTAGAACACCCCATTCAGAAGAGGCCAGACATTCCAGAGAGAATTATTATTTCTGGAGGTGGGTGACAAAACCCCTCCTTCATTGGTTGTAGTAACATCCCCATTCAGAAGAGGCAGACATTCCAGAAGAGAATTATTATTTCTGGAGGTGGGTGACAAAACTCCTCCTTCATTGGTTGTAGTAACATCCCCATTCAGAAGAGGCAGACGTTCCAGAAGAAAATTAGTATTTCTGGAGGTGGGTGACAAAACTCCTCCTTGATTGGTTGTAGTAACATCCCCATTCAGAAGAGGCAGACGTTCCAGAAGATAATTAGTATTTCTGGAGGTGGGTGACAAAACTCCTCCTTCATTGGTTGTCGTAACATCCCCATTCAGAAGAGGCAGATGTTCCAGTAGAGAATTAGTATTTCTGGAGGTGGGTGACAAATGGATCTACAGTATAAGTACTCCTTTAAAGAAAACTCTGTAGCTCTCCAATCCAATTACTATAAGTATTACATCACCTATTATAGACATTGCAAAATGCTGTAATGTTTGCCCTACACACAGTCCCTAACATTCTCCCTATATAAAGTATAAAACATTCCGGACTGCACATTTCATTAAGCCATAGCCTACTCTCTAGGCCACACTTGTGCGTTTCTTTGTTAGCATGTGAGAATTGCAGAGCAATGCATTACTATGTGGGTGGCCACATTGTATGCGCTGCAATCTGTTTTCAGAATACTGCACGCAAACGTATCATATCGTGGAAATGCAATGTTCATTTTCACATGTGTTACCTTCCATTGTAGTGAGGCCTTAGTCTTGATGTTAAATTCTGACTTGTTCATTGTGCATGAAGGACTTTTTGTCCTGACCGAGCGCTTGCTACTAACAAATGTCCGTCGGTCGCGGCAAATTTGCCGGTAAATGCAAATGATCAATCAAGCATTCCCATAGGGAACCACACGATCGATCGTAATTTTCCGACACGTCCGATCATTCATTTGTCCGATACGGAAAGTGCCATGAATCGGTCGGTCGGCCGAAAATATTGGCTGGTGTGTACCCAGCCTAAAGCCAGCAACTCATATATAAACCTGCACAATGGTGGTAGTGGGCTTAAAGATATACTCAAAGGGGGTGTGTACTATCATCTTCTTTTAAGTATTTACTTTTTTGAAGTATTTATTAGACTGAGGGGCTAGGTAACATTTAGCATTTATTTATTAACTTTTATTTTAAAAATCCCTGTACATTAACTAATTTTTAAATTTAATTCTTAAATTATTTTAAAATGTGTAAAGTCGAATTAAGGGTAGTAAATATTCTTTGCCAATTCTTGTTTTTATGGCTCTTGCTGGGGTTTTTTCTGCATTTTTTATGGTTGAATTTGTGTATTACTCAATTATATCCTTCAACTGGGTCATTTTTTATGAGGGAAGTGTTCTCTAAAACAGCTATAGGGAGAAAATGACACTGAAAAATTGTTTACTCAAAAGAAGTGGAGGGTTGACTGACAGTAGTAAATATATTGTCTATTGAACATGACTCCTGCCCAAGTGCAGTTAAGTAGTTTATTGTTCCTGCTGAAATTTTTCAAAAGTAGCAAGTAGAGTCATTGTATTAAGCTGGGTACACACAGTCCCGATAAAGCTCCGATACCGTCAGAACCGACGTTATCGGGGCTTTATCGGTACAGTGTGTACCATGCTTTTCCGGATGAGTGCGCAGCCGCCAATTGATCAGGTTGGTTCGTTCCGAAAAGAGGGAAAATTTCCCTTGGCTGCGGTAAACTCCCTATAGAGGAGTCGGCCACAGTATGCACAAATAAAGAAGGTTTTACTCTTATTTGTAAATATTGCCCTGGTGTCTGTGGTATTCTCCTACCTTGTCCAGCGGCCGCTCGCTCCTCGCTCCACATGCTCAGTGCGCATCCGGATGATGTCACTACTCGGCGCCACAAAGTGAGAGGCGCTGGGTAGTGACATCATCCGGATGCACACTGAGGATGCGGATCGCGCGGCCGCCGGACAAGGTAGGAGAAAGGTTGACTCGAGTATAAACCGAGGTAAGATTTTCAGGCTTTTTTTAAAGCCGGAAAACCTTGGTTTATACTCAAGTATATACAGTAATCCATACCTTAATGTGGATTTTAATTGCTATAAATTAAAACGCACACTATTTAAAGGAAAGTAAGATTAGATATTTGTGTTGTGTCTTTTTCTGTTTCTGATGGACCTTTACATTCACATTATAAACTATCTGTTTGAGTCACAGTCACCACCAAGCACCATTTCAAAAAAAGTAGTCATATAAAGTGATCACAGGGGTTAAATTTTTCAGCAAATAAAACTTTCTACTTCCTTTCTAATTTAAAGGATGTAGGGACATATTAATAAAACCCCAATACCGGAATATTACGTTGGGTTTATACACTCCTTAAAGTTGTGAATGAAAGAATTATTAATCAGCAACTAAGGTGAAAATCAGAAAGCACTACTCCGGACCAGGCACTTCAAGAGTTAACATGTGTCAAAGTAAATTAAACTGTTGTAAATGGCCCTGATCTGCATGATATAACTGAACTGATAAAGAATGCCTGTAGGAAATCGTATAGAATTCTGCTGAGTTCATGCAAATCAAATCATTAATCATAACTCAGCGTACAAAAAATGTTAAAGAAATGGTTAAGAAAGAATCCAAATTAAGAGTGTGTTTAGGAATTTATTGATGCAAATAGAAACCCAGTACTTTGTTATGGCATGTGCAAATCCAAGTGAAGTTTTTAACTGCCCAAAGAAGAGGAAGCAAATCTGCAATTTTGTGCATACTTTCATGTGGGTTTCAAAACATTGTCTGCATGAGGGCTCTTACAAAGAGCTGCACTCTAGAAACAGGAAAAACTCCAAGGGTTGAACAGGTCACTCTAGTGGGGGTTTCAACACAAGTAAGACATTTGTTTGACTGTTATGGGGCTCAAACGTGATGCATATTCCCAAGCAACCCTTATCATAAACATTTTTTGTGTGTGCGTCTTCAAAAGAAACAAGAGTAGGAAGAGCTGAGCAAAGGAAAAACAACCTGGTTAAATGTTTCTCCTAGTTGAATATCGAGTTCCTGATATATAACTGCTCAAAACTGGAGTCAATCAGAGAAGATTTAGCTCTTTTTATGCTTATTCAGCGTCATTTTGCTTTATTGTCAAATAACAGCTACCATAATAGAAATTCTTATTCTGTAACACAAAGTTAGCAGCAAAATAAAAAAAGAAAGACTCCCAAACTAATAGTTTTTAGTCTATCCTAAAAATATTTTTTTTAAAAGGCTTGCATGATGTTCCATAAGTTTTATCTACATGAGTTGTACTACAATGCATAACTGGGCAATATTTGGTCTTCTAAATGCTACTAAAGTTCTACTAAACTCTCCCAAGAGCACTTCGGCATCAGTCTTAGATTTTTGTTTTAAATCGAATGACTAGCGTTAAAGACCTGATACTGCCATCGAATCCTAGTGTGTGTAGTGGTTTTCCCAAACGAGTGCGCGGCCACCAGGAGAGGAGTCTGCAGCAGCCAAGGGAAACACACAGTCCCAAGCGTTCTCCTATAGGGGGACTGCTCGGGACTGTGTGTATGCAGATCTTTGAAAAATGACAGACAGGATCTTGCAGATCCTGTCTGTCATCTTTCAAAAATCTGTAGTGTGTGTGTACCCAGTTTTAGATTATTTCAAGAATTAAAGATTCATTGTATATCTGAAATGTGTTTGGCATAAAAGATAAGAATGTGATAAAACAGCTGGTAAGCTTCTAATGCATGATTCTATACAGCATTGTCTGTAACCCTTTTATCAGAAAAGTACCTTCTTCATTCAAGAGCATAGAAGTCTTGCCTAATGAGTCTAATTAAGTGCAATCAAATACAGTGCAGAGTGACATTTTCAAATTTTTTTTAATGCCAGATTTTGCTACAAAATGTTTTGCATTTATTATTTCTTTATTTATTTATTTTCATAAGGTGTTATACATCATTAACAATGCTTAAAGGGGAACTGTCTCTAAACAAGTTGAGTTTAAATGAACGGCCAGTTTCCTACCTGTAAAACAAGCCATCAACCACCTCTATACGTGCTCTATAGCCCAAGATATAAAAAAATGACTGACCAGAAAGTTAATGGGTGGGAGGCTGACATGTGACATTCCTAAGGCTTCTCCTGCACAGTGCCGCCGGCGAGCACAGCCTCAGACTCACTCAGTGTGTGAGGTAGACAGGAAGTCCCTCCTCCTCTCTGCTGTGTGAAGGACCTGCAGCTGCAGAGAAGGTAAAATCTACAGCCTTTTATCTATCACTATGTGAAAACAGCCTTTTCAGGCAGAGTTCTCACAAACAGTGGACGGGGCCATGGCACCTACGAGTGGGCGGGGCCACATGGGGCTGTAAAGGAATGGGCCAAGGGGGTCCTGCAACTAGAAGGACCATGGGGTCCATGAGTGGGAGGGACCAGGGGGGTTGCAAAGGGGAGGAGACACAGGGCAGATTGACTGATAGGTTTCAGAGCAGGAAGCAGGAAGTGCAGGGGACCTGATGATGCTGCTGCCATATCACACACAAAAATGTAAATATCTTCAAAACTATGTAAAATAAACAATGGAAATAAATTGCAAAAACTCTCAGGAGAGCAATTAATATCAATTTACCTAAAGTCATTTTTGGACCACAGTTCCTCTTTAAAATCTAGGAGCAGAATATAGTACATATAAGGTTTTTTATAAGACTGTTAAAATGTAAAGTCCTGCATGTGCATTTATGAATACCTCTGTTGATTAACACAAAGAAAAGGTGAAAAAGGTTAAAAGTTAGAACCCAGCAGAATAAAGCAAACTGTGAAGTGGTTGCTAGGCTTAAAATAATTTGGCCAAGTTATTGGAATAATTGCTTTAATTTATCCAGAGAGAAGGGCAGTCGCAATACAATGGTAAAGTAAAATGTAAGCAAATTAATTGGATGTGCACTAGGCTTCTATTTTATGTATGTATTGAATTAACTTGATGTTTAGTTGCACTCTGTGTGGATGTATACTATCCTATTTCTAACACCTAGAAAAGTCTATTTGCTATATGTGAAAAATTGGCTAAAATAAAAAAATTGCCTTTTTATAAATTAAAGTTAGCACTATTAAAAATGCCCTTAGGTTAATACAAATTATGCTTTATTTAATAAAAAAAAAACATCATTTTTCTTAAGCAAAGAAAATAAACGGTATAATATTTACACCTCTACCTACACTTATACTGATAGGGTACAAATTCAAAGAGAAGTCCAAACCATGTTGCTATGTTAAGGTAAAAACAGAAGCAAAAAAGAAAAGTACTTTTAAAGTCATAGTATACAAATGAGTCCTTTAGCACATAGCTGATATTACAAATATATAGGGGGAAGACCAAATCAGATTGTACCCCAACCATGTGATAATAAATCAATACTGTGGTATAATAATTCAAATGAAATATAAATTTAAGCAACACACTTAACAAAATGAATGTAACTCCATTAAGTCCTTTAAGAACATCAACAGTAAAAACTAGGGCTGAGAATCTGGAACAGCAATTGTTGCAGAGGATGCAGAAGAGGCAACCCTAATAAACCTACTCTTCTGTGTACATTCTATGGAGCAGCCTTTTTCTAAAAGTGTAGATTACAGCAGCAAGGATGATTTAATAGATTAGATAACATTAAAGGGCATGTCCAGTTCACCCTTAAAACAAAAAACTTGTGTCCTTTCCGTTATCTGCCTGTAACTAACTGCTATTTTTCCCAGTTTATTACATGCATTTGTAACCAGATATTTAATAAGAAGTTCTGTTATTTCCTGGCAAAGGTATTTGCCTCCCCTTTCAGCTCCAAGTGCTTTTTATATGCTTGAGCATGTGCAGAGGAGATAGCAGTTGAAACAGCAATAAGTCATTTGTTGTGATGTCAGCAGACACCAGCCTTGATTATCTGCAAGGAGGGAGGGGCCAGCTTTCTCTGCTAGAATGGGGACAATATTAATCCTTAAATATCTGGTTAGTAATGCAGGTAATAAAGAGCTAAATATATTAGTTAAGGGGGAATTTTTTTTTTTAAATGCCTGGACTTTAAGAACAACATTCACAAGTTCTCAGGGAACTCATCATTTATTTTCTTTCAGATTCACCTTTGCTTAGAAATGTGCTTTTGGTCTAATTAAAAGCTAATGTAATTTGTATTTTCATACTCTTGGTAAATATGTTTTTTTAACTGCCATGGGTATGGCATCAAAACAGCATTGTACATGACAGACCATTGGTGTCTACCCCACCTCCACCACCTCTATCCAGACTTGGTTTCTTTATTTTGATATAAGCATCCTCTTTTAAACTTCATTTAAACCAATCTTGTTCTTTGCTCAATATGTTGTCATTGGAGTCTTCAAACATATGCCCTCCCTGAAACAAAAAAAATGGTTACTTGTTAGTTCCCTGTCCCTAATTCCAACTAATACATTCAGTATTGATATTAGATGTATTACTAACCTGATATTTAAGTAGTGGCTCTTCCCTCCATGCAGTCAATCAAGGCTGTAACTGAATTGCTAACATCTTTCCACTGCTGCCTCCTCTGCACATGCTCAAGTTCCTAAAAGCTCATTGAGCAGGGGAAGGAAGCGGTAACCTCTGCCAGAAACTGGGGTAATACTTATAATTAAATGTTTAGTTAGAATGCATGTAATGAAGTGCTAAAAATGAACAGTTGGGGTTACAGGCACATATAAATCAGAGCGCTCATTACTGTACTGCCTATATGATGTTGCTCTTCTTGTGTTTTGGTTTGCTGTATCAGTGTGTTGCTAGGAAGCTCCATACAGCTGACGCAGTTCTCCTCTTAAACTCATGCTAAATTGGTAATCATGACTTTAAGAAGGTATCTGGCTTTTCGGTCTACTGGGTGCTTTTTGCTGGGCGACACATGTTATTCACCACTGGTCTAAAAATATACAAATGTAGGATTAAATACAATCTAAAGTCAAGATATTATTTTTGGGCATTCATTAATAAGACATGTATCCCAAATGCAAAACAAACATGGTAAACATAGGGCATGAGATTAAATAAGCTTACATAACAATCCAATACCATACAATTTAAACCATTTAACACAATGCTGGACTGCCAGGAAAAGAGTTTGTGTTGCAAAAATGTGTATCTCATGCACTATGTGTACAAATACAGTCAATTGTTAACAGTAAATATTTATCAGTGTTCTAATTACATGATCATGATCACCTAAAATGCAAAACACTCAAAAATGTAAAGGTTTGTACATACATGCGATTGAGGGTCCTGACCTGCGACACACAATGTGTACGAACGTTCGTTTCGGGAAATTATCGGCCGAAACGGTAGGTCGTCCGGAGATTCGCCCAGTTGGTCGGGCAACGGTCCCCAACCGAACGGCCATTTCGCCCGATAAAGTGCCCATACATGGGACGATTATTGCCGGAAACGAACGTTCATACACATTGTGTGTCGCAGGTCGGGACCCTCGATCGCACGTATGTACGAACCTTTACACTTTTGAGTGTTTTGCATTTTAGGTGATCGTGATCATGTAATTAGAACACTGATAAATATTTTACTGTTAACAATTGACTGTATTTGTACACATAGTGCATGAGATACACATTTTTGCAACACAAACTCTTTTCCTGGCAGTCCAGCATTGTGTTAAATGGTTTAAATTTTATGGTATTGGATTGTTGCATGTGTGTACGAAACATAAGCTTTAGGGTGCGTACACACTATACAATGCTTCCTCCTGACGTACTGTTCAATGCTTTCGGCTAGGAGGAAGGACTGTCAGTCGAATAAACGGTCGGTGATCGATTGCGCCCGCAAAAAGCCGTAATACAATAATTCGGCCCAACCAACCAAAACACCGAAATGTCGGATGGTTGGGCCGAATTATTGTATCGCGTGTACCTAGCTTTAAAAATAGTGCTAGTCTCCCCACTGGATAATGTTTTTGTAAGAACACATTTAGTAGTCTAAGCAGTCTAATACAGCCATATTGGCATCCTTTGCATTTGGTGCTCATTCAGACCAGCCACTCACATGTAACCTGCAAACTAAATGTAAAATGGTATAAATGGTTGGTCAATTCAAGCACACATGGAAACCATCAGGGAGATTCAATAAAAGTTCTTATCGTTTAAAATGGTGCTAATTTTGCACCAACCAATCAGAACTTACTTAACATTTGAAAGCTAACATCTGATTGGTTGGGGCAAAATTAGCTCCATTTTAAACGATAAGAACTTTTATTGAATAACCCTGCAAATTCTGTAATACCATTTACCATATAAGTACATTTGGAAGACCTGGTTTGACAGGTAATGGGATTATACAATGGGAGTATAAATAAAAAGTTATACATGTTACATACAGCTCCAAGCTGTTCTATATAGCTCTGTGTACTTTTCAAAAGGCAACATTATACACTTAAATTGTTTAACATTTTTCAAAAAAATAAAGAAAAACTATTTGGACAAAGAGTTTCTTTGTTCAGTGTGTATAAAATAAATAAGTTCAATACATTTTATTAATATCCAGTTGAAAGTGGAAATAATCTAGCAAGCCTATACTTAAAATGAAAATCTGCAGTACTTCAATGGATTGATAGACCAAGAGGTAGACAAAGAAATTTGCAATACAATTTAAACCAGAAGGGAAAAAACTATTCCATCCAATGCTAACTAGATCCCTCAATCAATCTTTACATGCATAATCTCTGTCTACATTCCACACATGCAGAATTGGAATTGTGCAACCACAGATGCAAACACAAAGTTAAAGTAACAAACCTAGTTGGCAAGGAAAAGATTGTCCAAGGATGCAGAAATAATGTTCATAGAGGATTTGTATTTTGATGATAACAGTTTGCTGGGAGCAATACCTATTGGGTACAGGTAATACTGTATAAACAGCAACCTTCAGGGGACAACGTTGAAGCTATGTACTTTTGCAGTGTTGCACTATGATAGCATGATCCATACACAAGATAGTTTGTTTGCAGCACAAATTTTGCATTTAGTTCTTCTTTAAACTTAACATAATGGTGGAGATGATTCTTATTTCAATATCTCTTACTACCTGTTTTAACACATTGTACTATTTTGCAGTTATTGAGTGAAGTTAACTCTCTTATGTGAACCGCTGTCTTGCCCTTCTCCTGTGTTGTAAACCCATAAACAAGCATTGCGATAAATAAGTGCCAACTGTACACAGAATTAAAGTGTATTTTATTTTTAAAGAAAGGAAAATAATATGAAAACAATGAAAGCAGTTCTTTACACTAGTAGTAAATAAATTTATACAACCATCCAATCTGTATAATATCATGAAATAAATCTACATCTGTTATTTGGTGCTGTTGAATTATACATACAAACAACAATTACAGGAACTTGTTCACAATGCATTTAGGCCTCAAGAATGTCCATCTGAAAATCCTTATTGGCAATATCCGCATGTTAATACTGATTGCCTGGGAGTGATAACACTTCCTAAGGAGAGGCCCAAGACCTCAATGGGTAAACTGTCTACAACTTGAATGCATCAAACAACTTCCAACAGAAAAGGAAAATGTTGCCGCCATTGTGTTTGACAAACAGTCCAGCAATCAATGAGACTTTGTTTTCAGTAACTGTTCCTTAAATTTTCTTTTAGTCCTTCATACTTCTTCTTGTAGGCGCCAAGTGGCAGTAAAAGTCTTCAAATGTACAATATTTCTTATAATAAAAGAACTATATGCATTGTTCATCATTATTATTATTATTATTTGTGTTCACAGCAATAGAAACCCTTATAAATAGGGGATAGAACTTTAAATGGCTTATTCACAAATGGAATCCAGATTCAGTGGTTGAGAATACATAGATGCCATAGTGAGCTCCTAAAAAAAGTGGCAAACACAACATTGTGTAAGCAGTTAAATAAAACAGGTTTCCATTGGGTAGGGATCATCAACCTCCAGCTAAAAAATGCAAGGAGATTAAGTCCTTTTTTTTGGAAAATAAGTTTAAAGTCTAACCCATGGCAGTAACCATACTGGATGGGTGATGGGGTCCAAAAGAAAGACCAGATGCTGGGTGCATTGGAGTCGGTGTGGTTAACATGTGACCAGAGTGGCTAAAAGGTGAAATGTGACTGAGTGAAGACATGTGTCTCGATAGGGACACAGGGCTGAATGAACCACTCTTGGGATAATCCTCCAGACTGTCGTGGATCTTTTTGCTCTTTTTTGATTTGCTAGACATTTTTCGGTTTCTTGTCTGAATCCCTTCCTTCTTCATAGTCAAGGGTCTGTTGATCTAAACAAAAATCAATTATTTGTTTATGTTTCTCATTCTTTATTCCTTATTACAAATAACTTGAGTACATGGAGAACTTTTGGCAGAAGCACTTATAGTTACATTTTAAATTCAAGACACTGAAACCAATAGCTGTTATGAGATACTAAGAATCACAGGCACAATCTGTAACATTTGGACACAAAGAGCATCGCTTATTGTTAGGTGAGGAAAGAACAGGATGTCAAATGATATGTGCTAAGTAACTGAATGTGTTGCTAAATAGAGATAGATGGATGGATGGATAGATAGATAGATAGATAGATAGATAGATAATAGATAGATAGATAGATAATAGATAGATAAATGACAGATAGATAGAGGGATAGCTGGCTAAGATAGATGACAGATAGATAGATAGATAGATAGATAGATAGATAGATAGATAACAGATAGATAAATAGATAGATAGATAGATAGATAGATAGATAGATGACAATGGGTATGACAATGACTGTAGCACTACAGACTACTAGAACTCCTACTGGGGGTGCTAAATTAAAGTAGTGGCAGCACTATGAACTGTGACTTTTAAATTGCACATACAGCATTTCCTAGATTAGTGCTGTGAACCAGAATTAACACAAAAAGCCAACACACTTCTAGATGGGGTCCTAGTGACAGTCGTATGCTTCAGCGTGGTGTCACTGCACAGGGTTCCCTGTCAGACTGCACATATTGTCATGTAAAGCTGTTTATTGATTGAATTAGACTGGTGCCATTCTCATTACAATTAGCACATTCTTGCCAAATTGCCCTTTTGTTTATAAAGGGTGATTTTAACTTGGGAAGGTCATCCAATAAAACAGCAGTCTACCACATTAACCTGCTGTGTATCATCCTTTCAGAGTGTGGCTTGTCAGTTAAGTTCATATTATCTAAGTAATTAGCTATACACGTGGTCATTTTAACAAGTAGACCAGTTAGACCAGTAACTGCATTTTAAAAAAATGCTGGTGTATCATTAATCGTGTTTGGAAAACAAATTAACACAACAAATACATGTTTTCCTAATTATTAAAGGAAACCATGTGTTCTCTGTGTATGAATTAAATACTGCAGCAAATGAACATGCAATGAAAGAGTATCACGGTTGAACAAATAGATATAAACTGATCTCCCCACAAGGTGATTTTACAAAGTAAATGTGTATTTTTAGGGAATCTTGACAACACCAGGGGTGTGTTAAGGGAGGATTCTGGTGTCCAGAATCCCTTTCTGCTTGTACGTTGTTACCTGCTGTTCTGGCATTTCACATATACATATGCTATTTATTTTCAAACTTTGAAACTTTCTGATTCTTCCTGCAGTTTGCTGAGCCCCTTTCTCAGGTCTTAGGAAAGGTTAGTGTAGTAGTAGTAGTAGTAGTAGTAGTAGAGAATTGTACCGTGTTAGTCATAGATGAAAGTGAAGACATCTTGGATATAAAGTAATACCTTTTATTGCCTAACTAAAATGATTGAAAATGCAAGCTTTCGAAGCACTTAGGCTTCTTCTTCAGGCATGATACAATACTGAATCTTGTAAAGCACTGTATTTTATACATACTAGAACAAAGACTTTCTGACAGTAGTAGTAACAGAAGTAGTATTTGAGGTTGAATAAAGACATACATCTATCTAATCCAACCTACTCAGCAATCCAACCTACTCAACCAAACAGTTGATCCAGAGGAAGACAAAAAACCAGTATAACTTGTTCCAGATATATGAAAATGGGGAATGTACCTTATCACGTGTCAGCAGAGCTCAGAGTTTGTAGCTTTTCAGCAGGGAGTCTCATTCAATTAAAACAAATCTATACATAGAACGGGCATCACGCTCTTTGAGTATTAGTAAAACTTTTTTTTGTTGTTTGTAGCCTCTCATAAAACACGTAAGGCTGAATCCTACTGCCCTCTCTCCTCCCCTTAAGTATTGTAGGCGATGCCTTAATCTGTGGCAGTTGGATTTTTATCGAAGAAATAAACGTAAAGTTTGAATACTACTCAAACAGTGTGATGCACATTAAAAAAAATAAAACAGTATGAAGGGGGGGGGGGGGAATATCCTTTCTGACTCCAAGTGGAAATCGGTAATATCCCTGGATAAACTCCTACTTTTTGGATCAATACCAGTAACATGCAACATTCTTTATTTTTAGAAACTCACCCAGCCTTTTTAAAATCTATCCAATAAGGTTGATAGAACATTTTTATAAAAGGGGGTATATTATTCATTATGTGTTAAGATGACAGACAGAATCAGCTAGTTATCTTTGACAGGTGGGAGTACACACAGTCATGATCGTACTCGTTATCTAAAGTATAGGGTGATCGTTTGTGTCTGCCATACTCCCTGCGATCATGGCTGACTTCCTATACTTTAGTATAGGGAGCCAACCAGGAACAAGGCAAATTTTTCATCCAAAACAATTGTTGCTGACGTGGAACGTTCATTGACGTTGGAAGCAATCATTTTTGGCAGCACACACTTTCCCAATGAAGAGTCAATCCTGTCGATACCAAAGGGATTGGCCCTTTATCAGCTAAGTGTGTACTCAGCTTTAATTATCAAAAATTATCAAAAGTAATATTATTTTTTTTTAATTATCAAAAAATTATTAAAAATTTCAGAAAGGTAGGATAACGGTTTAGATTTACAAGAGCTAAAGGATGTCATCTAGCAAAGTGAGAGA
Source organism: Hymenochirus boettgeri (assembly GCA_019447015.1). Classification (NCBI taxonomy): domain Eukaryota; kingdom Metazoa; phylum Chordata; class Amphibia; order Anura; family Pipidae; genus Hymenochirus; species Hymenochirus boettgeri. Next base: position 155,228,032 of record CM033471.1, read on the forward strand.
GGGAGAGAGTTCCAAAGGTAAGGAACAGCAAGAGAGAATGGTTTAAGATAGGGGAAGATTTCCTTGCTAGGAGTGCAGGGCATGTCCAGGAGCCTAAAGGACCAAGAGAGAAGATGTAGGTAGGTGCAGTAGAGTGAAGGGATTTAAATGTTAAATGTGAACCTTTGCTGCCTTCCTGAAAATGAACACTGCTAATGGTTATCAGAAAAAAGTCACCTTCTAAAAGAAATCTGAGTCTTGCTCATTACATAAACAAAGAGGGGTTCTGTTTATATTTTACACAACCATATTAAGTCTGGGCACTAAGACTTCTAGTTCTAGTAAGAAATATACAAGACTGAGAAAAAATGCTGTCAGCACCCAGTAATAGTCTTCACCTCTTAGTGAAATGATGTAGGTTATAGTTCAGAGGTGCCTGTCAAATTTGAAGAAAAATATCACCTCTAAACTAAGTGGAGGAAAGTCCTACGGCTGTAATCCCTTATTGAAGGCCCTTTCTGCTCTGCGTTAAAACTGTCCCCACGGGTAGAGGGCTGTCAGTTTGATATCTCTAACTTAATAAGATATATAACCTAATATGTGTTGTTTACTTGTTTCCAGCTTCATGTTACATCAGTAAATCATTAGAACTGGTTTGGGCATAATGCAGAATGGAAACTGTAAAGAGTATTTCACTGTTTTTACATGTCCATATAAATAGCAGGCTTTTCAGGCAGATGTTCATGTATACGCCTTCTTGTCTCCAAGGGCCCCTTCCTTTCTGAACCTCAAATGAACAGATATAACCCTGATACACAAACTATATGAAACTGTATTTACTAATTTAAAAATGTATTAACGAGTATCAGTGTGTTAGTAGTTTCATCTAAATAATGTTCATGTTCATCTAAACCATATTTGCTTTCAAACTCCGGTATGTGCCTATTACTAACTGAAAAACAAGTCTATACAATAGGAAATGGAATCAATTCTTAAGGCTGGGTAACCACCAGCAGAAATTTAGGCCGAACGACCACTGCACTTTCGGTCGGTCGGCTGAAAATATCTGCTGGTGTGTGACAGACAGCCGCGTCGAACCTCGATCGTTCGTTCGTCCGGATCGGTAAATTCTGATCGATTGTGTGGTTCCCTATGGGACCACACAATCAATCGTTTGCAAATTCGGCTGCGGACGGATTTGCCGCGACCAACGTACAATTGTCCTGGCCAAGCACTCGCTCGTAGCGAGCGCTCAGTCGGGACAAATAGTCCCTCCGCATGTACCCAGCCTAAGAATACGACTGGATACAGGGAAAAAATATTCAACTGCAGGTTTAAAAAAAAACTATCAAAATTAATAAACTAATGACTTCATTCTAAGAAAAATTAAGCTGGGTACACTGATTGCCAATCATTTAAAGATGACAGAGAGAATCTTACGTTCTGTCTGTCATCTTTAAAAAATGTGGCTTCAGACAGTCACAAGCGTTTCCGATGCCGATGGCGAATGTTCGTTGGCATCGGAAACGCTTGTTACGTACGTACACACATCCCATCAGAACTAATGGGATTGGCCCTTTATCACTATTGTGTGTACCAAGCTTTAATGTCAGATCTTCTGACACTTGCTTAATTTTACACCACCCTTTTTTTCTAAGCATTTCCACTGGTTAAGAAACCGATAAAAGATGAAAGGGGTAAATCATGTCATAGCTAGTCACTGTTGCAGCTTCCGTTATGGTCCCTTCTGCTAGCTTCTGTGCACAGAAAAGGCCCGGATGACAGGCAGAAGCCAAATGTATGAATTTGTTGCTCTGTTAAAATTAGTCAGCAAGTCACTAATGCAAACATTATCAATTTAACTTTTAAATTCTTTAAAACCCATAAATTAGAAACAGTTACAAGTAACATAATACTGCATTTCTGTCCACTACAAGAGAAAAATCCTACCCCCAAGGGATGAATCTATAGCGAAGAAACATGACACAACTTTCAATTAAAGATAGAAATTGATGGCCTACTTTCCATTTAAGGTTCTATGCTTCATATCAAAGGGATATAGATAATTAAATGAAAATAAAGCAAGCTTAATCTTGCTATAGGCTTGCATAGTATATGGAACACCTAAGAATCTTTTTTCTTTAGGAATCATCTAACCTTAAGAATGAACAGTATGTTCGAAGATTAGAAAATGTACGTCCTTACACTCATACATATGAACATGGTTACCTGGCTGGATATATTTCTAGCAAACATAATAAAAAGTGCAAGAGGTGTGAAAGGTCAGTGGCTTAGATTTTCCATTTAACATCACTTTAAACTCCTTGGTTACAGGGTAGGCTAAAGAAGTTGTGTATTGGCAATGTAGTAATATGACTTATTGTCATGTAAATAGATTACATTACTTCCTAGCAGGGCCTGCTGGGTATTTTTATATTTGTGTGTGTGTGTTTGTTTTTGTTAGTAATTAGTCTTTAAATTAAACTATAATCTCCTTCATAATAACCAGGAATGTTATGTTAAGGGGTGACAGATGCCATTTTAGGATTTGATTACAAATAGGAGTACAAACAAATACAAATATATGAATAAATACTGTATATGAGTTCGATGGAGAGATAAGAGTCATTCACTTTGTATGAGAAATATTAGAAACTAGCCGGTTAAGCCTGCCTGGTAACATAACGGGCGCTAGATCTCCTCCTCCTTCCTCCTCCTCCTCCTTCCTTCTCCTCCTCCTCCTCCTCCTCCTCCTCATCCACATCATCCTCATCACTGAATATATTCCCTTGCAAATGAACTATCCGGATCCACATAGCCACACACACACGGATTCACGGATGCACATTAGGCCTTTTATTATATAGGATGCTGTATCTAAGCTTTACATGCTTGTTTGATCTCTTTGATTTCTGAATGAATATAACATGCACATCCTGTGTATTTCTTTAGTACATTAACAAAAAAACCTGGAGCCCTAAATGCACAAATGTGACAAATGCACTCTAAACGCATAATACCAAAGACATGCAATTACATGTACCTGCATTACTGACACAGATATGGTCCCGCATGCCTTTGCATGGCAGTATGAGAGCACGCACACATTAACTCTTTAAGGGACTCCCTATCTGATTCCTTGATATTTAATGTAGAATTATTTCTCGTGCCTCATTTCTCATGGTTTGTTGCAGAAAATAATTAAATAAGAGAGATACCTCATCCTATTACTTGAAAACCAACTGATCTCTGTGATCTTTTTTCTTTCATGTTTATACAAGTAAGCTGAACAATACATAAATTAATCTCTAAAAATACAAATTGGAATCTAAAATATTTATACTTATGCTATAAACAGGTAAGTGTTCACTATACATAGATGTTGGTTTAGTAAGTCCATGTCCTGTAAAGAAGGCAGTCTCTGTTGTGTACAGTTTAAGATGGCTTTTCATTTTTCTTTTACACTACTGAGATTTCTACTCCACCATCACACATTTTCCACATATAGTTACAAGTGGAGATGAGACCAGCACCTACTTAGGGTCCAAAAATGGGGCACAGAAAGATTTTTTTAAGTTACTTCTTGGAGAGGAACATTAATGATAAACTTTCATAAACACTCATAAGAAATCTGTCATTTGTTTGTAAAGGCCTGTACACATGTGCATGGCAGACAAAGTGCATTTTGGATGACAATCACACATGTATGACCATTCCATTGGGTGCCATTCCCGACTGAGCACCCATAAATGTGCAATTGTTGACCAAAGAGGGTTGTCCATTTGACTTTCCTTGGCTGCTCCGGCCAGTGCACATCACATGACTGTACTGATCTTAAGTCACTTGTTTCTTACCCGGATAGGCTAGAAACTGTCTGTATCTTAAAAATGTAATGTTTTCCTTTTTTAAAAATAATCTTTAAATATTCCTTACATCTCAGTAGTTGGTTTAGTAAAGGTACATTTTTATAAACCATGCTAAATATAATAAACTAGTTTAATGCTGTATATATCCAAGAAACAGCATTTCAGACAATGGCTTAGCAAACAGCAGTGGCCTCCCACCAAAACTATAATGGGGGCCCTTCTTGCTTTATTGATAGTGGTTGCCTGGGGGGGAGGCTGTAATTGTCATAGTAAAAGTAAGAATTTGGGACCCCCTGGCTCTCAGGCCCCCCTATGGTCACAGGGGCTGCTACCTAGAGATGTCCGAACTTCACAAATTCCGGTCCGTTCGAGGATCCGCGAATTTTCGAGAAAATTCGAAAATCCGCGAGCGGACCCGTTAAAATTAAAAATACCCTTGAAATAACGAGTTTTCGTGTATTTTCGAAAATCTGTATTTTCGAAAATACAAGTAATCCTCGTAATTTCGAATATTTTCGAAAATACGTATGTAAGGAATTAAGAGAAATCCTTGTATTTTCGAAAATTTTCAAAAATACATGTTTTCCCGTATTTTCAAAAATTTTCGAAAATACGTGAAACTCGTAATTTCGAAAATTTTCGAAAAATTCGCCAATTGGAAGTTCGGAAGGCGTAAAATCTGGAAAAATCCGCCGTTTGTGAACGGGGTAAATCCGCGGTGGATCCGGGTTCGGATTCGCGAACCGGCCATCCCTACTGCTACCTTGGTAGTTATAATAGTGACTTGACCAGAGAGTGGCACAAGGTGTTTCTGTTTGAATTCACTTTTGTTTTTGCATTTCCTTATTGTTACAGTCCAGCTTTTTTACTGCTGAGGCCTGTAATAAAAACTGTCATCTGAAAAAATGTTACATAAGAAGCCCCTGATCACATTTTTATTATCTTTAAATATACTGTGCAGGCAAAATCTTGTATTTTAAATGAGTGTGTGTATGTTGTTTTAACATCATTAATATAATCAGTGATCTACCACCTGACGTGAACTGCTTCCCCAGCATACTTTGGGTCTGTGGTTAAAGGCTCGTACACATGAACGATGTGCCTCCCGAGCCACGACCCCTGACACAAGATGGCTACACGTGACGAATGGCCGTTTTGGCCGAGACAAAGTGTGGCTACTCACATGTTATTTACTATTCAGTATATGGTTTCAATCCCACTCCACTCCGTGTTGCGTGGAAAAGACATGTTACGGAGCTAGTGTGCGCCTTTATCAAGCATGCTTGATAAAGGAGCACACTAGCTCCGAAACATGTTGCATTGAATAAACCACGTTTGCAGTATAATTCCTGCATTTGGTTCTTCCACATTTGTATTTGTTGGTCATTCATTGATCCACCTGGCGGATCAACGAACGACCCCAACCGAACGTATACACATGAACGATTCTCTGCCGAAACGACTGTTCATTACGTGTAGCCGTCGGTGTTGGGGGTCATCGCTCGGGCGCATATTGAGCGTGTGTACGAACCTATTCAGCAGCTGAATGGCTACAAGAGATAAGCCAATGGCCTTTGTTTAGAATTTTTGTCATGAAATCAATCCACTTATAACAGTTTAAATAAATCTGAGATTAAAAAGTAAAGATTTTGTAAATTACAAGAAAAGAATTAACAATTGAGGTAAAAGATTTCCAAGTTTCTATGATTTGGATAATTTAAAGAATTTAGCTGATCTGTTTTCTAGCTGCAAGTTTACATTTAATTACAGTATTTTTTAAAGTAGCAACAGTACGGTATGTAAAAAAGGGTTTGTCTGGTGCGGAAAACATGAGAATGTGTAGACTGGGTTGTGTAAGAAAGAACATTATGAAAAGGAGACCAGACCATGGGATTCAGGTTAGGCTGGGTACACACGGGCAGACATGTATCGGTTGATTGGGCCAAAAATCTGTGCTGCTTTTGGCTGCCTCCGAGACCAACGGGTGATCGGATGTATTGGTAAATCATGGGCAATAGTGCGGTTCCCTACGACTGGCAGTCATTTGTCCACGCCGAGCGCTCGCTCTTAGTGAATCCTCAGTCGGGACAAAAAATCCCTTCGTCTGTACCCAGCCTTAGAGGTTTATAGAAGAGGCAGATAAAAACATGGAACTATTTTAATGAGTATTGTGCTCTTTAGCATAAACCCTGATAATTACCACACAATTACTTTACTTACTGCATTGACTGCATTAAGCTAAACAGGTTCGAGCACATTTTTTAGGACACAGAGAGAAATATTTGTCAGCGGAAACAGAAATATTCTCAGAACACTGCTGTACACTTACATTGTGCAGTTTGTAATACAGCCCACAGGCATTACACACAGGATCTCCATTGGCATTCCTCCTCCACAGTGTCGTAGTGGTGGTTTGACAGTTTGCACAGGATGTACCTGCCCTCCTAGCTGCAGACTAAAAGAGAAACAAAAATGTATTTGTACAATAGAAACACTCAGGGATGTTAAAAGCTTAAACAAAATGAAAACTATGCTATATGCCTAACCTACATCAGAATCTTAACAAGAACCATGTTTATGACTTTGTCATCATGTTTACGTTCTGCACTTGGGTTTATGGTTGATAATTAACCATGTTTTCTATATAAAAAGAAGATAGACATACAAATGTACCGGTAGCATAAAAAGAACCCCAAAACCCCCGTGCCTACATGAGGATGCTGGTATTGCTTTAAGACACAAGTGGGCAGCCAAAGGTTAGCTATGACTTAAGTATATCATTCTTCACAGTGATGACATGCATTTTACTTAAAGTTTACAGCATTCTTTTTATGCAGCTCTCCTTCTACCTTAATGGTATCGTTTATGAAAATAATGGTTGCTTATCTGCAAGGATCAGATTTCCGGCAGATATTTCCTGGGAAGTCAACTTCTCATACAAGGAGAGAACTAAGATGGACCTTTAGCTGCCAACAATCAAAGCTTTGAGTATTTCCTCCTCTTGGAAAGTACTTCCCTTTTTTACTAACTAGGACATGAGAAATAGAAATTCCATTACAATGTAGTCACTAACATCAACAAGTCCTTTAGATAATGTGTCTTTTGTATTCACTCACGAGATATTTAAATAACTTATATTATTAATTTTCTTTTTAGCAAATAAGAAATAGAAATTTTATTTCAAACAAAAACTAGGATAATGAATGACATTTTTGCAATATTTTATCAGTAACTAATGATGGTGGATTTTTGCCTTTATTTCTGCTCTGCACCCTTACATATTTGGCATGTCACTTTATGGACCTCTGTCTCCTATATAAATAATTATGCTTTCATCACAACACAAAACTAGGCATGCTATGTAAACTCTGAAACCTAGGACATTACTGAGATCCTTGGAAAATGGAACATGGGCCAATGAAAAGGCCTGATTATTTTTCATTTCGCCACCAAAGAAATGCATGGGGATACCAAATCACTAGAGTAAATATCCCCAGTTGACACAGTGCAGACTAATGTTGCACTTAGCCAGACTGACAGAACTGCCTAAATGCAAATATGCACTCACTCATACAAACAAGTGCATTCTATTTAAAGCAGGGATGAGTACATCTGTGACACTATGCATTTGTTATTTTCTGTAGCTTCTTTACAAACTTTATTTATAGCAATGCATATTTAATATCCCCTTAGGGATGAGTAATACAGTCAATAGAGAAACAACAGGTCTTATCTTAGAAGGAATCTATATACAAAATAGCAATACATTTTCTAGAACCCAGATGGCAATAAGATGAGAAATGGAGAATGAATTGTCTAATTCAAATGCTTGAGAAACTTTCTTCTTGTAACTATAAGAATTATTTTGCTCAAAAGACTAATATCCTGTGAATCCTCTCTTCCTAGCTGGTAAATGTGTGTTTGTATGATTTACTTACCAGCCTTCTTTTGGGTTTGATGAGGGGTCGATTCTGGCCATTCATTTTGTGATATAGTCCACATGCATTGCATAAGTAATGTCCCGTGCCATCTCTCCTCCATAGGGGTGTTGAGGTTGCTCCACAATTTACACACTCCCTGCCTTCTGAAAACAAGATTACACATGGTTGATCTATGCACAAAAAGAATCATATTAATCTCATAAATTTTATTCCATGAATATATTTCCACATATTAATATATATAAATCCCTTTAACCATTTAGACATTTTATAGGGTAATTCAATACTACTATGCCAATGGATACTGCAAATTGTATTCCAACAGTTGGGGAACTACAAGCTGGACTGTACACTGGGGGTAGACTGAATGTGATTAGATATTAAGAACTAATGTAGGGAAGTCAAACTTCCAACCTTTTAGTGTTGCAAACTACAGCTACATTCTCAGTGATCTGGGAGATATAATTCATATGGGGTTTATCATCCATAAGGCAAAATGTTTCAGTATAACCCCACTTTCTGGGACCATAATATTAAAAAGAAAACAATTCAAGTAATAATTTAACTTTTCTTTCTCTTTTTGAAGATCATATTGAATTTTATATATTATTGGAAAGAATAACAAACAGAATTACACTGTCAACCACAACTCTCCCAGTCTGAAAATGGATCACATAAACTATGTTCAAACAGATTGATATCATAAAAGTAGGAGGAGCCTCTTTATTAATGCATATGCATTGAGAAGGACATCTAAAAGTATAATACATCTTAGCAAAATCTGCATTTTTTATAATTTAAAAGGCAAGATAAATTAACAAGCTTTATTTCACGTAAAGCAGGGAGACATAGTTTTGCTAGGGTCCCCAGTGGTTCCTAGTTTTCCCACTAATTCCTTATGTTATGTGGTTGGTGTGGTATGATGATTAAAACACTTCAATAAAATCTGAGCCGTATAGTCTTTAGAAGCTTTGCAGTGATGATTTGATAAAGCAAGTCTTTTACAAAGAGCAAAGGTGAAGTTTTGGAAAGATCAGTGTTGTTTAGTCCGTTCTTTTTAACTGAAAATCAAGAAAAGCATTGCTCTGTGTCTAGGGGAATGTTTGTGTAAGGCTGGGTACACACCATAAGATATTTTTGGCTGACCTCCCGATAGTGATCATGACCACGGGATCGGTCACCCAAACTGTCGGCCGCAGCCATTATTGCCCCAACCAATAGTTATTTGTCCCGACCAAGCATTCGTGTGTACCCAGCCTTGCGCTACATATGGCAAGGAAATGGAATGAAAGTGACTGATTCCAAAATCAATAACTGTCACTGTTAACTGTGGGATTGGTCATTTCTGCTGGAAAATTACCTTCATAAACGTCAGCGATATTCCATCACGTAGAAGAATTCAATCAAATTGATCGGTTTATCGGGGACATTTTCCCATGTATTCAATAGATCAATTTGCACTATCAATTGATCTATAGAAAAAAAAAATTCCATCGATCCCATCTACCAGAACTAGGTTTTTAATGGGGTTTTTAACAATGACGATGGTAAGGGTTTAACTTGTAAAATATGGCAAATGTTTAAATATGGATGATCCCTAACACAGCCCTATCCCCTGAGGAAGTGATGTTGTGCCATGAAACGCATTGGGTGGAGCTTATGGGTTTCCATCTTGTGACTACACATATGTGATATCAATGTTTTTAAACTGTTATAAAGTTTGGACTTGTTAACTTTACTTTTGGACTGCCAGGAGCCTGTCTCATTGGATCTGGTAATCATGTTCACTTTCAAGCTCCATCTACTAGAACCAGATCTTTCATAGTTTTCAAGCTAAAATCTATGGAAGTTTACCAGCACAAGGTGGGGAATTTCGATAGGTTCTTCTGATCGGACTTTTGAGAGTTTCGGCTAATTGAAAATCAGTTCGGAATACCATTGGACTTTTTATGGCTACATTAAGGCAAAACAGTAATGCGGTAACATGTCGTCACCTGAATTATCACAAATTGCCTACAGATTCCAGTGGAATCACGCCACACAAGTTAGGTAGAGTTAAAAAGGAGGATACAAAGGTTCGGCTAGATGGACGTATGTCTTTATTCAACCTCAATTACTAATTAATATTAATTAATTACTGTTAATATGAAAAAATATAAAAAACAAACTTTTTAAAAAGAGAAAATATGAGGGTAGACGTAAGCGAATAATTGAATGCAATTAAAATATCTTAATAACATTTTCATTAATCTGCTGCTAAAGATAAATTATTTATTTATTGCTGCTTCTTGACATACTTTCTAAATGATCACCTATCGTTCAGAAGTGCTAAAGTGCAGGTTAAAATTAATGCAGTAGTCCTTTTTATGAAGGTTGATCATGTAATATTTTGACTACAGTATTTTTTTACAATACATTTTAATACAAGTATAAAGCCTCATACACACGTGCAATTGTGTGCACGGTACCTGCACAGTGCAAAATGTGTGCACCAAATGGCTGTTGGTTGTCCGAACAGCTACACACGTGTGGTTTTCTGATGAAACGGCCATTTGGCACACTATCTCACATGCCTACAAGGCTTTACTGGTAAGTTTTAAATGGCATATTAACTAAATTAAAACGCGTTTGTTCCGAAATCGGATTTTCTAAAGTTTTGAAAGTTCAGAAACAAATTCAATTAAAGTAAATAGGAAGTCAACTTTCAAAAGTTTCAAAATGGTTTTATTGTTTTATCTAACATCAATATTAACTTTGTACAGATAGCATAGGGACCTGGTCTTGGGGACATGTATCAATGCCTACAACCTTTAAAAAATTCAATAATGGAATTTTCACGTGGAAACGGTTTTCGGGGGTGCACATTGTATATTTAATATCTAGTGATATTTCGATATTTATGATAAAAAGTTCTGGCAGAACCAGCAGTTCCAACCTTAAAATCCAGGTTTGTTTTGAACCCAAAACCCATGCTTAAGACTAACAATCAAAAGTATTGATTACTGTAGTTTTTTTCTCAATTTAGGTGTACGTAAATGACATAGTCCTTTTGATTGTAGACCTTTGATTAGTTTCAGCCCTTGTTTATACTGTCAGCTCTGGTGTCGATCGCCAGCAATATATTTAGTTAACCAAACAGAGATTTTTTTTTTTTCATTCTAGGGCAGAGAATGGTAGATAAGGTCAGGTAAATACATGTAATTACTACTGGGGGCTAAATCCTTTGTTGCTTTGAGAAAGGCAAGGGGGCACTCCTAGCAATGTGTAAATTTGCAAAAAGGAGGCAACGGTTTCAGATTTCAAGATAATCCACTAAATGAGACAGTGGCAGAAAAATAGACCAAAAAAGAGGTGGGCAAGGAGTAAAGCCCTGATGGCGGGTCCCGACCCACGGTGCATGATGTGTCCGAATGTTTGCTTCGGCCAATAATTGACCCATGTATGGGCCCTTTATCGACCAAAACGGCCGTTCGTTCGGAGATCCGCCGACCGAACAACGATCGAGCAACAATCCCCAACCAAGCGTCCATTTCTTCTGATAAAGTGCCCATACATATGTGGCCGAAACGAACGTTCGGACACATCATGCGCCACGGGGCGGGACACGCGATCGCACGTGTGTACGAACCTTTAGCTAAGGAAGGGAAAGAGGATGTTGTTATGGTTGTTATACAATGTAACAGTTTCATGGTATGCATAAACATATAAAGTGATTGAAAATAAGAATTATGGGTTTATTGGTTTATTAGGGAAGCACGGTGGCTCAGTGGTTAGCACTGATGCCTTGATGTCCTGAGTTCGATTCCACCCTTGGACACACCTGCAAGGAGTTTGTATGTTCTCCCTGTGCTTCTGCCGGGTACTCCGGTTTCCCCCACAATCATAAAGACATACTGATAGGTTGTATGTGTCAAATAAATGTGCTTAGATTGTAAGCTCTTCGGGGCAGAGCCTGATGTGAATGAATACATGTAATTGTAAAGCGCTACAGAAGATGTTGGCGCTATATAAATCCACAATAATAATAACTATAAAATTCTATTCTACTCTTTGAAGATAACCCACTTTCATATCTTCAAACGTAACCTCAAAATTCACCTCTTCAGGCAAGGTAACAATCTGGACCTGGACACTCCTACCCCTCTTACTGACCCATCGCAGACCCACTAGTTATACACCTCGGACAAGTTAGTTACAGCTACTGATTTGCTTCACTTTATGTTTCATTCCCATCTCCTCTAGACTGTAAGCTCTTTTGGGCAGGGCCCTCCTTCCTATTGTACCACAGTAATGCTGTAACTTACCACACTGGATGCTGCTGGATCAGCACTTGAAATATTTGCACTTTGTATTAGTTGCACTACCGTTGTATGTAACATGTATGTTTTCCTTATGTATATTAATGCAACTGTAAAGCGCCATGGAAGATGTTGGCGCTATATAAATCTATAATAATAATAATGATCCTTAAAATAACATAACACAATAAAAACTATTAATATTGTATTTTTCTCTATGCCTTTATTTTTGAGAAAAAATCCAGTCTCTTTACAGCATTCTTGATGCACTGTAAATGTGAAATTACACATTCTTAGCCCACAAGTCCTAGATTAAGTGTGTTTTTCTTAAGTAAGGGGAATATTCCCTCCTGAATTACTATTACTTCCTTAACTGGAGAAGTCAAATTCAAATTCACTTATAAACCTGCAATGTATAGGAAGCCCTGAATGCGAAAGTAAAAATATTATGTTGATTTAGCAGTTGAGTTCATTAAATATAAATAAAGGCATACAGATAGTCTTTAACTATGAAAAAATCTGTGCAATTGGCAGAAGACATTTTCACACATATAAAAAATAAAATTGGTTAACTGTATATGGTCTGCAATCTGCAGTCCCTGTCTGTCAAATACAGGAAACCGTAATTTATCCATATACTTGTATATGTGCGCCCTTGAAATCCAGGCCTAGCTGGATCTATAAGTCAAATTTTAGCACAGGCATTTTTATTTATTATTACTTGATCAGTCTTTCTCCAAAGGGGATTTTATATGATATGAAAATCTAAACAGAAATGTCCCTGGAGCATTGTTTTTTCATAATCGTTTAACTGTGAAACCTTAGATTTACGTAATTAATCCAGGATAAACGTAAACCACAAATGAAACTTTCACTCAGAATTCAATCTGGCTACATAAAAAAACTGTGGTTGCCATAGCATCTTCTCTTTTCAGGAGCACAACCCTCTGTATGCCCAATATTCTGATAATTCTAGTAATGCAAGTTTATACATCTTGTTTTTTGCCTTGTACTCAAGAACCTTCTTAGTGCTCTAATGCAGTGCTGTGGTCGCCCTGCAAATAAAAGTTTCAGTTTCACCCCCACTGGCACTGAAAGGGTTACTCTATGCCCCTTTCTTCGAGCTGATTATTTGATATACCTGGTTATTTCAGAAGTGAAAGTGCGTTTTGCTGACTGTGTCTTCCTGTGGTAAATAGCAATATTATTTGAATGTTAAACAGGAAAACCATTTGTGTTTATGTGTTTCAGTTCGTAATATCAACAATAAACCCAGCTTATACAGAATGGTGTACTGTGGCAGACAGAGATGGGTTAAGATCAAATCGTGCCCTGGGCAGTGCTGACATTTTGGGGACCCTTGTTCTTGTATTGTAGTGCTGTATGCTCTGTAGTAGCTGTGAATTCTGACTGTTTCAGAGTTCATAAAACTGCTATTGGTCTGGGTGGAGATAAGGATATTTACATTGTTTAATTAAAACATTTGCAAATGATTGAACTTTGGCTAGAAAGGTTTTAAAAGTATAAACAGATTTTGCTTTTGCATTTATCCTGCAAAAACAGTGGACCAACTGGCCTTTTAAAACCAACTGCATGGAAAGCTACTGAGGATGTAATATGAAAGGGAAATAAAAATTACACTAAACAGTACATTCAACACATTTTAATAGCCCTTCAGGATTTAACCAACAAATGTGGATAGGAAAAATGAACATGTCAAGGACTATAAGTCTGCATACAGTACAGTTAGAATCTATGTTAGAACTAAACGAGAGATTGGTTCTTTGAAGTACTTGTTAGATGTAGCCAACATTTAGGGGTCAATTTTTAGGCCTAACTAACAATAGAAATGGATATTTTGGTCAACTGGTTAGAACGTTTAGCCATATATTCCAACACGAATGATCACTCCTGACAACTTTTTAGGCAGACCTCTTCTGAGTGATCAGGCCTGTTGGTAAATCACAGTTGATTCTATGATCTTTTTTTTAGCTTCCTGACTTTTTAATGTGAGAAATGCAACGTTCAGTAATCTGATGTACTAGTGTTCCCCGTGTCCCCATGATGCTCTCCATCTGGCCTATTTATTTAAGAGTAATAAAGATTGGGACAAGCGGTTCTTCTGATGCCAGGAGAATATCGCCTGAACAATGGAAGGTGAATTTGTAGTGTATGGACACCTTTAGATTCAGAAAATGATCTAATAATACATCTATACAATGATTTTCACAATTTGGCTTCTTACAGTAAAAGCCCTATATTAGGATTAGGATATGAACCCTTAAAATAACTTTTAGAACCTGATGAAAAGTCTTTTCCTAGTCATTTTAATTACAAATGGAATTATACCTATTGGTCAGTATTTTATACATTCCGACTACATTACAAAGCACATTTTGGTTCCACCTATATTATTACGATTATGAATTCCTCCAACTTTGTGGAAAGCTTAAACCAACTTTAGGTCCTGTACACATTTTTTTCCATGTGTTTTTGTTTAGTGAATTTAATTAAATAAGTAGTACAGGAAGAAAAATACACATGCGCAAAACACATTAAAATCGCATGTGAAACATGTTTAAAGGTCTCAAATTCATGGAGATATTCCTCTATTTTTTTTAATACGAAAAAACAGGAAAATATCCAATAACGACCTAGACGATAAAAGTGCCTCCCTCATTACAGCATGATTTTTACTTGCACAGAACTGCAAAGAAGTATTAATACTGCTTTATCTATTTAGTATAAAAAGACTTCTGTTTAAAGTTATTTTTATTCTTATTGATGTATTTAATCTTTTCTACTCGCATGAATTTTATTTGACTAAAAATTACACAGCCCTGCAACGTTAAGTAGTGCTTTATCAATAAAATATTACATGTAGTATTAGTGTTTTAAAACATTTAGTGCATATTGACTTATGTCAATCAAAATTTTAAAAAAAAGGAATCCTGTTAAATCCCTGTTATTAATATGGCCTTTACGGGCTAAAATACAGTGATGCATTCTTTTGATCATAAAAATATGGGTATGAACTTACAACAACAACAATAACATTTATAAAGCACTTTTCTCCTATGGGACTCCAAGTGCATGAATGATCTTAGAATATACAGTGTTCAGTGCATTTAAACACTGCATAAGTAAATAAGACTAATGTTTTGAGTAGAAGAAATAACTCAGTATGGTAATGGTTACATGGTATTTGGGGTAGAAATATACTTTCTTTAAATGCCTAACAGATAAAAAGAGTTGGAGTAATCACGGATGTTTTCTATGTTAAGCAATCGTTCAGTTGCTTTTGTGATACAATTTCTTTGAAAGTGCTGGATAATCAAAGGTAATTTTCATATCTTCTTCTTTTAAGATCTGTACATTTTGACAGGAGTTGTGGTAACCACCCCAATTTAGTTTTAAAAAAGTCTGACACCTTCTAAGTTAACTAATATTTTACTGGTAATTAACATTTTATATACAATAAAACCTTGTGGCATTTCAAACAAAAACAAAAAAATGTACATTTGATAAAAAGGAATATGAAATTAAAAACTAGACAACACCTTTCTGTAAGATAATCAAAGGGTTTATGATAATCAGCAAAAGTACAGTTAATTTCAGGTCACTAGAGAGATAATAAACGTATACTACAGAACATTATGTGGCTTGACAGAAGCCAGATCTGGATACCTGGCTCAAAGAAATGTCCAGGTCTCCCTATGCATACAAGATATTTTCATATCATAACCACTGTTATATCTAATGTTGTGGTTCTTATATTGTAGGTCTATTGTAAAAAGGTCTTATCTTTAGAAGCTTTTGAAATTGTCAATGGGGAGATCTCAACTGTCCATTGCATAGTAATATACATTTCCACACATTTCTTTGCCCCCACTCCCTTCTTTAGCCATCGACTTAAATCAATTTAATTCATAATATGCCATATAGTTTTGAAGAGGGCACTTAGAATGGTCTAATTGACCAAAAGCAGGCAACTGTTTAGATTTAAGGTATCATTCCTAGGCCCATTGTTCATCATTTGTCACACGTGCATTCATGGTGAGCAGTGTGTGGGACAAGAATATTGATTTTTACAGTATACCGTTTTCTTTTATTCTTTGCCATAAATATAAGCCTTTGAAGAGTCTGGGTCTTCTTAAAACAAGTGTGATTACCATAGTGTGATTACCATACTGTACAAACGTCAATAAAATGGTAGTAGCTGTGTTAGTCCAGTAACGTATACAAAAAAGTAAAGTAGGATAAGGTAATACCTTTTTATTATGGACTAACAGTTCATTTTTACAGACAAGCCTTCAAGGGATACACTTCTCTCTTCCTCAGAAGCATTTTTTGGGGGGTGAAAGTTACGCTATTCATTTACTATGTAAACAAAACAGTTTGGGCTTGGGCTGTCAGACTTGCTTTTATGAATTGAAACTACTGAAACCCATAGCCATGAAGGAAGAAATGCATTGGACCATATTCTAGTTGTTTGACTGCATTGTGCTCTCTAGACCCTCCAGTCATACTGATCATTGGCAAAAGGAACTGATCAACAAGTCATTAGATCTAAATCTGTATTTTCATTAACTAAAAAGTTGGACAGTCTATAACCATGAAGCAGTTTCCACTAAGGAAGTTATCAGTCATTTAAACATATTCAGCTGACACTTGTTCTATCTCTGACCTTGGGTGACACAGTGTTAGTAAGACCTGATCCCATTTGTTTTTTTCACTTTCCATAAAGAATGTAGGTGTAGGGGAGAGGGCAAAATCAAGTTCTAACCAGCCTCAGGTTATCTGTCAGTCACACATGATGGAAACTTTTTCTGACAGTCCCAATGTGTTAACCCTGTGATTGCACTTGCTGGGTGGAGGGAGGTAGCTAAGCAGTGATGGAAATGAAAATGGTTGCATCGGGTATAAACAGAGATTATTGAAGGCTGAAAAAGACAGACAATGAAAGAGAACCGGGAGAGAGGGTGGAAATGGTGAGAAAGATAATGTGATAACAGAAATAGTTGGATAAAACAGACACAGAGGTTGGGGTGGAGGGGAAAGGGCCAGTGTGAGTCAGTCACTGTATTGGTGTGGATATGAGAGGGGAATGGGAGAGGGTGACTTTGCCGTTGAAGAGCTGACAGTTAAGTTGTTTTATTGTTGTGAACATATACAGGCCCCTACTAGATGATTAGTGTGACCTGGATGGTAAAAGAAACCTTCACCACAACCACAAGTTTTAACTGTTTTCCAGAAACTCTGGGTTTGTCACAGAAATGTCCTTTAGCAGTGTGACAGCAAACCCAACTGTGACAATGCATCACATACACTCACAGGCAGACAACATCCTCTTTGTGTTTGTCAGGTTTTCTGTCTCTCTAAATCCTCCCAGTGTTCTACATTGTAATTCCCCCCGCCTTTTCTTTCAGTTTGTTTTTTTTCTTTAGCATCTCCTTAATTTCTTTTAGGACTGACCTGATCTTTCTTTCCAATGATCTTTATACAGCAATCCAGCCAGTTTACACTAACACACACAACACACAAAATATATACTGGCGCGCCACAAACAAAACACACAGACAATTTGTATAAAACCCTGTGCACAGACGCCCGAGCTACTGCACACACAACCCAGTGATCAATTAGTTCCTATTGTCCCCTGGAGCCTGAGGTTTATTAACCACAGAGCAAGTGAGTGTAGAAATCAACTGCACATTCTCCCGCTGACTAAATACATTTCCCTGGTGATTAGTCTATATGGATAGATATACTGCCATACAGATATGCTAGCAGACAGAGATATACTATCATATAGATATAATACAAGTCAGATAAACTGCTAAACAGGTATACAACCATTTATATAATACTACATAGGAGACTGCTTGACATGCAGTTTTATTGATATATATATATATACTGCTAGATATATATATATATATATATATATATATATATATATATATATATATCTACTACTACTAATATATATATATTACTACTACTACTACTACTAGATAAAGATATATACTACCATACAGATAGATGTACTAATAGACGAAGATATATACTACCTCACAGATAGATATACTAATAGACAAATATAAATACAACTAATTTATAGTATATTACTACTAGATAGATAGATATACTACTTTATAAATATACTACTAGACAGAGAAATGTTATATAGATATAGCGCTTGACATATAGTTATACTGCTATATGGATATATAGTTATAATGCTATATGTATATACTACTATATATATATATATATATATATATATATATATATATATATATATAGAGATATTTACTACCATACATATATACTAATATACAGATATAAGTACTATTACATAGATATACTACTAAATAAATATATTATATTTATATATATTCTACCATACAGATATACAGCCATATAGGTATACTACTATATAGATATATACTACCATACAGATAGATATACTAATATACAGATAAAAATACTACTATATAGATATACTACTAAACAAATAGATATACCCTACCATACAGATAGATATACTACCATTTAAGTATACTACTATACAGATATATATGCTACCATATAGGTATAATACTAGACAGATAGATATGCTGCCAGATTTCCAAGTTTCTATGATTTGGATAATTTAAAGAATTTAGCTGATCTGTTTTCTAGCTGCAAGTTTACATTTAATTACAGTATTTTTTAAAGTAGCAACAGTACGGTATGTAAAAAAGGGTTTGTCTGGTGCGGAAAACATGAGAATGTGTAGACTGGGTTGTGTAAGAAAGAACATTATGAAAAGGAGACCAGACCATGGGATTCAGGTTAGGCTGGGTACACACGGGCAGACATGTATCGGTTGATTGGGCCAAAAATCTGTGCTGCTTTTGGCTGCCTCCGAGACCAACGGGTGATCGGATGTATTGGTAAATCATGGGCAATAGTGCGGTTCCCTACGACTGGCAGTCATTTGTCCACGCCGAGCGCTCGCTCTTAGTGAATCCTCAGTCGGGACAAAAAATCCCTTCGTCTGTACCCAGCCTTAGAGGTTTATAGAAGAGGCAGATAAAAACATGGAACTATTTTAATGAGTATTGTGCTCTTTAGCATAAACCCTGATAATTACCACACAATTACTTTACTTACTGCATTGACTGCATTAAGCTAAACAGGTTCGAGCACATTTTTTAGGACACAGAGAGAAATATTTGTCAGCGGAAACAGAAATATTCTCAGAACACTGCTGTACACTTACATTGTGCAGTTTGTAATACAGCCCACAGGCATTACACACAGGATCTCCATTGGCATTCCTCCTCCACAGTGTCGTAGTGGTGGTTTGACAGTTTGCACAGGATGTACCTGCCCTCCTAGCTGCAGACTAAAAGAGAAACAAAAATGTATTTGTACAATAGAAACACTCAGGGATGTTAAAAGCTTAAACAAAATGAAAACTATGCTATATGCCTAACCTACATCAGAATCTTAACAAGAACCATGTTTATGACTTTGTCATCATGTTTACGTTCTGCACTTGGGTTTATGGTTGATAATTAACCATGTTTTCTATATAAAAAGAAGATAGACATACAAATGTACCGGTAGCATAAAAAGAACCCCAAAACCCCCGTGCCTACATGAGGATGCTGGTATTGCTTTAAGACACAAGTGGGCAGCCAAAGGTTAGCTATGACTTAAGTATATCATTCTTCACAGTGATGACATGCATTTTACTTAAAGTTTACAGCATTCTTTTTATGCAGCTCTCCTTCTACCTTAATGGTATCGTTTATGAAAATAATGGTTGCTTATCTGCAAGGATCAGATTTCCGGCAGATATTTCCTGGGAAGTCAACTTCTCATACAAGGAGAGAACTAAGATGGACCTTTAGCTGCCAACAATCAAAGCTTTGAGTATTTCCTCCTCTTGGAAAGTACTTCCCTTTTTTACTAACTAGGACATGAGAAATAGAAATTCCATTACAATGTAGTCACTAACATCAACAAGTCCTTTAGATAATGTGTCTTTTGTATTCACTCACGAGATATTTAAATAACTTATATTATTAATTTTCTTTTTAGCAAATAAGAAATAGAAATTTTATTTCAAACAAAAACTAGGATAATGAATGACATTTTTGCAATATTTTATCAGTAACTAATGATGGTGGATTTTTGCCTTTATTTCTGCTCTGCACCCTTACATATTTGGCATGTCACTTTATGGACCTCTGTCTCCTATATAAATAATTATGCTTTCATCACAACACAAAACTAGGCATGCTATGTAAACTCTGAAACCTAGGACATTACTGAGATCCTTGGAAAATGGAACATGGGCCAATGAAAAGGCCTGATTATTTTTCATTTCGCCACCAAAGAAATGCATGGGGATACCAAATCACTAGAGTAAATATCCCCAGTTGACACAGTGCAGACTAATGTTGCACTTAGCCAGACTGACAGAACTGCCTAAATGCAAATATGCACTCACTCATACAAACAAGTGCATTCTATTTAAAGCAGGGATGAGTACATCTGTGACACTATGCATTTGTTATTTTCTGTAGCTTCTTTACAAACTTTATTTATAGCAATGCATATTTAATATCCCCTTAGGGATGAGTAATACAGTCAATAGAGAAACAACAGGTCTTATCTTAGAAGGAATCTATATACAAAATAGCAATACATTTTCTAGAACCCAGATGGCAATAAGATGAGAAATGGAGAATGAATTGTCTAATTCAAATGCTTGAGAAACTTTCTTCTTGTAACTATAAGAATTATTTTGCTCAAAAGACTAATATCCTGTGAATCCTCTCTTCCTAGCTGGTAAATGTGTGTTTGTATGATTTACTTACCAGCCTTCTTTTGGGTTTGATGAGGGGTCGATTCTGGCCATTCATTTTGTGATATAGTCCACATGCATTGCATAAGTAATGTCCCGTGCCATCTCTCCTCCATAGGGGTGTTGAGGTTGCTCCACAATTTACACACTCCCTGCCTTCTGAAAACAAGATTACACATGGTTGATCTATGCACAAAAAGAATCATATTAATCTCATAAATTTTATTCCATGAATATATTTCCACATATTAATATATATAAATCCCTTTAACCATTTAGACATTTTATAGGGTAATTCAATACTACTATGCCAATGGATACTGCAAATTGTATTCCAACAGTTGGGGAACTACAAGCTGGACTGTACACTGGGGGTAGACTGAATGTGATTAGATATTAAGAACTAATGTAGGGAAGTCAAACTTCCAACCTTTTAGTGTTGCAAACTACAGCTACATTCTCAGTGATCTGGGAGATATAATTCATATGGGGTTTATCATCCATAAGGCAAAATGTTTCAGTATAACCCCACTTTCTGGGACCATAATATTAAAAAGAAAACAATTCAAGTAATAATTTAACTTTTCTTTCTCTTTTTGAAGATCATATTGAATTTTATATATTATTGGAAAGAATAACAAACAGAATTACACTGTCAACCACAACTCTCCCAGTCTGAAAATGGATCACATAAACTATGTTCAAACAGATTGATATCATAAAAGTAGGAGGAGCCTCTTTATTAATGCATATGCATTGAGAAGGACATCTAAAAGTATAATACATCTTAGCAAAATCTGCATTTTTTATAATTTAAAAGGCAAGATAAATTAACAAGCTTTATTTCACGTAAAGCAGGGAGACATAGTTTTGCTAGGGTCCCCAGTGGTTCCTAGTTTTCCCACTAATTCCTTATGTTATGTGGTTGGTGTGGTATGATGATTAAAACACTTCAATAAAATCTGAGCCGTATAGTCTTTAGAAGCTTTGCAGTGATGATTTGATAAAGCAAGTCTTTTACAAAGAGCAAAGGTGAAGTTTTGGAAAGATCAGTGTTGTTTAGTCCGTTCTTTTTAACTGAAAATCAAGAAAAGCATTGCTCTGTGTCTAGGGGAATGTTTGTGTAAGGCTGGGTACACACCATAAGATATTTTTGGCTGACCTCCCGATAGTGATCATGACCACGGGATCGGTCACCCAAACTGTCGGCCGCAGCCATTATTGCCCCAACCAATAGTTATTTGTCCCGACCAAGCATTCGTGTGTACCCAGCCTTGCGCTACATATGGCAAGGAAATGGAATGAAAGTGACTGATTCCAAAATCAATAACTGTCACTGTTAACTGTGGGATTGGTCATTTCTGCTGGAAAATTACCTTCATAAACGTCAGCGATATTCCATCACGTAGAAGAATTCAATCAAATTGATCGGTTTATCGGGGACATTTTCCCATGTATTCAATAGATCAATTTGCACTATCAATTGATCTATAGAAAAAAAAAATTCCATCGATCCCATCTACCAGAACTAGGTTTTTAATGGGGTTTTTAACAATGACGATGGTAAGGGTTTAACTTGTAAAATATGGCAAATGTTTAAATATGGATGATCCCTAACACAGCCCTATCCCCTGAGGAAGTGATGTTGTGCCATGAAACGCATTGGGTGGAGCTTATGGGTTTCCATCTTGTGACTACACATATGTGATATCAATGTTTTTAAACTGTTATAAAGTTTGGACT
The DNA here is from genome assembly GCA_019447015.1 of Hymenochirus boettgeri. NCBI lineage: Eukaryota > Metazoa > Chordata > Amphibia > Anura > Pipidae > Hymenochirus > Hymenochirus boettgeri. The sequence goes on from CM033471.1 coordinate 155,250,725, forward strand.
TGTTAACTTTACTTTTGGACTGCCAGGAGCCTGTCTCATTGGATCTGGTAATCATGTTCACTTTCAAGCTCCATCTACTAGAACCAGATCTTTCATAGTTTTCAAGCTAAAATCTATGGAAGTTTACCAGCACAAGGTGGGGAATTTCGATAGGTTCTTCTGATCGGACTTTTGAGAGTTTCGGCTAATTGAAAATCAGTTCGGAATACCATTGGACTTTTTATGGCTACATTAAGGCAAAACAGTAATGCGGTAACATGTCGTCACCTGAATTATCACAAATTGCCTACAGATTCCAGTGGAATCACGCCACACAAGTTAGGTAGAGTTAAAAAGGAGGATACAAAGGTTCGGCTAGATGGACGTATGTCTTTATTCAACCTCAATTACTAATTAATATTAATTAATTACTGTTAATATGAAAAAATATAAAAAACAAACTTTTTAAAAAGAGAAAATATGAGGGTAGACGTAAGCGAATAATTGAATGCAATTAAAATATCTTAATAACATTTTCATTAATCTGCTGCTAAAGATAAATTATTTATTTATTGCTGCTTCTTGACATACTTTCTAAATGATCACCTATCGTTCAGAAGTGCTAAAGTGCAGGTTAAAATTAATGCAGTAGTCCTTTTTATGAAGGTTGATCATGTAATATTTTGACTACAGTATTTTTTTACAATACATTTTAATACAAGTATAAAGCCTCATACACACGTGCAATTGTGTGCACGGTACCTGCACAGTGCAAAATGTGTGCACCAAATGGCTGTTGGTTGTCCGAACAGCTACACACGTGTGGTTTTCTGATGAAACGGCCATTTGGCACACTATCTCACATGCCTACAAGGCTTTACTGGTAAGTTTTAAATGGCATATTAACTAAATTAAAACGCGTTTGTTCCGAAATCGGATTTTCTAAAGTTTTGAAAGTTCAGAAACAAATTCAATTAAAGTAAATAGGAAGTCAACTTTCAAAAGTTTCAAAATGGTTTTATTGTTTTATCTAACATCAATATTAACTTTGTACAGATAGCATAGGGACCTGGTCTTGGGGACATGTATCAATGCCTACAACCTTTAAAAAATTCAATAATGGAATTTTCACGTGGAAACGGTTTTCGGGGGTGCACATTGTATATTTAATATCTAGTGATATTTCGATATTTATGATAAAAAGTTCTGGCAGAACCAGCAGTTCCAACCTTAAAATCCAGGTTTGTTTTGAACCCAAAACCCATGCTTAAGACTAACAATCAAAAGTATTGATTACTGTAGTTTTTTTCTCAATTTAGGTGTACGTAAATGACATAGTCCTTTTGATTGTAGACCTTTGATTAGTTTCAGCCCTTGTTTATACTGTCAGCTCTGGTGTCGATCGCCAGCAATATATTTAGTTAACCAAACAGAGATTTTTTTTTTTTCATTCTAGGGCAGAGAATGGTAGATAAGGTCAGGTAAATACATGTAATTACTACTGGGGGCTAAATCCTTTGTTGCTTTGAGAAAGGCAAGGGGGCACTCCTAGCAATGTGTAAATTTGCAAAAAGGAGGCAACGGTTTCAGATTTCAAGATAATCCACTAAATGAGACAGTGGCAGAAAAATAGACCAAAAAAGAGGTGGGCAAGGAGTAAAGCCCTGATGGCGGGTCCCGACCCACGGTGCATGATGTGTCCGAATGTTTGCTTCGGCCAATAATTGACCCATGTATGGGCCCTTTATCGACCAAAACGGCCGTTCGTTCGGAGATCCGCCGACCGAACAACGATCGAGCAACAATCCCCAACCAAGCGTCCATTTCTTCTGATAAAGTGCCCATACATATGTGGCCGAAACGAACGTTCGGACACATCATGCGCCACGGGGCGGGACACGCGATCGCACGTGTGTACGAACCTTTAGCTAAGGAAGGGAAAGAGGATGTTGTTATGGTTGTTATACAATGTAACAGTTTCATGGTATGCATAAACATATAAAGTGATTGAAAATAAGAATTATGGGTTTATTGGTTTATTAGGGAAGCACGGTGGCTCAGTGGTTAGCACTGATGCCTTGATGTCCTGAGTTCGATTCCACCCTTGGACACACCTGCAAGGAGTTTGTATGTTCTCCCTGTGCTTCTGCCGGGTACTCCGGTTTCCCCCACAATCATAAAGACATACTGATAGGTTGTATGTGTCAAATAAATGTGCTTAGATTGTAAGCTCTTCGGGGCAGAGCCTGATGTGAATGAATACATGTAATTGTAAAGCGCTACAGAAGATGTTGGCGCTATATAAATCCACAATAATAATAACTATAAAATTCTATTCTACTCTTTGAAGATAACCCACTTTCATATCTTCAAACGTAACCTCAAAATTCACCTCTTCAGGCAAGGTAACAATCTGGACCTGGACACTCCTACCCCTCTTACTGACCCATCGCAGACCCACTAGTTATACACCTCGGACAAGTTAGTTACAGCTACTGATTTGCTTCACTTTATGTTTCATTCCCATCTCCTCTAGACTGTAAGCTCTTTTGGGCAGGGCCCTCCTTCCTATTGTACCACAGTAATGCTGTAACTTACCACACTGGATGCTGCTGGATCAGCACTTGAAATATTTGCACTTTGTATTAGTTGCACTACCGTTGTATGTAACATGTATGTTTTCCTTATGTATATTAATGCAACTGTAAAGCGCCATGGAAGATGTTGGCGCTATATAAATCTATAATAATAATAATGATCCTTAAAATAACATAACACAATAAAAACTATTAATATTGTATTTTTCTCTATGCCTTTATTTTTGAGAAAAAATCCAGTCTCTTTACAGCATTCTTGATGCACTGTAAATGTGAAATTACACATTCTTAGCCCACAAGTCCTAGATTAAGTGTGTTTTTCTTAAGTAAGGGGAATATTCCCTCCTGAATTACTATTACTTCCTTAACTGGAGAAGTCAAATTCAAATTCACTTATAAACCTGCAATGTATAGGAAGCCCTGAATGCGAAAGTAAAAATATTATGTTGATTTAGCAGTTGAGTTCATTAAATATAAATAAAGGCATACAGATAGTCTTTAACTATGAAAAAATCTGTGCAATTGGCAGAAGACATTTTCACACATATAAAAAATAAAATTGGTTAACTGTATATGGTCTGCAATCTGCAGTCCCTGTCTGTCAAATACAGGAAACCGTAATTTATCCATATACTTGTATATGTGCGCCCTTGAAATCCAGGCCTAGCTGGATCTATAAGTCAAATTTTAGCACAGGCATTTTTATTTATTATTACTTGATCAGTCTTTCTCCAAAGGGGATTTTATATGATATGAAAATCTAAACAGAAATGTCCCTGGAGCATTGTTTTTTCATAATCGTTTAACTGTGAAACCTTAGATTTACGTAATTAATCCAGGATAAACGTAAACCACAAATGAAACTTTCACTCAGAATTCAATCTGGCTACATAAAAAAACTGTGGTTGCCATAGCATCTTCTCTTTTCAGGAGCACAACCCTCTGTATGCCCAATATTCTGATAATTCTAGTAATGCAAGTTTATACATCTTGTTTTTTGCCTTGTACTCAAGAACCTTCTTAGTGCTCTAATGCAGTGCTGTGGTCGCCCTGCAAATAAAAGTTTCAGTTTCACCCCCACTGGCACTGAAAGGGTTACTCTATGCCCCTTTCTTCGAGCTGATTATTTGATATACCTGGTTATTTCAGAAGTGAAAGTGCGTTTTGCTGACTGTGTCTTCCTGTGGTAAATAGCAATATTATTTGAATGTTAAACAGGAAAACCATTTGTGTTTATGTGTTTCAGTTCGTAATATCAACAATAAACCCAGCTTATACAGAATGGTGTACTGTGGCAGACAGAGATGGGTTAAGATCAAATCGTGCCCTGGGCAGTGCTGACATTTTGGGGACCCTTGTTCTTGTATTGTAGTGCTGTATGCTCTGTAGTAGCTGTGAATTCTGACTGTTTCAGAGTTCATAAAACTGCTATTGGTCTGGGTGGAGATAAGGATATTTACATTGTTTAATTAAAACATTTGCAAATGATTGAACTTTGGCTAGAAAGGTTTTAAAAGTATAAACAGATTTTGCTTTTGCATTTATCCTGCAAAAACAGTGGACCAACTGGCCTTTTAAAACCAACTGCATGGAAAGCTACTGAGGATGTAATATGAAAGGGAAATAAAAATTACACTAAACAGTACATTCAACACATTTTAATAGCCCTTCAGGATTTAACCAACAAATGTGGATAGGAAAAATGAACATGTCAAGGACTATAAGTCTGCATACAGTACAGTTAGAATCTATGTTAGAACTAAACGAGAGATTGGTTCTTTGAAGTACTTGTTAGATGTAGCCAACATTTAGGGGTCAATTTTTAGGCCTAACTAACAATAGAAATGGATATTTTGGTCAACTGGTTAGAACGTTTAGCCATATATTCCAACACGAATGATCACTCCTGACAACTTTTTAGGCAGACCTCTTCTGAGTGATCAGGCCTGTTGGTAAATCACAGTTGATTCTATGATCTTTTTTTTAGCTTCCTGACTTTTTAATGTGAGAAATGCAACGTTCAGTAATCTGATGTACTAGTGTTCCCCGTGTCCCCATGATGCTCTCCATCTGGCCTATTTATTTAAGAGTAATAAAGATTGGGACAAGCGGTTCTTCTGATGCCAGGAGAATATCGCCTGAACAATGGAAGGTGAATTTGTAGTGTATGGACACCTTTAGATTCAGAAAATGATCTAATAATACATCTATACAATGATTTTCACAATTTGGCTTCTTACAGTAAAAGCCCTATATTAGGATTAGGATATGAACCCTTAAAATAACTTTTAGAACCTGATGAAAAGTCTTTTCCTAGTCATTTTAATTACAAATGGAATTATACCTATTGGTCAGTATTTTATACATTCCGACTACATTACAAAGCACATTTTGGTTCCACCTATATTATTACGATTATGAATTCCTCCAACTTTGTGGAAAGCTTAAACCAACTTTAGGTCCTGTACACATTTTTTTCCATGTGTTTTTGTTTAGTGAATTTAATTAAATAAGTAGTACAGGAAGAAAAATACACATGCGCAAAACACATTAAAATCGCATGTGAAACATGTTTAAAGGTCTCAAATTCATGGAGATATTCCTCTATTTTTTTTAATACGAAAAAACAGGAAAATATCCAATAACGACCTAGACGATAAAAGTGCCTCCCTCATTACAGCATGATTTTTACTTGCACAGAACTGCAAAGAAGTATTAATACTGCTTTATCTATTTAGTATAAAAAGACTTCTGTTTAAAGTTATTTTTATTCTTATTGATGTATTTAATCTTTTCTACTCGCATGAATTTTATTTGACTAAAAATTACACAGCCCTGCAACGTTAAGTAGTGCTTTATCAATAAAATATTACATGTAGTATTAGTGTTTTAAAACATTTAGTGCATATTGACTTATGTCAATCAAAATTTTAAAAAAAAGGAATCCTGTTAAATCCCTGTTATTAATATGGCCTTTACGGGCTAAAATACAGTGATGCATTCTTTTGATCATAAAAATATGGGTATGAACTTACAACAACAACAATAACATTTATAAAGCACTTTTCTCCTATGGGACTCCAAGTGCATGAATGATCTTAGAATATACAGTGTTCAGTGCATTTAAACACTGCATAAGTAAATAAGACTAATGTTTTGAGTAGAAGAAATAACTCAGTATGGTAATGGTTACATGGTATTTGGGGTAGAAATATACTTTCTTTAAATGCCTAACAGATAAAAAGAGTTGGAGTAATCACGGATGTTTTCTATGTTAAGCAATCGTTCAGTTGCTTTTGTGATACAATTTCTTTGAAAGTGCTGGATAATCAAAGGTAATTTTCATATCTTCTTCTTTTAAGATCTGTACATTTTGACAGGAGTTGTGGTAACCACCCCAATTTAGTTTTAAAAAAGTCTGACACCTTCTAAGTTAACTAATATTTTACTGGTAATTAACATTTTATATACAATAAAACCTTGTGGCATTTCAAACAAAAACAAAAAAATGTACATTTGATAAAAAGGAATATGAAATTAAAAACTAGACAACACCTTTCTGTAAGATAATCAAAGGGTTTATGATAATCAGCAAAAGTACAGTTAATTTCAGGTCACTAGAGAGATAATAAACGTATACTACAGAACATTATGTGGCTTGACAGAAGCCAGATCTGGATACCTGGCTCAAAGAAATGTCCAGGTCTCCCTATGCATACAAGATATTTTCATATCATAACCACTGTTATATCTAATGTTGTGGTTCTTATATTGTAGGTCTATTGTAAAAAGGTCTTATCTTTAGAAGCTTTTGAAATTGTCAATGGGGAGATCTCAACTGTCCATTGCATAGTAATATACATTTCCACACATTTCTTTGCCCCCACTCCCTTCTTTAGCCATCGACTTAAATCAATTTAATTCATAATATGCCATATAGTTTTGAAGAGGGCACTTAGAATGGTCTAATTGACCAAAAGCAGGCAACTGTTTAGATTTAAGGTATCATTCCTAGGCCCATTGTTCATCATTTGTCACACGTGCATTCATGGTGAGCAGTGTGTGGGACAAGAATATTGATTTTTACAGTATACCGTTTTCTTTTATTCTTTGCCATAAATATAAGCCTTTGAAGAGTCTGGGTCTTCTTAAAACAAGTGTGATTACCATAGTGTGATTACCATACTGTACAAACGTCAATAAAATGGTAGTAGCTGTGTTAGTCCAGTAACGTATACAAAAAAGTAAAGTAGGATAAGGTAATACCTTTTTATTATGGACTAACAGTTCATTTTTACAGACAAGCCTTCAAGGGATACACTTCTCTCTTCCTCAGAAGCATTTTTTGGGGGGTGAAAGTTACGCTATTCATTTACTATGTAAACAAAACAGTTTGGGCTTGGGCTGTCAGACTTGCTTTTATGAATTGAAACTACTGAAACCCATAGCCATGAAGGAAGAAATGCATTGGACCATATTCTAGTTGTTTGACTGCATTGTGCTCTCTAGACCCTCCAGTCATACTGATCATTGGCAAAAGGAACTGATCAACAAGTCATTAGATCTAAATCTGTATTTTCATTAACTAAAAAGTTGGACAGTCTATAACCATGAAGCAGTTTCCACTAAGGAAGTTATCAGTCATTTAAACATATTCAGCTGACACTTGTTCTATCTCTGACCTTGGGTGACACAGTGTTAGTAAGACCTGATCCCATTTGTTTTTTTCACTTTCCATAAAGAATGTAGGTGTAGGGGAGAGGGCAAAATCAAGTTCTAACCAGCCTCAGGTTATCTGTCAGTCACACATGATGGAAACTTTTTCTGACAGTCCCAATGTGTTAACCCTGTGATTGCACTTGCTGGGTGGAGGGAGGTAGCTAAGCAGTGATGGAAATGAAAATGGTTGCATCGGGTATAAACAGAGATTATTGAAGGCTGAAAAAGACAGACAATGAAAGAGAACCGGGAGAGAGGGTGGAAATGGTGAGAAAGATAATGTGATAACAGAAATAGTTGGATAAAACAGACACAGAGGTTGGGGTGGAGGGGAAAGGGCCAGTGTGAGTCAGTCACTGTATTGGTGTGGATATGAGAGGGGAATGGGAGAGGGTGACTTTGCCGTTGAAGAGCTGACAGTTAAGTTGTTTTATTGTTGTGAACATATACAGGCCCCTACTAGATGATTAGTGTGACCTGGATGGTAAAAGAAACCTTCACCACAACCACAAGTTTTAACTGTTTTCCAGAAACTCTGGGTTTGTCACAGAAATGTCCTTTAGCAGTGTGACAGCAAACCCAACTGTGACAATGCATCACATACACTCACAGGCAGACAACATCCTCTTTGTGTTTGTCAGGTTTTCTGTCTCTCTAAATCCTCCCAGTGTTCTACATTGTAATTCCCCCCGCCTTTTCTTTCAGTTTGTTTTTTTTCTTTAGCATCTCCTTAATTTCTTTTAGGACTGACCTGATCTTTCTTTCCAATGATCTTTATACAGCAATCCAGCCAGTTTACACTAACACACACAACACACAAAATATATACTGGCGCGCCACAAACAAAACACACAGACAATTTGTATAAAACCCTGTGCACAGACGCCCGAGCTACTGCACACACAACCCAGTGATCAATTAGTTCCTATTGTCCCCTGGAGCCTGAGGTTTATTAACCACAGAGCAAGTGAGTGTAGAAATCAACTGCACATTCTCCCGCTGACTAAATACATTTCCCTGGTGATTAGTCTATATGGATAGATATACTGCCATACAGATATGCTAGCAGACAGAGATATACTATCATATAGATATAATACAAGTCAGATAAACTGCTAAACAGGTATACAACCATTTATATAATACTACATAGGAGACTGCTTGACATGCAGTTTTATTGATATATATATATATACTGCTAGATATATATATATATATATATATATATATATATATATATATATATATCTACTACTACTAATATATATATATTACTACTACTACTACTACTAGATAAAGATATATACTACCATACAGATAGATGTACTAATAGACGAAGATATATACTACCTCACAGATAGATATACTAATAGACAAATATAAATACAACTAATTTATAGTATATTACTACTAGATAGATAGATATACTACTTTATAAATATACTACTAGACAGAGAAATGTTATATAGATATAGCGCTTGACATATAGTTATACTGCTATATGGATATATAGTTATAATGCTATATGTATATACTACTATATATATATATATATATATATATATATATATATATATATATATAGAGATATTTACTACCATACATATATACTAATATACAGATATAAGTACTATTACATAGATATACTACTAAATAAATATATTATATTTATATATATTCTACCATACAGATATACAGCCATATAGGTATACTACTATATAGATATATACTACCATACAGATAGATATACTAATATACAGATAAAAATACTACTATATAGATATACTACTAAACAAATAGATATACCCTACCATACAGATAGATATACTACCATTTAAGTATACTACTATACAGATATATATGCTACCATATAGGTATAATACTAGACAGATAGATATGCTGCCATATAGGTATACTACTATACAGATAGATATGCTACCATACAGGTATACTACTAGACAGATAAATACTCTACCATATAGGTGTACTACTATACAGATAGATATGCTGCCATTTAAGTATACTACTATACAGATATATATGCTGCCATTTAGGTATGCTACTATACAGATAGATATGCTACCATATAGGTATAATACTAGACAGATAGATATGCTGCCATATGGTATATTACTAGACAGATAGATATGCTACCATATAGGTATACTACTATACAGATTGATATGCTACCATATAGGTATACTACTAGACAGATAGATATGCTGCCATATAGGTATACTACTAGACAGATAGATATGCTGCCATTTAGGTATGCTACTATACAGATAGATATGCTACCATAGAGGTATACTACTATGCAGATAGATATGCTACCATATAGGTATACTACAAGACAGATAGATAAGCTACCATATAGGTATACTACTATACAGAAAAATCAGATAGATATGCTATCATTTAGGTATACTATACAGATAGATATGCTCCCATTTAGGTATACTCCTATACAGATAAATATGCTACTAAACTAGTAGATAAACTATTTAAAATACAGAAGCTACACAGCTAAATAATCTACAGATAAACATACTACTATAATAAATAAATTCATTTTGTATTGACCTAGAAATAACTCAGTATGAAGCACATAATAATTATAATAATGCTAATTTATTCCCACAATAGAAATGTAATGTACAGCAGATCCCTAAGGCAGGCAGTTCAGAAGCTGACCGGCACTGACGGGGTTAAAGGGCCATATCAATGGTGCAGGAGGCAGAGCCACTCTCCAGCCCACCGGCCCATGTGTATACAAAGACAGAGCTACATCCAGTGTCACCCTGACCACATCCGGACCCTATTAAACTCTTGGCGCTGGGTAAACAATGAAACTGTCGCGTGCAGCAGTCTGAACATAATTGGATTAAGTGAATAGAGACAGTCCCAGTTGAGACAGGCAAAGTAAACCCCCTGGCATCCCATCTCACTCCACTGCCCCGCTGGCACTAGTAGCTTCATCCCCCAATTGATGGCTAGGGGTATGGTAACAGGTCATTGTATACTGATTATTGCTACTAACTGTAGATGGCCATGCCCTGCTCGGATTGGCTGCGTGGGTTTCCATACAGCATCATGGATTTTGGGGTGAGAGTTTAGTTAACCCTTCATGGTGGATCATGGACTAAAGTTGCCCCTAATCAAGGGAACATTCACACAAACAATATGACCCATCACTATAACAGGGTGAATCCTACCTGTGCTGGACCTTGTCTTGGGCCTTGGCTTGCCAGGGAAATGGGTGGGAGAGCTTAATAAAGCGCCAGATTGGAAGAGCCCCGGACTGTAATCTTGCACATAGTGAGGGTAGGTGGTGATGGGGTGATGGGCAGAGACCCCCCCAATTCCGGACATGCCATTCCTGGGGTGGGAAGATTCCAATTTCATGGGCTCAGCCAGAGATACTTGATATTTGACACATTCCTTCTCCTCTTGTCTGCTGGAGGATGTGGAGCCAGAGGTGGAAATTGAAGGGTCCGGGGACACATCTTTGGGTGGAGTTGGGGGGAAGATGAAGGGATGGGGGCTAGAATGTCCTGCAGCCAGTGATGCAGAGGAGGCTGGGGGGTATACAGACAGTGGTCCTGAGGAATTGTGATGGATGGATGGTTTAGGGAAGGGCAGGTTCCAGGCTGATGCCGTGTGGGGTCCTCCTAAGGATTTCCTCCCATCTGTCCAGCTTGGTAAAATAGGAGTGTGACAAACTAGGCTTCCTGAGAAAATAAATGGAAATTTCAAACATTACCCATATGACAAAACATTATATATGTGTGTGTTTGTGTATATATATATATATATATATATATAATTCTATTTATATAATATATCTATTCTATTCAATATCTACTCTCCCTATATATATACCACTGGTAATGAGGACAGTAAGGCCATGTGAAGATCGGTACAGTGTTAAACTGTCCATGCACCGCACGATATTAGTTTTTATTGAATTAATAATTATCAGTATATAATCTACTAATTTCTGTGGTTATTTCTGAGACGATAGAAAACTCATTGCACAGGTACTATGTAACGCTACACAGTGTTACATTGTATCTATCTAATGAAAGATCGTTTGGGGGTCAGTGTATTCAACAAATCAAAATAAATTACACCCTGTGTGATAACAGCAATTTACTATCAGCAACGAAAGAAAGAAAGAAAGAAAGAAAGAAAGAAAGAAAGAAAGACAGCAAATAAAGAAGAACAAGAAATACCTAACGAAACTAAGACCTCCCGAACTAACAGACATAACGAACGAAGAACCGAACGAAAGAAAGAAAGAAGAAACAGAAGAAAAAGAAGAGAACAAAAAAAAATTATAGGTAAAGCTATTAAATATGTAAATACGAAGATACATGGACAGAAAAGTAATTTAATGATAGATAGATAGATAGATAGATAGATAGATAGATAGATAGATAGATAGATAGGTAGATAGATAGATAGATATACTAAATATTGTGCTGAGTGAATAGTGTGCTGTAGGTATGGAACAAGATAAAGGAGGAGGTGAAGGTTACACTGTAACAATGTAGTGCAGGAAGTTGCCTGAAACTTTCAGTAAGTACAAGAGAATGTTTTGTATGAACGCCCACAGTATAGAAAGTGTCTGGGCTGGTGGGGACAGATCTGGGACAGCGTGCACGGTGGGACACAGGACATATACATATAGAAACTAGCAAAATAGGAGGGGGCGATATTTATTTGATAATTATTTCGTTTATGGGTTTGAAGTTGGATATAAGTAAAGAAAATATACTTATTGAATTTAGATAATATATCAGTCAGTGGCCCCTCCATCCAGTGAGCCAGTACTTACCGTGATGTGCCGGTGGTATCTGGGCATCGTTCTGTTGCTGTAGTAGGAAGGTACGTGGTTTCCTTGCCCATCGATGTTGAAGAGAACATCCACTTCCTCTGCCAGTGTGGTACTGGCTTGGCTCCATATAGTTGTGACCCAGGCCCGGTGGTGGGAGTCCGTGTGCTGCCCATTTAATACAGCCGGGTGGTGAGGGTGGTTGACCCAGCGGGTTGCTCTGCTGACACCTCCATCTCTAGATCACACAGTAGGGATCACTAGCCCAGGTCAATGGAACTAATGGACATAGGGGAATCCCCTGGATCTTTCCACCTACAGTGAAGGAGAATATTAGGATGGCAGACCAGAGTCTCTGGGGTCCAGGTGATAATCCACAGCGGGTCCCTCCTCCAGCGACGAGGCTGTCACTGTACCAAGTGCCCGGCTGGGAGGTGGTGGAGGTTTGGGATCCCACAAGAAGTGACTGATCGGATGTGTAGGTCCTCTCTCCCATCTCCCTCTCTCCCCTTCCCTTTCTTTCTTAGTTTTTTTTTTTTTACAGTGAATTCATTCTTTCAGAAAGTAGCAGGATGGCGCCAGGCGGCTCAATGTTAGCAGACAGCTGTGGCGACGCAACTTAGGAGGTTTCCACTGTCATCATTACAGGGAGGGGACCGTCACCGATATAGGAGGATCGGGGCACCCAAGTAAAAAAAAACTCCCTTAACCCCTCCCCTCTTCCTGGCTTCCCCCGCCCACATGTGTGTGCCTGACCCTACAGAGTTACGTGTGTATGTAGAGATGACAGGGTGCCTGGGTCACTGGTCCACTGGGTTTTGTAAAGGAATTATTCACAGTGAGGTAATAAAAAGGATTTGGGCACTTAGTATGAGGTGTTGGGAATTACATTGAGTTAGAAGATGGGTAGGTATTGAAACACAGCATAGGGGTCATCTATAAACTCCATCTAACTCTAATCTATCTGTCTATCTATCTTTCTATCTATCTATCTATCTGTCTATCTATCATCTATCTATCTATCTATCTATCTATTATTTATCAATCATCTATCTATCTATCTATCTATCTATCTATGTATCATCTATCTATTTATCTATCATCTATCTATCTATGTGTCTATCTATCTTCATCTATCTTTATCTATCATCTATCTATCATCTATCTATCGATTATCTATCTATTAATCTATCTATCTATCTATCTATCTATCTATCTATCTATCTATCTATCTATCTATCTATCATCTATTTAACTGATATCTATTATTTATCTATCTATCTAATCTATCATCTATTTATCTATCTAACTATCTATCTATCTATCTATCTATCTATCTATCTATCTATCTATCTATCTATCATCTATCTATCTATCTATCTATCTATCTATCTATCTATTTAACTGATATCTATCTATATCGATCTATCTATTCAATCTATCTATTCAATCTATCTATTCTATCTATTCTATCTACCTATCTATCTGATATCTATCTATCTACCTATCTATCTGATATATATCTATCAGCTATCTATATATTTTTCTCTCTATATCTATCTAACTTTAATATATCTATCTGACATCTATCTATCTCCCTCTAATCTCTCTCTCTCTCTCTATCCATTTATTTATCTAATATCTATCTATATATCTATCTATCTATCTATCTATCTATCTATCTATCTATCTATCTATCTATCTATTGTATATAACCCACCATATCTCTAATCTCTCTCTCTCTTTTACAAAATGAAAGAAATGATAGATATGTATAAAGAGACTGGAAGATAGATATATAGAATATAAAACTATAGATGATTGATCAGATAATGGAGATATGGAGATATAGATAGGTAGATAAACATGGATGTGCTACATTAATCAATTGATATGAGTGTTTCTTTAATAGCTGCTGTATAATGTAGTGACATTTTTGTTCTGCAATTAATAAATAGGTTATTAGAGAGAGGAACAAAGAAACAAATCAGATTAACAGTGAATAATAATCACTCCCTGGATAGAATAGTCATACCGGGACTCGATGCTTAGAATTGGATGTATTTGTTACAAAATAATAGATGGGTAGAATTATTAATAATATTTAAATCTTTAAAGCGATTGACCCCTTACAGTTTAAACTGCACCTGCAACTCTGTCTAATTTGCTTTATTTTTATAGATTATGTATAAATAGCAACAAACCTACAAATACAAAATAAAGAAACGTCAACTATCTGATGTAGGGGGTATTTAGAAAGATAGATTGATAGATGGATGGACGGACGGATGGACAGACAGACGGATGATAGATTTATGGATAGACAGACAGATGATAGATAGATAGACAGACAGACCAACCGACAGATAGATGATAGATAGATAGATAGATAGATAGATAGATAGATAGATAGATAGATAGACAGATAGATTCATTGATTTAAGGTAGATTGATTTAGATAATGGATTGCTATTTTGTATGTAATTTGAGGATAGAGCGATCGACAGATATTCGGGCAATAATGGCTAAATTACCTGCACTGAGCGTGTTAATATTTCATCCTTTTGTCATATACTGAAACAAAAGTAATATTTAAGAGTGTGTATATGTGTGTGAGTGAGAGAAGTGTATGAAAAGTATTAGGCTACTTACTACTTACTACAGGTCTTGCTGAGATGCTTTCTGTTCCCTGTACATTGAGTCACTGCATCCCCTAGTGGTACTTAAGCAACATGCTGATACTTTAGGTCCTCGAGTTCCCTGTAACCCCAAGCCAGTATAGTGAATTAGCATCTGTAACCTGGATACATCTCTGTTGACCTTTTTCTCTTTGTTAATGGTTAATTTAAATTAGTAACATTGTGAAACGATGGGGAGGACTTCATGAAAGGCTGGTAATGGTAATGGGTGCAGAGGCCAAAAGAATCTAACTGCAATTTGTTTGCCCCCATGTTACCCTCTGATGCATGGTGAGATGCCCGATTGCCCTGTTTGTATGAGAAGTACTTAAGACCTTCCCCTGCACTGGCTGATAATAGGGCTATTGTGGGAGCAGTAATATTTTCATACACAGCCAGAGAGACTCATTACTAAATCAGTAGGACAGGTGAACATTCAGCTTTTACATTATAAAGGGACACATGTCAGATTCAGCCAGTTATATTCGTGTGATGAAAATATAAACAGATGTTTGCTCCACCCACTGTTCATTCCCTTTATTATAGTGTTGTATTAATAGCGTCCAATTATAATGGATATTAATGTGCAATAGGAACTGATAGTGTCATTAAATTCTTTCTCTATATTTTCTTACTGTGATCTCCAGTTTCTCTTTTTAATCTCAACATCTCACTCCCACCAAGCCACGATCTCTCCATCTCTCTCTGATATGCTGTATTCCTTCCCTGTACCTCTCTATATTCTATCACTCTCATTGGGGTTGCTCTCTGTATTTTCCCTTGTTCTCTTTTTCTCTTTCGCTGTCTATATTCGCTTTCCTCTATTTCCCCCTTTATTAATATCTAGCTACATATTCTCTCACCTTTCTGTTGCTCTTGTTCTCTCTCAGATAGATAGATATATAGATAGATAGAGAGAGAGAGAGATAGATAGATTCAGTTTATATTTCTGTTTGCTGGTCATAGCTCTTTAAATTCTCTCCTTCTGTCAGTTTCCATATTACCCCTCCTCTGTATTTCTTTTTCCTTACCCCCAACTCTCTACCATAAACAATACAATATCAGGCTAACAAATGTTCAGACAGGATCATTGTTAGAAAGCCTGGTTCCCTCCACGGTTTTACTATATTAATAAATACTATATACTACATTACTATATACTACATTACAATATATTACATTACATTACTATATACTACATTACTATACATTACTATATACATTACTATATACTACATTACGTAATACAGTACTATACATTCCAATATACTACATTACTATGCATTACTATATACTACATTACATAATACACTACTATATTAATATAACATTACTATACATTACTATATACTACATCACTATATACTACATTACTATACATTACTATATTAATACTACATTACTATATACTACATTACTGTACATTACTATATTAATACCATATTACTACATACTACACTACTATACATTACTATATTACTACTATATTATTTTATACTACACTACTATACATAACTATATACTACACTACTATACATAACTATATACTACATTACTATACATTACTATATTAATATTACATTACTATGTACACAGTGTGAATACAAACGTTACAATCTGTAGGTGAATCCACCCCCCCTGTGGATTCTGGATAAAGCTAAACTATACCGGGAGATCCACAGTCCAGCAACTCCCTGGGGTAGACAGACCATTACTAGGGGAACACTAGAGCTCCTTGGACAGTGCAACCAAGTAAAGTCTGTCACGTCTCATTCACATAAATACTCAGGCACACTTTTATATTATTGTTGCGTGTGACTGTGATGCACATATTGTATAGGAGCTGTCCGTAGTGCGATTTCCCACACTGACACTGTCATTGGCCTATTGATGTTGTACATTGCCCTACAATGACCAGTCTGATCGACGCCAGGCGAAGTGACGTCATACCGCCATAGGGAAACGTAGGGAAACTGCTCACACCAAGCTTGGCCTGGGACTGGCACCTACCAGACAGCATTACCTTACCTATACTGTCCCCTCCCTAGACCACAGAAATAACCAGTGGTTCATACCCCCTCCCTTACTTTACCAGTGTTCTATAGCATCACATAGCATTCTGCAGAATGGACAGATGGCAAAGGGTTAATGCAGATTACATTTCTATATAATAATATAATACCACTATATCTAAATAGCCTATGGGAACAATGAGAGTGAGAATCTAGAGCTTGGAACTACAGAAGAACAGGCAGGGGTGGGGGGTTGAACAATGGTGGGGGCACACAAGGTCCACAGACTGGAGGGCTAAATGGCATTACCTACTGGGCTATGGAACCATCACAATCCTCTCCTAATGGAAAGCTCGGGACTAATAGGCGCCTTTGTTTGCACAATTAGCAAAAACAATAGTGGGAAAAAAGCGTTTAATTTGGTTTGAAGTAAAGGGAGTTGGCAGTGAGATCCCTGTACTATGGGAATGGAGAGCTATATAAAGGACTGGGGGCAGCATAACCAGAACACACAGGCCCCAGGGCTTGGTTAGAGCTCGGGGGGCTACATGTGCAGATGCCCCTCAAGGGGGCATTGTCAGATGTTACTATAATATTCAACTGATCAACAAAGTCAGGGACAATAAGTGACGTCACATAGCGTTGCTATGCAATATGTTACAGATACACTATTACCACCAAGTGAGGGGTGGATGAACAGAAAGCAGGGATATAAGTTGTTGGGGTTTTTTTTAGCATAAACACAAAATCACACACACAGACCCTTCTCACACTATAATGAAAACACGCGTTCAAATTCCCTATTCTGCGCTGTTCCCATAGCACCCAAAGGTTTAGCCCCTCAGGAAATGAATGTGACATCATCACCTCCAGGCAGTGTGTACACAGGAAACCTATCCTAGTGCTAGCAGTGTGAGCTATGGAAGCCTGACACGATATGGTAATAATGAAGTGCAGTAGTTGGATTAGAGCAAGGTTACATTTCTGGGGCAGCAGGAAATCAGCAGAGATGTTAATAGGAAACAATAGAGCCCCCCAGATCCACAGTGAATTGTTTGCCTTTCATTCTTTTGATGTGATTGACTCTCCAGAACTAAAGGGTCTGACTACACCTGGTCTGAATTTCTCTATGTCCTTCAGTTGGGGGCTGGTGGAGAAGCCCCCTGAATAGCTCTGAGCTCAGGATTAGGTTACGTTTGCTTGGGGTTTGATTTAACAGGGTCCTAGAGTAGTACAGGTAAAGCTGTATAAACAGCCCCAGGCTCCATAGATCAGGTTATACAGAGGACACGGCCCAGGGCACAGCTCGCTATACTTCCCTCTGTCCGATCTACATGGGAACATAGAGGGTTGTACAGGGGAGAGCGGGTGCGAATGGGGGATTCTAGAAACGGACTTAAACACAATTCCTGGGGCGTAGCTACCAGGGGTGCAGGGGATGTGACCCCACCAGGGCCATTGGCCCCATTTTGTGCTAAGGTTCCAAAACTACCAGTCTGTGTGCCAACTGTTTTACTAGTGGTCTGTGTACAAAGCATTTTCCCACTCTCTGTGTGCCAAGCATTTTACTAGTGTCAGTTGGTTAGTTATTTTAGAAGGTTTGAGGATATAAGTTTAGATTAGACTATTTGAATCTTATTGAATAGTTTTGCTTGTGTATGGGTAAAGTATGTTTGTCTGTTTTAAAATGAGCGCCTTTAAAAAAATGTTAATGACGTATATTTAGATGTTTTTTAAGGAAATCATTATTTGCCCAATGCCCAAATTTTGCATCAGGACCCATAAGTCTGTAGTTATGCCACTGCACAATTCCCAGCGGGTAGCCCATGTGTCACTTAATGGGATGTGGGGTTCACCCTGGCGCTGTGTTTATTGTCATGGAACCCCACGCACATTGTATTGTAATTCTGCTAAGTACTAATTATCGTACTAATTATCGCTGGAATCCTGGGCGATCTGCTCTTCAAACTCAGTTGAACAGATTATTTACCACACGAATGGAAAATGGATTCTAGGTATTTTGTCTGCCTGTAGCTCAGACTAGATGTGTTTTTGTTAAATGTCTCCAGAGGCCATTGAGATCAGTTCAACTGACACATTTCTCCAGCCCAATGTAAACACTGAACATCCAAGTCCTTAAGTACCACATACCTACTATATATATATATATATATATATATATATATATATATATATATATATATATATATAAGGGGGACAGGGAGCGGAGTTCAGGTGACAGCAGGTCTGATCTCTATCACACTGTACTGGGTTCATGTACTGCCTGGATAGTCTGCACTGCTTCCTTCTACAGAGACCTGGCTCACATCGCTGTCCTAGCCCTGGGGGGAGTGTGTGTGTGTGGGGGGGGGGGGGGGGGGGGTGAGTGTAATAACACTGCCCTGTGCAATACGACTGGCTGGGTGTAAAACTATACTGTAAATACAATGACATGCCATATACGACGGAAAATCGCACTCGGGTGCGTGTCTGTAGACTGTGTATCAATATTGTGTTTCCTATTTCTACTAAGCAGTTATGACATTGTCAGTTCCTCCAGTGCAATCCGTTCTTACACTCTGGGTTAGTTCCTTTCCATTCATTACAGTGATCGGTCTGATCTTAGTATCTTGCGTTGTTCGCAGATATAATCGTGAAAGATAAAGCGATCGGTTTGTCTACTGTAACGACAAGTTCGAGGGGCGCTAATCCCACGCAAATTGGTTAAAACCAATCCTTGTCTGGAGGCCAAACATCAGACTGAGGTTACAAGTTCACCAGATAATTATTATTATAATTAATAATAGTGTGTGTGTGTGTGTGTGTGTGTGTGTGTGTGTGTGTGGTGGTGTGTGTGAGAGAGATATAGATCAGGATTGATAATCACCATTAACACAATCCATGACAGTACACAATGACACAATCCATTAATTAAATCAAAGTCAAATTATTTATCTGAAATTATTTTTAAAAAATGAGAAAATGTGGAAACCTGAAATCTTGGTTCTGTTAATATTGTCATATAATAATCATCAGCAGCATTGTAATTAGAATGAGTGCACAATCCATGGGGATTCAAGTAGAGACGGATTATCTCATCGTTATTACACATGTTGGGAAACAACACACACACATACTGTATATTATATAATTTAGGGGAAACAACACATACACCCCTGTATATTATATCATTTAGGGGAAACAACACACACACACCTGTATATTATATCATTTAGGGGAAACAACACACACACACCTGTATATTATATCATTTAGGGGAAACAACACACACACACCTGTATTATATCATTTAGGGGAAACACACACACACACACCTGTATATTATATCATTTAGGGGAAACAACACACACCTGTATATTATATCATTTAGGGGAAACAACACACACACACACCTGTATATTATATCATTTAGGGGAAACAACACACACACACCTGTATATTATATCATTTAGGGGAAACAACACACACACCTTATATTAATCATTTAGGGGAAACAACACAACACACACACCCTGTATTATATCATTTAGGGGAAACAACACACACCTATTATATTATATCATTTAGGGGAAACAACACACACACACCTGTATATTATATCATTTAGGGGAAACAACACACACACACCTGTATATTATATCATTTAGGGAAACAACACACACACACCTGTATATTATATCATTTAGGGGAAACAACACACACACACCCTGTATATTATATCATTTAGGGGAAAACAACACACACCTGTATATTAGGGGAAACAACACACACACACCTGTATATTATATCATTTAGGGAAACAACACACACACACCTTTATATTATATCATTTAGGGAAACAACCACAACCCCACTTATATTATATCATTTAGGGGAAACAACACACACACACCTGTATATTATATCATTTAGGGGAAACAACACACACACACACACCTGATATTATTTCATTAGGGGAAACAACACACACACACCTGTATATTATATCATTTAGGGGAAACAACACACACACACATACTGTATCTGTATAGTAAACTGTGTTGGTTTAACATTTAGTATGTTTGTTTCAGGAAGAATCCAGATCCCAGTTGGTAAATAGTTGTTATCAGTTATCAGTAACCACCAGAAATGAACAGGTTATAATCCATCAGAATATAATGTATTTATACATATTCACTGTTTACAACGTATTTGAATTGTGTTCCCCTGGATTAGATTCCCAGTCTATGTGTTTCTGGGCTGTAATCCCTATGCACATGGCTCTCCTGGATACAGTGTGTAGTTAATAAGAGAGCGATTCCCATTGTCCTGCTGTGCTAGGGATGAGGTAGATGCACCCAGTAATGTAGATATATTCCACAGGATTAATAATACAGATTCCCAGACTGGTTGGGGGGGGGGGTCTATGTTCTTTCCAAAATCCCTTAAAAGACAATCACTAGAGGAGAAGAATATACTCTATGGGTTACAATCACACTGTCCCTTTAATAAGACAGATATTCTATTCCTATGGTCCCCAAGTGAAATAACGGGCTGTAGAATTATACATTCTTATTACTTTTAATAATAGTAATGATGATGATAATACTCACTGACATACACAGTCCGGGCAATCAGCTGCAGGAGGTTTCCCTGTGCTTTCTCTGATTTGTGGACGATCTGATGTAGAAATGATAGACACATTGTACTGGTTATGACATTCAACGCTCAACTGCAAACTACTAGTGGTCCTGCTTCTTCCACTACCTATAGGTAGCCACCTATGTATAGCCATAAGTATGTATAGCCATAGTTATGTATAGCCATAGGTATGTATAGCCATAGGTATGTATAGCCATAGTTATGTATAGCCATATATTTTTATTAATAGCCAATTAAAGGTATAATATTATTCTGGTATCACATACTTATTAATGGCCATTAAGTAGTATAATGTACTGGTATCACATACTTATAAATGACCATTTAGGGGTATAATATTGTACTGGTATCACACACTTATTAATGGCCGTTCAGGGGTATAATATTATACTGGTATCACTCACTTTTAATGCCCATTTGGGGCTATAATATTATTCTGGTATCACATACTTATTAATGGCCGTTTAGGGGTATAATATTGTACTGGTATCACACAATTATTAATGGCCGTTTAGAGGTATAATATTATTCTGGCATCACAATTATTAATGGCCATTTAGTGGTATAATATTGTACTTATATCACACACTTATTAATGGCCACTAACTGGGTATAATATTATACTAGTGTCATACATTATAATTATTAATCGCCATTTAGGGGTATAACAATATATTGATATCATACACATAGAAAGGGCCATTTACTATATTAATAGATTTGATTTCTTAATCAAAATTCAGTTTACTGATAAACGAATCCCCGAGACTCAGAGGCAGGCATTGTCTGTTAAATAACAATAACAGTTGGTCTCATTATCCTACGATTTGCACACATTGATTTTATAAAGCCAACACGTTATCCAGAGCACTATAATAAATATGTAGTTAGTGATCGTAGCAATTTTTGGATGTTTAAAAATGTATTTAGATAGATAATAGTCACAGGGACAGACAGGCCAGATGATAGCACAGCCTCCTAATTCACAATAAATGAATGAATAATAATGTATATTGCTGCTGCAATAGGTTAAGTTAATGTAAAATTCTCAGGGTATTTTTATTATTAATATTCATATTGGGTTATTTATATTTTTCAGCACTGAGTTCATATTAAAACATATTGCAGATTGTTATGGATGATAGCTGATGTTAGACATTATATATTTAATGGAATCAAGTTCAGCAGGGGTAGCACTTCCCTCACTTTACAGTAAATGCTGGAGAGGCAATGACAAATGGGATCTATAGAGTTTCTTACATGCATTTGGCTAAAATGGTTAAAGCGTAAAATGTAACTGTAAACAATATAGCAAATGTATTTAGTTTACTAGAGTGCAGCCCTCCAGCTGCTTTTAACACTGCAAATTTCAGCATCCAATAACAGCTGTCATTCACTGCTAAGTGATTCACATGCAACCAGACAGGCTATTCCTATAAACATGTTATTCCCAAAGACAATATTAAGGTTCCTATAGACAGGCTATTATTACAAGCAATATATGTCCTATGGGCAAGATATTCCTATGAACAGGATCTTTCTGTGGCCAGACTATTTCTAAACAGGCTATGTACAGGCTATGATATTCCTATAAACAAGCTATCCCTATGAAGCGTTTGAAGACCGATATGCCACAAAACAGAAAATTGCACCTACTGGTTCTGATGCTTTGATGACCCAGGTCCTGAAATCCCCAATTGAAACCGAACATAAGACCAGGATGAGGGAGGATTAATGATCCAGGAGCAGAGGTTGTGAAGGTCAAGCCCAGAAGATAGTGGAAAGGTTATTAGTGAATTGCAGAAAGAGGTTTCTAGTTAGGTCCCACATCACAGAGACATAACAATACCCCCACCTTCAGGAGATTACTAATAATATTCACAGAAATACATAGAAACAGTGTTTCCAGCCTAACAGGCTGCAGATCAGCTGTGAATATGCACATTCTCATTTCAGAATCAAAGGTAAGGAGGCAATACTCCAGTGGATTTCATTGTATTTATTTGGGGCTTTGTTGAATATTTGTTACAATAATAACCCAGCCCAAGGAGAAGATGGACGTTAAGTACTGTGTATTCACCAGTGGAACATTTATTAAAACCCTCAAACAAATAAACAACATCATTAGCCTGGCGTGTGTAGGAATCTTCCAGATCAAAGGAATCTCACCCTGGGGAATACCCAATGTGCTGCCAGCCACACAATCCTCAACTTAAAAATAAATCACCCAGAAAAACGGTTACATTTGCATTGTCAGCGCTAATCTTCATCACAGGGCTAACCTATCATTAGGGACATGTGCACCAGAAACACTGCCATTTAAAGGGACTGGGTAGCCCAAGGTCACAGGAAAATTGGCTGAAATTAAACAAGTTTGTGTTTTGAATTTTCTATAAAGCACTGTGAATTTTTAAAATAGAAATGGGGGGGAGGGATTTAATACATTTAATAAAATAAAATGGATTGCTGTGTTAAAGGTCAAAAAGGTCTACCAAACACCACATTGGGCTGCAACCACTTTCAGTCCAAATACCTAATGTAATGTAAGTGTATTCCCGCTATGTTATAGATAATAGAGCCCACTATGTTATGCAAGAAAATAGTCCTCCCTGGGATGTTTAATAAATCAGTGTAATGGATCAGTAAGGGGTATGATCAGTGCCTGCTTTCTGCTGACGTTTGGAACACATCTCTCACTTTCTAATGTGACTCTTTAGTGTAGAGTAATGTAATCTGATCACACCAATTCTATCTTTAGAAAACACATTCAATTAAGGCAATAAATTAAAGATAATTAGACTGCAAAGGAGTCTATATAAAAAAAAAACACAGGCCACAGACAGATCACTTCTTCTTGATGCCAAGATAGCAACTGCATGAAAAAGTAAACCCTGTCTAAAAAGGATTGGGGGTATGAGGGGAGTGCCAAGCAAAATGACTGCTGTCTCCAGGGATTACCTGCCAGCACGTACAATGAAACACAAAATGGAACAAATCTTTATACTTAGCCATAGAGCAGAATGTGTGACTATTGTAAAAATGCAGTGAATTGGCTTGCAGAGAGCAGGGGCACGTGCACAGGTTCATTTAACAAGGTCACGTGACTAGATGGGGCCATTTCAGCTCTGCATGATCCTACCCTCCCTATAATAGAGAGATACCAGCTTCCTGCTGGGCATTAAAATGGCACAATTCTCCCAACTTTTCTTATTTGCCCTGACTGGAATGGACTCAGTGGGAATTCGTAAAAACTGATTCAGGTTTTTATTTGTTAAATGATTAATTCCTTTCTGTTTGTGTTTAATATAAATAAAATGGGGGGTATCTTCTTCTATTAGCTCATTGTGAGTTTAGCAGCGTTATTTACAGAAATGGCTGGGTTACAGTACATGGTTTGAAACAGGTAAGGAAGTAATGGGATTGTAGGGCTCTGTAGTCAGAGGCAGGGGTTGATATGTGCCTATACCTGTTTAAATAGTAGGGGGGGGGGTTAATATGCGCATATATCTGTTTAAATAGTAGGGGGGTTAATATGTGCCTTTACCTGTTTAAATAGTAGCGGTGTGTGTGTTAATATGTGCCTGTACCTGTCTAAATAGTAGGGGGGGTTGATATGTGCCTATACCTGTTTAAATAGTAGGGGGGGGTAATATGTGCCTGTACCTGTGTAAATAGTAGGGGGGGTTGATATGTGCCTATACCTGTTTAAGTAGTAGGGGGGTTAATATGTGCCTGTACCTGTTTAAATAGTAGGGGGGGTTAATATGTGCCTGTACCTGTTGTCTAAATAGTGTGTGTGTGTGTGGGGGGGGGGGATAGGTTTTCCAGTATGTTAATCATAATTAAATCATCAGTCTGTATAATAGAAATACAGAGTTCTTTCAATGCCAAAAAACAAATACCAGTAAATAGCCAGTCCAGCACATTAACCCATTCCTTTCCTTTTATCTGTATTGAGCTCCACCTACAATCACCATCTATTCTAGATCTTTATTCCTCATTCATTTCCCTTTAACACCATTTTTTATTTTAATTCCATGCATGACTATACCTCCATTCCCATTAAGACATTAAAGAAACCTCCTGTAATAATTTGAATTGATGCTCCCTCGTTGGAGCCTTTCCCTGTAAACACCCTCCCCCATCACCCACTAAACCCAAATCCTGCCCTCTATGCCAGCCTCACCCAGCCCACACCATAGAGCTTTGACTAACATGTCCTATCCAGCTTCTCCACATTTATATCAATTATGAATAATGCAAAGTGCATGGGGGGGGGGGGGAATAATAAAACACGTGGAGTTGGATTTTTCTTTTTAATTAAATCTTCTAGTGGCTATAATAACATGGAAGTGATTTTTCATTCTGTTCCTTTCAGCTTGCTGGTGTTTTATGGCATTTCCTTGCCTCTGACTTTATTTTCAAATATTAGGCTAGGAGGAGAATGCTAAATGAGTGTGCCCTTATCTGTGCTGCTCACATAACCAGGATCAGAAGAGCTGATTAAGGAAGGAGTCACAGGCAACGTCGGATTCATAATGATTTGGAATAATGAATTCTTATCTGTGCTTTCCAGATTATCAGCCTTTCAGCACCCAATGTTTTGTTACATGGGATAATTTATTGCATCTAATACATCACAATGAATCTGATGGTAGAAAACTGATGGCCAATGTTGTATAAAAAGAGGGTGGTGGGGGGGGTGCATCTTTAACTAAACTGCTTTTCCAATATTAATTGGGAAAATAACATCTGATAAAAAAAAAAAATCTGCCTACAACGTTGCCTGTTTCTGCATAGTAATGTAATTAATGTGTCAATATCAAGCTGAAACAAACAAGATGGAATTGAAGGAAGGGGTGGGGTGCACATCTCCCCTCCTCCCTACAGTATCTGGGGGTGATGGAGCCCTACAGTATCCTAAGGGAGATTGTAAACCCCTGCCCACAGTATAGCTTTCTATGCATTCTGATTCCCAATTTGTAAATATTTTCACATAGCTTTGAACATTGGTATTTGGAATTAATTATTATACCTAGTTTGCCTTTAAAACATCCAAGGTCATTCTTCAGAGGTGTGTGTGTGTGTGTGTGTGTGTGGGGGGGGGGGTAATATAGATAATAGTGTGTTTCATTTTAGTTTGTGCTTCTGTGCCTTTTACCATAAGAAAAACAAAAGTAAATAAAAGAAACACGTAATACTAACAATTATACAAATATTACACCATTAATTACATTAACAACTAGAAAAGAAAGAGATGTTATACCAACAATAATACAAGTAACAGTATGTTGTTTTAGGACCTAGACCAGGTCAGTATATTTTTGTCTAGTCAGTAACTCAATATGTTGATGATTTAAAGACAGAAATTAGGGGATATGTTTCTTTTTGGTGCCTGAATTCTATATCATTATGGGAAATGCACATTTACTCATCGATACATTTTAGGATCATGGCGTTTTACCACTTGTCCTGTAATCTTGATCTGGTTCCATTTACCTTCAGTGTTGTCTTTCTTGCTAAATGAGCCTGCAGCTGGGACCGGTCTTATCTTATCCACTGAATGGCACCATCAGCTCGGCTGAGCCACCAGCCCTGTGCCTGCACAGGCAGGGAGCAAAGGAACAGATTCATTTCCAAGCATTATAATAATATGACACATATAGTGTATGACAGTTAGAAATAAAGAGAATTCATAGAATTTAGTGGGGATATTTAGAATAAAAATTACATGTAATTAATATTTGCATTTTAATGTAATTTAATGCGAATATGTTAATTACCTGCAGGGTGTTGTGAACATCCAATGCCCTTTAGACAGGTGATTGGGTTAAATTTTGTGTTACATATTCTGTATAGAAGAATGAAACGAAATATCCGCTCCATTTAAAGTGACCCACACAGAGTGACTGGGACCATTTCCCACTCCCCAATCTGCATTGCATTTTGATAAATGACCCTCATACTTCCCCTTGCTGTGTGTCTGTGCCAGGGTGAATTGGCATACTGTTTGCCGCAGTAATTAGCTGATCACCACCCCCTACATATTCTTTTTCTCGCAGCCATTTGCCCGGTTATTGGTGTCACATTTGAGCTATAGCGGGCCCCCCTGCACTCCATTTATCCCTTAGCTCCTGTCAACTGGATATTGGAACTACCCCCTCTGTATTAACCTGTCACAGACCAAGGGGGTTTCAGTATATTATATTTAGCTTACAAAACCATTATATCGTATCATATCACATCTTTTATATTATATTATATCATATATTGTATCGTATTCTATCATATATCATATCTCATCGTATTATATTATATCAAATATCATATTGTATCGTATCATATCATAAATCATATCGTATCGTATTCTATAGTATATCATATCTCATCGTATTATAGCATATCATATATCATATCGTATCATATTATATTATATCATATCAGATATCGTATCATATTATATCATATATCACATTATCACATATAGTTTTACCCCTATCTATCTAGTTTTACCTCTATCTATCTATCTATCTATCTATCTATCTATCTATCCATCTATCCATCTCTCTATCTAATCTATCAGCTATCTATCTATCATCTATCAATCTCTCTAATCTATCTATTAGATATCTATCTATCCATCTCTCTATCTAATCTATCTATCAGATATCTATCTATCTATCTATCTATCTATCTATCTATCTATCTATCTATCTATCTATCTATCTATCTATCTATCTATCTATCTATCTATCTATCTATCTATCTATCACATCTCATCTATCTAATCTAATGATCTATATCATCTATCTATCTATCTATCTATCTATCTATCTATCTATATCTATCTATCTATCTATCTATCTAATCTACTCTTATCTAATCATCTATCTATCTATCTATCTATCTATCTATCTATCTATCTATCTCTATCTATCTACTATCTATCTATCTATCTCATCCTATCCTATCCATCTCATCCATCCATCCATCCATCCATCTATCTTCTATCTATCTATCTATCTATCTACTCTATCTATCTATCTATCTATCTATCTATCTTCTAGTTTTACCTCTATCTATCTAGTTATACTCTACTATCTTCATTCTATCGATCTATCTATATATCTATCTATCTAACTATCTATCTATCTATCTATCTATCTATCTATCTCTCTATCTAATCTAAATCTATCTTTCTCAATCTATATCAGAATATCTATCTATCTATCTATCTATCTATCTATCTATCTTATCTATCCTCTCTCTCTCTATCTATCTTTCAGATATCTATCTACCTATCTACTATCTATCTATCTATCTATCTATCTATCTATCTACTATCTATCTATCTATCATCTATCCATCCATCTCTCTATCTAATCTATCTATCTATCTATCTATCTATCTATCTATCTATCTATCTATCTATCTATCTATCTATCTATCTATCTATCTAGTTTTACCTCTATCTATCTAGTTATACCTCTATCTATCATTCTATCTATCTATCTATCTATCTATCTATCTATCTATCTATCTATCTATCCATCCATCTCTCTATCTAATCTATCTATCAGATATCTATCTATCTATCTATCTATCTACCATCTATCAATCTATCTATCTAATCTATCTATCAGATATCTATCTACCTATCTATCTATCCATCTCTCTATCTAATCTATCAGCTATCTATCATCTATCAAACTCTCTAATCTATCTATCAGATATCTATCTATCTAGTTTTACCTCTATCTATCTGTTTTACCTCTATCTATCATTCTATCTATCTATCTATCTATCTATCTATCTATCTATCTATCTATCTATCTATCTATCTATCTATCTAATCTTTCTATCTATCTTCTATCCATCCATCCAGCCAGGCCAGCCACCACCCCACCATCCAGCCATCCAGCCATCCATCCACCAGCCGCGCAGCGAGCGTATCGATCTACGAGCATCGAGATATATAGATACCAAGCTATCTGTCCCGATAATTATTAAAAAAAAAAA
The DNA here is from genome assembly GCA_019447015.1 of Hymenochirus boettgeri. Lineage (NCBI taxonomy): Eukaryota > Metazoa > Chordata > Amphibia > Anura > Pipidae > Hymenochirus > Hymenochirus boettgeri. The sequence continues at coordinate 155,280,228 of CM033471.1, forward strand.
AAAAATAAAAAAAAAAAAAAAAATATATATATTATATATATATATATATATATATCCAATCTATTATCTAATATACCTATCTAGATTATTATCTATTTCTTTTATCTGTCTAAATTAAATAGCTAATTAACATATATCGAATCCATTTCTGTTTGTTTCTGTTTATCTATCTATCTATCATCTATCTATCTATCTATCTATCTATCTATCTATCTATCTATCTGTCTGTCTGTCTGTCTGTCTGTCTGTCTGTCTCTCTGTCTGTCCGTCCGTCCATCTTTCTATTATTTATTTAAAATTATCTATTTGTCTAACCTAACTACCTATACTATTTATCAATCATTTACTCATTTATTTAAATTACCTATCTATTTATCATCTATCTTTATCTGTCTAAATTAAATATCTAATTATCCTCTCTCTCTCTCTCTCTCTCTCTCTCTCTCCTCTCTCTCCTCTCTCCTCTCTCTCCTCTCTCTCTCCTCTCCTCCTCTCTCTCTGTCTATCTATCTCATCTATGCTATCTACTATCTATCTACTATCTATCTATCTATCTATCATCTATCTATCTATCTATCTATCTATCTATCTATCTATCTATCTATCTATCTATCTATCATTTAAATATTTATATTATCTAACAATCTAGCGTTCTATCAATTTCTCTATCTGTCTATCATCTGTCTGCTCATCTTTCTTTTAATGTCCTTACTATTTATCTATTTATTTATAAGTCTTTATTTCTCTACCTATTTATTATCTATCTATTCATTTGTAATAATGTATCTATTTAAAATATATAGCAATCTAATGTAATGTATCACTAATCTGTCTGTTTAAATCCTCTCTCTCTCTCCATGTATATAGACAGAGGGACCATCTAGGTGGGTTCGTTATAGGTTCGCTGTCACTTGATGAAGATTAATGGATTATTGACGGCAGACACCCAGAGTTCGATATCGATCTACACATAGACAGAGATAGAGACTGATAGCGATGGGGTAACTGATAAATATGAATACTGCATAGAAATACCGGGGATGGGGACTGAAAAAAAATCTATCGATACAGTCTATACAAGTAAAGCAGCAAACCGCCCACAGATATATAGATAATCGATCGGACTCATGGCATCGGTGGTTTGAGATATTGCACATAAAGAGAGTCTATCTCTAAAGGGTAAACTAGGTCTATGGTAACGTGTGCAGATTGTGGTGGTTTTTGTGCTTTTAGTATGATTTTAAAGGGGAAGTAAACCTTAGCAGTGATACAGGATACAGGTCTCTTAGGGGAGCTTAAACCTTTACACTGTTTGCCAACCCTTTATGTTACTATATCCAGATGCTAGGAACCACACACACCGCAATATTTGTCTTTTCAATCAGCTTGAAGGTAAATCTAAAGCTAGGTACACACAGTACAGATCAGTGAAAGATGACAGACAGGATCTGCAAGATCTGCATACACACAGTCCCGAGCATTCTCCCTATGAACATCATAGGGAGAATGCTCAGGACTGTGTGTTTCCATCGGCCGTACTAGAGTCCTCTAGCGCAGCCGATGGAAACGTTTGGCGGCCGTGCGCTCGTTCGGGAAACTAAGGTACACACAATGCCGATAAAGCCCCGATACCATCGGTTCCGAAGGTATTGGGGCTTTATCGTTACTGTGTGTACCCAGCTTAAGGTACACACAATGCCCATAAAGCCCCGATACCATCGATTCCGACGATATCGGGGCTTTATCGTTACTGTGTGTACCCAGCTTAATTCTGCCAACTCTGTCCACTATTAACAGGACTGGAGGGATTACACAATAACAGTAATGGCAGTTGAATACATACATCCATCTAGCCCAACCTTTATACCCACTTTAACCCTACATAACAGATGATCCAGAGGATTCATCAATTAGCGATTGTGAATTATGATAACGCCATCGTAGATTTACAGTCCCCATAGAATATGTTTGTGGTAGTTTCCTACCACATGGTTCTTTACGGCCAAATGTTAACAAACATTCAGCGTAAATGTATAACTGAGGCCGTACATTTATGTCTGCAGCCGTACATTATCAGTAACGCACTGTATCGCTAAGTAGCAAATAGGGCCCAAGCCTTGTAACCTTGTTAATTCCTGTGTTGCAGATGGAACAATCCTGCACATACTGAGGGAGATAGATCCATCAGTCTGTGCTAAAAAGACAATCAGGCATCTCAACCTTTAATTGTTTTCATATTAAAGTACAATGGATGGTTACATTATAAGGAAATCTCTATAGCAGTGGGTTGTAGCTGCTGCCTATCAGACATGTTGGTGCCTGTGTTGTAAGTTACATGTCCATCCCTTGTTAGGAAGGAACCCTGGTGGGACTCTGGTTCATTGACAATCTCTCTTACTCTTGGTTTGGGAATTTGTCAGTAGTTTAAATGTTCCCCAAGTAGAAATCACTTTATGCTAAAGCTTGAGAGGGGGGGGGGGCTATTTAGTGTGATATTAGGCTTCCTAAGGAATGTCTGTTAGGGAAAATCAGAGAGGATAACAAGTAACAGTAGAAAGATTGGATTTTTATTGCAACCTCAGGAACAAATAGCTAACATTTAAAGTTTACACCATGGCTGGAGACTTGCTGGCGCTCCTAGGGCTCCTGAGCTGAGCTAAAATGTCCAAAAAGCCTTTGGAGAGAGCAAGTTTGGAGCTATCAGGTTCTACTGATCTCCTCCTTTCACAGGGCTTTGGTTTCAGGCTGGACTTGTCCTGTGTCTGCTCTACTGCTGCGAACTTCTAAATGAGTGTCAAAGAGGCAAATATCAAATAGCACAAGGGTCAAGGCAATTTGGTTAACTATTCGCTGTGCCTATTAGCTAGAGCCTGGGTGAGCTTTATCCAAAGCTTAAAGAGAAGGAAATGTGGAGAGAGATTTTCTTTTCCTCCTTTATTTAAAGTAAGCAAAGGAGACAGGAGACAGACTATCCTGACCCAGCCCCATGGTAATGCTACCCATAAATATGTTACCTATTAACCTGGAATGGGAGGAATCACATAGTTGTACATGATCCTATAAAAAGGGAGTCCTTGGTGCAAAGGTTAACACTACTGTGAGTGTCATGGTGTGATGTAGTGTTTAGGTTTATGTAGCATGTGTGTGTGTGTGATATAGAGGTATGTTGGTGGTATGGAGTATGCATATACTGAATATGTATCTGTTCCTACAATGATCTAATTACAGCCATTCTCTTTCTGATTTATCATATTAATTGGAAATATAGGGGGACAATGATCAGCCAATTTCCATAGATTTTTACTGTATATGTAAAGGAATGCTAGCCTCACCCATGGCGTTTAGTTGCTCCATTTCACAGTGTTGCCAATATAAATGACGCAGTAACAGACACAATCAGGGTGATGCACCAATGGGCGCACGGTTCCTGTTTTGGAATTTAAGTTACGCTAACCGATGTTATATTGGTTAGCGCGACTTAAACTCCTTCCTTGTGGCGGCTCTGTGGCTAACACGAAAGTTAACTTTGCAGCCGTCGCAAGCGATGTTATATGCCGAAATCGGGTAATAGCTGATAGCTGGCATTAAAAGTGGCGGAATAGAAAAGCACCAGGTAGCTAGGTTCCGAGGGCTGCTATCAGCATATAACATCGCCAGTCTGTTTTCACCGGGTTGCCGATATTGGTGCTCGGTGCATCGCCCTGAATGTGTGCATGGCTCACATACAAGGAGAAAATATATAGCGGAGATGCATTAAAACCAAACCTTACAAATATGATCATTTTGTGGTAAACCAGTAAATAAACTGGAGAAGTGTAATTTCTAGGCTGCTTTTGATTGACATGCTGTCCCTGGGATCATGTTTTAATCCCTTCTTCACTCAAGCCTTTTCATAACTCATTTCTCTGTGCTAGATGGGGACTCTGATGGTTTCCATGGTGACAGTGATAGCACTAAGCCATTTCCTTCTCTGCAAGGAGACCATTATTCTGCATGCACAGGGCATTTCCAGCTAAGGTCGACACAAAGTCATCTACAACACACAGTATGCCATTCACTAACTTTCCTATATATAGTCCCCCCTTCATACACGCCATAGATATTTCAAGCGATTTGCCATATTTAACCGAATCGCTCGAAATATCGATAACATGTATGCTGTCTTTCCGATTGACCACTCTATCTAGCAGTCTAGGGCCAGGTGGAAATTTTTCCGCCAACTCCATTTTCAAGTTCCCATCTCCAGCAGATTTCAAAGGGAAGACAAGGTGGGGAACTTTGATTGGAAAACATCTTCCTGTATATGGGTAGCTTTACACACAACTTGGTGTCACTTTTATGCTGTTGTTTTTATTTTCATGTGATGAAAGGGCTTCTGCTGTCACTGTGGCCAGGGGAGTTAATGATAGATCTATCTATCTATCTATCTATCTATCTATCTATCTATCTATCTATCTATCTATCTATCTGTCTGTCTGTCTGTCTGTCTGTCTGTCTGTCTGTCTGTCTGTCTGTCTGCCTGCCTGTCTGTCTATCTATCTTTATCTATCTATCTATCTATCTATCTATCTATCTATCTATCTATCTATCTATCTATCTATCTATCTATCTATCTATCTATCATCTATCTAATTATCATCATCTATCTATCTAATCTATCTATCTATCTATCTATCTATCTATCTATCTATCTATCTATCATCTATCTATCTATCTATCTATCTATCATCTATCTATCTATCTATCATCTATCTATCTATCTATCTATCTATCTATCTATCTATCTATCTATCTATCTATATATCTATATATCTATCTATATATCTATCTATCTATCTGTATCAAACATAAATAAGAGGTGGTACCAGATGTAGGAAGACTCTTAATAGACATCTTATAACTCTGTCTGTCTGTCTGTCTGTCTATATATCTATCTATCAGTCTGTCTGTCTATCTATCTATCTGGCTGTCTATCTATATATCTATCAGTCTGTCTATCTATATCTACTTTTTTTGCCACTTGTGCAGGTACTAGTCTGGGTTCTCTGTTTACAGTGCATGTTTCCTAACCCTAGACAAATGTCTGTTTATAATATATGTATATCCTACCAAGGAGTATTTAATCTGCTTTTTAAGTATTAGGTATTATTAACCATATTTGTACATTTTGATTTGTCCTAATAACACTCAATTCTTTAAAATCCTGGCTTTCAGCTATGTTTTTACATCTATTTTTAATTTTTTTGAGTTATGTTATTTTAGTTTAAACCATTCTTTTCTGTATTAACTTTCATGGTAAAATCCTTTTTAACAGATTTCAAGTAATGTATGAACATAATTTCCCAAAGCACAGTGTTGCCATTTTATAAAATACCCCCCCCCCCTTTAATTGTCTGCCCAAACCATAGGCTTTGTATAATCAATGTATAGGTGGATCTATGTTTGAGAAATTTTATTTAGCTTCTCGGAATGGTTTGTCTATAGGCATGTTTATAGGTGATGTTTATGCTGTCTATATTTTGTGGGGTTTTTTAGAATTCAAATGGTATATCACTGGAATATGTGACTTAATATGTATAACTGACAATGCCGCATGCCTTACACTTTTGAAATCATTTTTCTTTTACATAATCAGTTATGTCTATTGTGAGTCTACTCAATTACTGGTTTTGCAACAGAAGTTTTTAATTGTTGCACAGCTGCCTTGTTTACTCAAGCAGTTTGATCCATCATATGTTGTTGGATTCCATTGCTGATATTACAGCAAGTAAACAAAATGAAAAAAAGATACTAGATATAAAAAAACAAAATAAAGCCAATAAAAATTACATTTGCACACATGCCACTATAAAAAAGGGGAAAAAATCCTGGGGATTTTCAAAAATGGCCAAAAAAGTATCAGTTGCACTCATACAGTACATACAGTTTCTCTTATCCAGTCTATAATTTTCTTCTAAAAGTGCCAAATGTCACCTATCAGAAGGACAGCTATTCCTGTCATCTCAAATTCTTTTAAACAGAAAGAGTGCAGTCTGACAAGTGCTTTAGTTCCAGGTAAATTGACTTTTCAACTGGCGCGTTGATTTGTCTGTTAGGAGTAGATGATGGAAAATTTCTTCACATCAATGGATGTTCATCTGAGGACAGGTCTCTGTGTCAGTCTCTAATCTCAGTGCTCTGCTGGAGTCTATTGTTCCCCGACAGATCTCCCAGTGTTTTATTTTCTGCTGACTACTAGTTTGGTTAAACTTTTTTTTATCAACATACAGTATATCTTGTTCAGGTATAAAAAATGGCTTTATATGATTGCACATATTTTACTTCTATTGTCGTAATGTTTGGTCAGATCAGCAGCACTCCCACTTCATGTTATTGTAATTTTGCTCTCACAGGTCCTCTTTTTTTATGTAATTTACCAGAGTGTTTTTCTAAAGGACAGTTACACTAAAGCTGGGTACACACAGCACCAAACTTTGGAAAATGACAGACAGAATCTGTAAGATCCTGTCTGTCGTTTTTCAAAGATGAGGAAACACACAGGGAGATTCAATAAAAGTTCTTATCGTTAAAAATGGTGCTAATTTTGCCCCAACCAATCAGATATTATATAACACTGTATAGGGAGGATGCTTGGGAATGCATGTTTCCCACAACAGCGGGCGGCTCCCTATACTTTAGTGCAGGGAGCCAGCCGAGGGAAATTTTTGGAATGAAACAAGCAATCCTGATGCCAATTGCGAACTTCATGGAACGCTTGTTCATGCGGTACACACATCACAGAGAAATGGTAATTGTCCATTTCTCGTTCATGTGTGTACCCAGCTTAAAGTTTCTTGCTCCCCTTCCCTTCTCACAAACTGAAGTACCCAGGGTGTGAACCTGGACCACAAAGTTCTCACCCCTGGGTATCTCTCTATCAGCTATGATACTTACCAAAATATTCCTTCACGGGTCTGGTTTATTTCTTTCTTTCAAGTCTGTTCCCGATTTGGCCTATGGGAAGACACGTTTCTTACAGAGCATGTCTTCCCATTGGCCTTGCCACTGACAGTCCGCAAAGCAAAGTTAAGCTAGCCTTCAATGAGCCTAAATTTTTTTCCGATCGCAGTTTCAACCAGCCAAAACAATTGGAAATCCATTCAGAAAAAACAAATGAAATTCCCCACCTTGTGATGCAGATCTTCCTTAGATTTCAGCTTGAAAACTTTGAAAGATATGCTTGTGAACGTTCTCATTCATCCAGGTCATGGTAAATCTGTGATATTCAGTTAAATCAACTGGACTTGAAGTTGTGGACATGTGGAAGATAGGTTCATTATTTTTTTTTTCTCTACAAACTGATCAATATTGTTGATCATTCTATCGAAAACATGTCAAACTGCCATCTATATTGTGGTCAATATCGATGCTGTGTATAGGGGGCCTATAGACTGGACTAGCGAGGGAATCGTTTTTTACAGCTGGAGATTTTACCCAGGGATGAGAACTTAGCGGTTCAGACAGATTCTGTTTGTCATCTTTGACAGATTGGTACTGTGTGTACCCACCTTAAGGATGTAGTGGAGTCAATGGCATAACAATTATTTTTTTCTGCAAACTTTAAAGCTAGGTACACACACAAACGATAAAGCCGCGATAGAGTAGAATCTGACGGTATCAGGTCTTTAGTGTGTGTGCAGTGTGTGCAGAGTCTTTCCTGAACTAACGCACGGCTGCCGACTGTTTGGGTCGGCCTTGCAGTCATTTGTGAAAGAGAGAAAATTTCCCTCGGCCACGGTTGTCTCCCTATAGGGGAGTCGCCACGGTCATGGGAAACATGCAGTCCTGAATGTTCTATGCAGGGTATAGAGAGAATGCACAGGACTGTGTGTTTCCTGATCCTTGAAAAATGACAGACAGGATCTTGCAGATCTGCCCCTCTCCAACAACTTATCTCTATGCCCTCCTTCTCTGACCCAGACCTTGCAGCCGTCCATTACAATAACACGCTTTCCAATTCCCTAGACTCTATTGCTCCCTTATCCACCCGCTGCCATAGTCGTAAAAACCCTCAACCATGGATTACGGATCAGATTAAAAAGATGAAAAGGCACTTCTGTATAGCTAAATGATGCTGGTGCAAGAGCAACAAAAATAAAGACTTTCTCTTCATTTAAAAGTGCCATTAACCAAATCAGAAGTGCTTGTTCCTTAGCCAAACAAAACTACTTCTCTTCATAATCCACACAATCCCATAACCCCCGAACAGCTCTTTGGACAGGGTCCTCTTTCCTATTGTATCACGGTACTGCTGTAAGTAACTCATCACTCTGTGTACTTATATTATGTATTATCTGTGTATGTAATATGTATGACTTTGTATAACATGTATTACCCTGTATGTAATGTATGACTATGTAATTGTAAAGCGCTACGGAAGATGTTGGTGCTATATAAATCCATAATAATTATAATAAAAATTGTAATCAGTGTCTTGGTAAACAACTGGCAGACAGATAATAAAACACTAATCTCATTGGATTCAATTGGAAGTCATATTTTTACATCTGCATTACCAAAACGCATTACACATTCATGCTTCAAACCTCAGCATTACAGGTAGATAAAGAATGCAGAGAACTTATATTGTATTAATCTGAGTCTCAAGTTAATACACCGTTTCTGTGTTTGATCATTTCCGCACTGACACATTCATATATCTTCTGTTTCTGGATCCCCTTGTCTATTGAAATTCGTATTGAAATTCTTTCCAACGTTTTACATCAGCAGTTTTCAGAAAGATACACTGGGAGCTAATAGGATTAATGGAAATGCATGGACAAGATTTCAAGGCAACTTAAAAAATGGAAGGTAAAAATGAAGGAGGCCTTTGTTTTTTCCAGATATTCTTTTAAAATAAGCAAAAATGTCCCACTGGTTAAGAATGTAAATCTAAGATATGTTAAACCCCAGATTCAGTAAACCCACATTTACTAACACTTAAAGCATGAAAGTGACACAAAGAATCTATTATTGCAGACAGCCTTACAGATTGTAGTTTTACTATATGAGATTAATGCAACGTGCATGTTTAGAATCTGATTTTCTTCTTGCCTGTATGTAGATATTTATATAGAGGAGTGAGGGAAATGTCAGTAGTGCACACATTGTCACTTTTGATGGAAGCCATTTGAGTGTCTGTTGTTACATAGGATCTTTCTTTCTACCAATTAGATGAATTTCTTACATTTTCCTAAAGTGCTCCTCGGTGCATGTGAAATGCCAGAAAGAAGCAAACACTCCATTCTTTAAAATACAATTCTTGTAGTCATTAGGGATTGGATTGACCAAGGTATGCAGATATTTAAAGAGCAATCTCATGGAATAATGACATATTAATGGTAATATGGCACTGTTGATGTTGGTAACATGATTCCAAATGTCCTCACTGTGACCTAGCAAACACAATCCCTTAAAGAAGCTTCTTCCATGAGAAGTGGAACCAGTGACACAATTTCTTTCTTCACACTCTTGTCTCATTAGCATTTTCCATGGTTTACTCTTACCAGCTGAAGTATCTTATTGGGTAATGCTTGGTACGTAAAATTATGTTTTGTTTTTCTGAAAGTCTGGAAGCTGCAGACATTCAATGCTCTCACTGCTTTTCATAGCAATACAGTTCAGAAACACTCTAGCACACCGCTGTTGGCTTGCTGCCAGACAATAGATAGGTGCTATCCCTCAGCTCTCTACTCCACGAGCTTAGATAATTCCAGAACAAAGATACAAGTGAGGGAGTACACTATATGTGTAGAATCAACAGTTTATTGTGAACAACACACGACGTTTCGGGACTACAATGTCCCTTCTTCAGGTATAGACCTAAGAACCATAGGGTCCAACCCTGTTCAACTCCCTAAATGTCCCTGATGGCTACCCTGCTGGAATTGTTTGCAAGTATACATACTGAGCATACGAAGCATCCTTTCCAATTGCAAGTTAGCTGTCCAGGTATTAGTATTTCATGAACAGTGACTTAAAATACACAAGCTTTATAATCTTAAACATTATAAGCAAAGAATTGCCATTTTAGCATAGAAAGATTTAGGTTTAAGGGGGATTTCCTATTTAACAGATACATGAACTGTTACATATATTAACTTTAAAAGTAAAAATGCTTATTTGTCTACAGTATAGTATTGTATATATTATAGTAAAGTATATACGGTAGTATATATACGTCCATCCAGGAAGGCACAAAAAAACCCCACCAGAATAATGATGGGGAAAATAATTACTTCCTGACTCCAAGTGGCAATCCGAAATATCCCTGGATCCACTCTAATTAATGTATAAATACCAGTAACCTGCAACATGAGGAAGGGGGTTGGACCCCCCGAAACATTGTGTGTATTTGGTATTTGTTGTTTTCAGCACCTTAATAAATGAGTATTGTTTGAATACCATATCGAGTGTGCCTACCTACAAACTTTATATGACTAACCTGCAACATGTCTTGTTTAGAACCTAATCCAGCTTTCTTTTGAAACTGTCCAATGAACCTGGTAACATCCAGCCTGATGAAGGGGGCTTAGGACTCCTGAAAGCTTGCTTAATTTTTTTACTTAGTTAACCAATAAAAGGTATCCCAGCTCTACTTCTCTTCTCTTACTTATGGCTAACACGGTACAAACCTCAACTATTGCAATGAACCTGCCATCACAACATCCAATGGAAGACATTTCCATAGTTTTACTGTTATCACAGTGAAAACCCTTTCCGAACTTGAGGACTAAACTTCCTTTCTTCCAGCCTTAAAGGATGTCCACGGTTCCTCTGACATGTTCTACTGTTATACAATGCCCCAGATAGTTTATTATATGGCCCGTTAATGTATTTATATACAGTAATCATATCCCCATGCAAGTGCCTTTTCTCTAGTGTACTTAATTGTAACTTATTCAATCTGTCTTCATATTCAAGCTGTTCTTCCTCTTTCTAGCATGATTCCATTCCATTTTCAAGTCATAATCTATATCTTGTAGTAAGCTTGACATTCATGCTTGGAGTTGGAATCATGGCTGTACAAGTGACTGGTTAGTGTGCGCTGATCTACATGCAGTCTCCATACCACTGCATACATACCAACATATAGGTTCAACTTTTCATTTATAAAATCTGTATAAAAGTAATTATTCTGTTTCCATGATGCACAAACAATTAGCACCACTTGGGTACGCAGCGCTGTATATTAAAAAATACAAACAAGCGGATAAGTGCAAGCCATTATACAGATAAATAAAAATTAAACTAAATTAAATGCAATAATTGCAACAAGCCTTGAAACATTAGGAATGAGAACCCTGCCCCGAAGAGCTTACAATCTAAGTGGGAGGGACAACATACAGATACAAGTGTGGGGGGATGAGTTCAAAGTGCTTAAAAGGGCTAACAATCTTTTGTTGTGCTGATGCTCAGAAAGGTAGGATAACAGTCTAGATTTGAAAGTATTAATGGATGTCCCCAGGCAAAGCCAGAGAGGGAGAGAGTTCCAAAGGTAGGGAGCAGCAAGAGAGAATGGTTTAAGGTGGGAGGCAGCAGTATTAGTTGGGTGTCTGTGGAGAGGATTTCCTTGCGAGGAACTGAGGGCACAGCCTGGAACATAAAGAACCAAAAGAAGATAAGTAGGGAGGTGCAGTAGAGCGAAGGTATTCAAAGGTTAAAAGTAGGGTATTGAATGTGATTCTTTGTTTGATGGGAAGCCACCCTATGGACTGAAGTATCGGGGTTGCGGGTTCTCTTTTGGAGTGAGATGATCCGAGCTGCCGAGTTTAAGATAGACTGGAGAGGAGAGAGATGAGAGGCCGGGAGTCCAAGTAGTAGAATGTTACAGTAGTCAAGATGGGAGATTATAAGGACATGGATGAGCATTTTAGTAGTGGAGAGAGAGAGAAAGGACGGATCTTGGCAATATTGTGAAGGAGAAAACGACAGGTTCTAGTATATCTGTTGTATTCAATTAGATCAACTGGACTTGAAATGTAGTTCTTGAAGACATTTCGCTAGTCATCCGACTGGCTTTCTCAATTCAGAATGACTGTACAAGGAATCTGTGGCAATTAGAGTTCTAGTGACATTGTTAATGTGATGATGGAACGAGAGAGAGGAGTCCAAGATAACTCCAGGCAGAGTGCCGATTCAACTGGGTTAATGACCATTTGTCAATAGAGATGGAGAAGGGTGGACTAGGTCAGTTTAGGGGGGAAATTATTAATTCAGTTTTGATAGATTGAGTTTAAACGGTGGTGCGCCATCCAGGAAGAGTAGGAGCAATTAGGAATGAGAACCCTGCCCCGAAGAGCTTACAATCTAAGTGGGAGGGACAACATACAGATACAAGTGTGGGGTGATGAGTTCAAAGTGCTTAAAAGGGCTAACAATCTTTTGTTGTGCTGATGCTCAGAAAGGTAGGATAACAGTCTAGATTTGAAAGTATTAATGGATGTCCCCAGGCAAAGCCAGAGAGGGAGAGAGTTCCAAAGGTATTGAGCAGCAAGAGAGAATGGTTTAAGGTGGGAGGCAGCAGTATTAGTTGGGTGTCTGTGGAGAGGATTTCCTTGCGAGGAACTGAGGGCACAGCCTGGAACATAAAGAACCAAAAGAAGATAAGTAGGGAGGTGCAGTAGAGCGAAGGTATTCAAAGGTTAAAAGTAGGGTATTGAATGTGTTTCTTTGTTTGATGGGAAGCCACCCTATGGACTGAAGTATCGGGGTTGCGGGTTCTCTTTTGGAGTGAGATGATCCGAGCTGCCGAGTTTAAGATAGACTGGAGAGGAGAGAGATGAGAGGCCGGGAGTCCAAGTAGTAGAATGTTACAGTAGTCAAGATGGGAGATTATAAGGACATGGATGAGCATTTTAGTAGTGGAGAGAGAGAGAAAGGACGGATCTTGGCAATATTGTGAAGGAGAAAACGACAGGTTCTAGTGACATTGTTAATGTGATGATGGAACGAGAGAGAGGAGTCCAAGATAACTCCAAGGCAGAGTGCAGATTCAACTGGGTTAATGACCATATTGTCAATAGAGATGGAGAAGGGTGGACTAGGTCCCAGTTTAGGGGGGAAATTATTAATTCAGTTTTGGATAGATTGAGTTTAAGACGGTGGTGCGCCATCCAGGAAGAGATAGAGAGCAGTCATTTTAGGAATATCAATCACAAAGCTGTTTTAAGTGGATCAGACACTAAGCTATTGTTAATGTTATTGCTTTGACAAACGGTATTTAGACATTAGATGGATTCAATGTTTTAAAAGAACAAGTGAAGCAGTTCTTTGGACGTCACAGGCATGTTGGAAGGTAAGTGTAGATTATGGGTTGCTCAAGTGTAACAATAGAAAGAGACACAAAATCTGTTTAATCTGCTAATTTTCAGAATCGAGACAGCAGCGATGTCAGAAAACAACTTGGGGTAAAACATGTCAAACATCAGTTGAAAAATAGACAGGTGGTTTCCTATTTTTGTTTGACTGTTTGGCACTATCGTGTGGTGTGGTGGATAATTTGCATTAAACCCCATATTCCAACTCACATCTTTTCATCTTGAAATCTGCTAAAGTTTGACAGCCCAAGATGGTGAATTCTGATTATTTCTTCCGATTGCATTTTTAATCGGGACCAATAAATTAAAAATGAATTAAAAATTTTTTTTAACTGGGTTTGGGAGACTTAAGGACTTTACAGCAACTTACCCATAAGAAGGAAGTAGCTTTAAGGACGCCAGGGGAATAAGGAGAGTGAAACAACATGATAGCAGAACAACACAAGCAGGCCAACCAACACACAGGTTCCTGCGCAGTTGCCTGTAGCAATGAATATTGGAGAGTCCAGAAGTGAATATTGCAATCCCTACCAGAGACAGGGACATGCTCTGATGTTTCTTGACGCACGTGATCACCATTTTCAGTGTGGATTACACTCAAATGAATGGTCATGTGAATTCAACTTCAGCAATCAGATTCAGTGTATGAGAAATGTGAGTTAATAAAGAGTTAATTAATATTAATTATGCTTTCACCTTCTTACTTGCTAGCTATATAGACGAACCTTTAAAGATTAGTAGCCATTCAGTGAGCTTCCCATTTACTTTACAGAGAGCCTGCTCTGAATGTATAGTAGGATTCCAAGTCATTGTACTAATTGAGGGACATGCCATATATCATCTTAGATAAAGCGCCCTTGTGCAGTAAATGCTGATGTTTAGAACATCCTGATAGCACTTTGTTAACAAGAAGATAACAGAGGAGCAAGATACATTTGTTTAGCAGCCTATAGATAATCTGAATTGTGTCTTTGTTAAATTTCCATGACTGATGGCTTCAACCCAGTGATAAATAATACCGATAAGTAGCATCTTTCAAAAGTTGGGCCTATTTGTGAAGTAGAATGCAAACTGTATATGTTATTGCTTTTGACTAGTTTTGCGCTATTTAAAATATTTATTGCTGTGGTTTCCTGTAATTTAAGAGTGTGTGGGCACACCCAATCATTTCGTAAAATAGAGTACTCCTAAAGGTGGCCATGCAGTGGGCCAATATTAAGATCAATCCGACAAGTGAGTAAACATTTCCATTAATTGGCTCAAAGATTGTACGTTTTCCCCATCTTATTATACAACATTAGATAGAAATATCGATCGTAATCGTGATCGGGGAAAGTCATTTTGTAGATCGGTTACATGTTCTGAGGTTCCAATTAAATGTTGATGTAATGTATACAGAGGTAAATATAGCAGGAAGACACTTCTGCAGATCTCTGCTTGCAAAAATAAAATTTTATTGCTCAATATACAACCTGTTTCCAATGCACATGCGTTCTTGAAAAAATGTGTGTATCGAGAAGCAAAACATTTTGTTTAGCAAGCAGAGATCTGCAGAAGTGTCTTCCAGGTATATTTACCTGTTCTGTATGGATCTTTAGACGTGGGTGGGGTCACACTGCAGGACTGGACACAATTGAATGGGTACGAACCGTTAGGCTATCTATATATGATTGGAGTTAATGTAATGTAACCTCACAGCAAGACAACATTAAACAATAATCGCCAAATGAATTGAATGTCAAACAATATTTATGGTACATCTATGTACAATTGACATTGTACATCTGTCTATCAAAGTTTTGGTTGGTGTTATTATTGCAATTACGATCAAAATAACCTAAGGTGCCCATAGACTGGGCACTTTTTTTGAGTAGTCTGGTTAAATGATTGTAGTATTTTCTGAATTTATAATTAAATGTAATGTAACTTTACAATAGACATAAGACATTAGACATTAATCTCCAAGCAAATTGAATGTCAAACTATGTATATGGTACATCTAAGTAGAATTAACATTGAATATCGGTCTTTAAGTATAGGTCTGTTTACGATTGCATTTACGATCACAATAACTTTTCGTAGTGTATGGCCACCTTAAGCACAGATCACTTCTATTTACCAGCCTGTGTTGTGGGTACTTCTATTTACCAGTTTTCCAGTCAGCCCTCCAGTTCACCAGCCAATGTAAAGTACGCTGTTACGAGATCTTCAGGAAAAGACCCCGTGAGACCCCTTGAATCTAAGTACCAGCCGGTTTTCACCAGAGCCTCTAATGGTGAGGATGTTTTGCGGCGGACAGATACCAGGTCGCGGCTCCAGAGAAGAGAACCACAAAGGCCAATCCCACAATGTGGAGAGGCAGCAGAACAGATACAGGTGAAACAGGAAGTAGAACCTGGGGATGATATTCGGATCAGAAGTAGGAGCTGTGGAGGATATGCAGACCGGAGATAACTGGAGGTAGGAGCTGTGGTAGATATTCGGACCGGAGGTAGGAGCTGTGGAGGATATGCAGACCGGAGATAACTGGAGGTAGGAGCTGTGGTAGATATTCGGACCGGAGGTAGGAGCTGTGGAGGATATGCAGACCGGAGATAACTGGAGGTAGGAGCTGTGGTAGATATTCGGACCGGAGGTAGGAGTCAGGACCAACAGGAAACAAACGCTAGAGGCACACAGGGAGCTAGGAGTCCAGAGCAAACAACTCTGAACTGGCAGCAAGAGGCCAGCTGCCAGGAGGAGCCTAAATAGGCCCCTGTGACCTCCTCCCTGCTGGCCGTGCCCCGGAAGGGAACGGCTGCAAGCAGGGAAAAAGCCTGCCCCGCCCACGTCCTCGCGTCACTGAGGACGCGCGGGCACGTGAGCGGGCGTGCGAGCGGGCGGCGCGCGTCATCGGCGCGCTCCCGCTCGCGACCGCCGGAGGAGGACCCCGGACCCGCGGCAAGGTAAGTACCTGACATACGCTATCCAGTCCACCAGTCTATGTGAAGTTATTCCTCCAGTTTACCAGTCAGTGTTGTCGGCCCTCCAGTCCACCAGCCAGTGTTAAGTCAGCCTTCCAGTTAACCAGCCAGTGTATGTATGTATGTATGTATAATATTATTTATATAACACCACTTGGGTATGTAGCGTTGTACATTTTAAAATACAGAGTATACAAACAGGGGGATAAGCGCAAGCCATTATACAGATAAATTAAATTTACATAAAAAAAGCTTCAAAGGTTAAGAATATATATAAAATAAAAGTGTGGTGTACCATGACATATTAGGAAAGAGATCCCTGCCATGAAGAGCTTACAATATTAAGCTAGGTACACACCTAGCGATCTTTCCTCCTGACCGACCGTTCGATACTTTCGACCAGTCGGCCAGGACTGTCGGTCACGGCAAAAGCAGCCGCGTCCGACAGTTACCGCGACCGATCGTGCGGCCCATAGAGGACAGCACGATCGGACGAGGTTTTCCACCATGTCCGATCGTCCTTTCGTACGATTTGGACGAACGATCGGTCGGACATGGCTGCATTCGGATGCGATAATCATCGTGTGTACCCAGCTTAAGTGGGAGGAATACAAGGGGGGAGGGATACAAAGTGCTCAGACAGCTAACAATCATTACTAGTGCTGGTTTTTAGAAATCTAGCATAACAGTTTAGAGGTAAGGATGTCACCTGGCATAAGAGATGGAGAGAGTTCCAAAGGTAGGGGTCAGCAAGAGAGAACGGTTTAAGACAGGAGGAAGCAGTATTCGCAGGGGGTTTGTAGAGAAGATTTCCTTGTGAGGAGCCCAGGGCACATCAAGGAGGATTTAAAGAAGGTTACTGAATATGTTTGATGGGAAGTCACCCCATGAACTGCAGTATCGGGGTTGCAGATTCTCTTTTGGAGGAAAGTGAGATGATCCGGGCTGCCGAGTTTAAGATAGGAAAGGGCAGAGATGACAGGCCGGGAGACAAAATAGCAGAATGTTAAAGTAGTCAAGACGGGCATAAATTAGCATTTTAGTAGTGGGGAGAGAGAGGAAAGGGCGGATCTTCTCAATATTGTGAAGGAGAAAATGACACATCCTAGTGATATTGTTAATGTGATGATGGAAGGAAAGAGAGTCAAAGATATCTCCAAGGCAGCGTGCAGATTCAACTGGGTTAATGACCATATTGTCAATAGAGATGGAGAAGGGTGGAAAATGTCCTAGTTTAGGGGGAGAAATGATTGTTAAAGGGCATGTCCACCCCCTTTTTAACTTTTAATATATTGTAGGGCTTCCTCCCCCAGCCCCAACCGCATTATTATTATTTCCAGAAACTCCCCCAATCTTTACTTACCTTCCCTCTTTCCTCCGCTGTACTGCCCGGCCCTCTGCATGCATAAACTGCAAGCAAGGGGGCCAGACTGGCAGCTGCATCCGGGATTGGCTGAGAGGCAGCCAATCACGGACGCGACTGCCAGCAGTTCAGAATGCCGGGAGAAAGAGGGAAGGTATGGAAAGATTGGGGGAGTTTCTGGAAATAATAATAAAGCGATTGGGGCTGAGGGAGGAAGCCCTACAATACCCCAAGGGGTTTTTACACTAGGGGGAGAGAGAAGAAATGGGAGGGAGAGGGAGGGGGAGGAGGGCTGCTCTGAGCAAGCCAAAAACCTCTAAGAGAAAGCCTCAGAGGCGGAAACAATTTCCCTCCCTGCAGTGCTCCTGGTGGCACTTTGGGGGGACATTACAGGAGAACTATTTGGAGCTGGGATGTAAGGTAAGGATTTTTATACACTACAGAGTGGGGCCAGTAGTGGATTAAATTATAGTTTTGGGGGTGGACATGCCCTTTAAGTTAAGTATTAAGTCAGCCCTCCAGTTCACCAGCCACTCCAAAGTCAGCATTCCAGTTAACCAGCCAGTGTTAATCAGCCTACCTCCACAAGGTACACCCACTTAAAAAAATCACCCGAAGAAGGGAGCACGTTTCCCCCCCCCCCCCAAACGTTGTGATATGATGTGTGGTCAGTAATAAATATATTATTATTTGGAGTGCGACCCTCTACGTTGTTTTCCACTTTAAAAAATCCCACATCCACCTTTTTCAGCGACTCATTTGTCACATGCCACAAAGAAACAGGGTCAGCTTTAAATATTTTTTTCCGGTGACAAAAGGTCTAGGAACGCTCCAGTTTAAGTCTTGAAGTCGGAGCATGCGTGCAGGCTATTTGTACATGCTTCATTTTCTTGCTGTTTTAAAGCCATAGATGAGCACTATAGCTCAGCAGAGAACACTTTCCCTATTTGTATGTAGGTATCCACATGTTTTACAAAGTGACAGCAGTTTACAAGGGGTTTATGTAGTGGATAATGTATTGCCTACTGTAAATTAGAATGGTATTAGAAGCCCCAAAGTAGTTTCTTGGACAAAAAAAAGCATTCAGGCCACAAATCTTGGAACTGTGAAAATGCCAATTAGAAGGACATAATGGAACTGCATTGCATTTTCTTTAAGATATAGATTCAAATGTGTAAAGTTAAAAATTTAAGTTGTTATAACAAGATATTTGACCCCTCCCCAATCATTGGGCTAGCAGCAATGGAAGTTAAGCTAGGTACACACACTAATGATAAAGCTTTATCGATAGTGTGTGTGTTGGTTTACTCTAACGAGCGAGCGGCCGCCAAACGTTCCCGTCGGCCGAGCTGTCGTTTGGGAAAAACCGAAAATTTCCCTCGGCCATGCTAGACTCCCTATTGAGGAGTCTGCCGTGGCCGAGGGAAACCCACAGTCCCGAGCGTTCTCCCTATGATGTGTATAGGGAGAACGCTCAGGACTATGTGTATACAGATATTTGAAAGATGACTGGAGATCTTGGAGATCCTGTCTGTCATCTTTGAGAAATCTGTAGTGTGTGTACCCAGCTTTAGACTATGTTAGTGCAAGCTCCCTTTGCAAACCAATCACTAGGGGCAGCCTAGGACCAACCCTCCCCAGCGCACGCAATCAGCTGTTTTTAAACAGCTGATCATGCTTATGCAGTAAAGATATACGTGATCAGCTGTTTAAAAGTCTGGCACCGAACCATCAAAAATTATAAACAGCTGATCATACGTATGTTTACTGCATATACACGATCAGCTGTTTAAAAAAAGCTCTTTCCTCTTATTGGAGGTTTCTGATAACATGGGTTACTAAATATGCCCCTTATTGCTAAATGTTTTCCCACATCTGTAAGTGGCAAGTTATAAGTTCTTATAGGGCTTATTTATCACAAAATACAATGCATTATCAGTATATGTCCCTGCATCACTAAATACCCATATGGTGCAGGATTTTGAGATTTTTTTCAATGCAATTATACTCTCAAAATAATACTTGTGAAGGTTCTCATTCATCCAGGTCATTCGCTAGTCATCTGACTGGCTTTCTCATTTCAGAATTTTTCAACTAAACTTAAGTCCAGTTGATATAACTGAATACAACAGATGTCTCAAAATAATAACTTAAGTTAAAATATTAATATCGGTGTCATTATATGTTATTTAATGCAAAATAAAGCTAGAATTTGTAAGGAAGCAGGGAGCTGGTAGTTACTGATTCCGAGACTTTATACATACATACCCCTATATGCTCCAGATAGCCTGGCTCTACTAGCTTCATTTTCCACATAGACAAGTGAATTACTGAATATTTTATAATTAGTATCCAAATATAAATAAATGCTTTTGTAATACTTTGATGAATATGTCACTATAATTTTAATGCTCATCCTATCTGCATCCTATTGCCATTTGGTCGCTTTTGTTTGCTTTGTATCCATGTTGATTTATTGCACATAGATTATCCGACTTGCATGGGAGTGCTTTTTAGTGTGAATGCAGAGCATTGTGGGTAAAAGATGAAAAGAAATAAACTGATGCAAAAGATAAACAAGCGGCAAATAAATTATTTATTCCCTGTACATTTTTAACCTGCCTAGTGTTCCCCCACTTAAGCCTTGTACACACGTCAGATTATTTTCATACGATGTGCCCGAAGAACGTTCAGCAACCATCTCGTTATACACTAGTTCTGCCAACGACGCCTGTACATACATCAACGATAGTGGATAGATAATGTTCATTGGTAAAGGTGTTACGTGACGTATGTATTATTTGACGTACGGAATATCGCATGATCTCAAAATGTTGCACATGTCTATTTCATTCAATCTTTCATTACACTCTACCGATAATCTGCCGATTACGTACAAACAAACGACAATCGGCAGAACGAATCTGCCAGGCTGATCGTCAGAAAAAGGCGATAATAGTAGTGGATCGTTAAAGCTTCATTTTCGCACGAATGTCACACGATGGGTCATTCGACAGGGCAAATCGTGCGAAAATGATCTGACGTGTGTACAAGGCTTTACACTGCTCCTTGTTGAAAATAAGAATGGCATTGTTTGAAGGGAAAAAAATGGCTACACAGAATATAAATAATTTCTAGAATTAACTAATTAATTTTAGTCCACCAACATTTGATATTTCCTCACACCAAGGAAAACAATGTAAAACACAAATGAAATATTCTTTATATTCTATAGAATTCAAGAGATAATAAAGTAAGACAGATGCTGCATGTGTTTTAGCTTAAAAACCAAACGTTTCCCATAAACCTGTATGTCACAAATTAATCTCATACAAATTGTTCTGTCGTTGAAACTTTCTTCATTTTCTGCTCAGTCTTCTGTTGCTGAATAATAGCCACTTTACATTTTTTTCTTTAACGAGTGACTGAACAGAAAGGCTCACAATGAATAGAATATTCCTGCCAGATAATGAAGATGTGGTCTATTATCAAGCATATTGTATGGTCAAGAAGGCTCCATGAGGTTTAGATTGGAAATCTACAGTAATCTAAAAGAAGAGGGCCATATAACTTTTGGTATTGAATGCCAAGGCAGCTTGCCATCAGAGAACTGCATTCATTACCATTCTAACTGGCGAGGTTTCTATGTCACAATGTTCATTTTATACTTCTGTTTGGTGAGTAGATCTTTTGTTTAATCGTCCTATTGAAAAGAGAACAAAGAAGGTTTAGGTGATACACAGTAATACATTATGTGTTATCTCTGGAAAACCCAGACAACAAGGAGTATTCCAACTACATAAGATATTTTCAAAACCAATGGAAACACAATGTTCCCAGACTGTCCCTGGCTTAAAGGGTATCTCCACTGCAAATGTGTACTTACCTTTTTTTTAATCCAACAGGAGCCAGGAGGGAACCCTTAAAACTTTCCTGTCAGCATGTTGCTCCATCGTGACAGGTCACGACTATATCTATATTATGGATGTAGTTGGGACCTGTCAGATGAAGCAGAGGAAGATCGTGATGATGGGCCAGGTGGTTGTCCGAAAGACAAGGGAACCTTGCAGGAACACAACTGGAGGTACATTTTATTGTGTAGGGCCACTGGGCCAGCATAACACTTTCCTGGGCCAAAAAATAGTGACAATTTCATGGTAACTATGGTCACAAAAATGAAAGTAAATATTATTTTTAGAGTTCTACTGTGATGCAGAAAAAGACATTAAAAAACAGAATTAGGTGAAGTTTATGCAGTCTGATCTTTGTTCTTCTAGCTCTGATCTTAAGGCTCAGTACACACAGGAAAACATTTTAGCCGGAACAACCAGCTGGTGCAATATTTGATTTAATTTGTTGAAAAAAAATTGTTGAAAAATGTTGATCCCGAATGGCAGTTTAAACAATTAAGCTATCTAGAGAAAGGACCAAGCAGTCCAAAACTTGTGGATGTTCACAATACTTTATTTGCAAGTTCTTACATGCTCAAGTTCTTCAGGAGAGCCCTATCCTATTTTTCGGATATTCAGATGTAGCTTATACCGTGTCATAAAGCCTGTCCACACATTAGATAACTCTCTGTCAAAACAGACAATGAATGTCTAAAGGCTCATACACATGCTCAATTTCCGAGCGAGGAACGACCCCTTAAAGCCGAGCGATACATGCGACGAACGGCGTCTCGGCCAAGAATCGTCCGTGCCTGGCGGATTGGCAAATGACCCCCGACCGTTCCTCGCTTGGAAATTGGGTGTGTGTACGAGCCTTTACAACCGGCCGACATTTCAGCACAGTCTGATTGCACAAACCACTCAAGACCATGAAATCAGACAAAATATACCAACAAAAGCTATTGATTTTTCATCCAATCTGGGCATAAATTCAGCAAAGGTTTGCTGGTTGCGAAATATCACATTGTCTGGTCGATCAGGCTAACATATCCTCCCATGTTTATTGGGCCCATGTTTTAAATAAAATACCAGCCATTTATCTCAAGGTTAAATAAAGGCAAAGCTCAATAATATACTATATACTATACTACTACTCTACTTAATGTTTGTGTAAAGCCTCCTACACACATTAGATGAATCTCGTTTGAAAGAATTGTTAGGCTGGGTACACACCAGCAGATATTTACTGCTGGTCTGAAAATACCTGCGACCAACCTTGATTGTCCAGACTCCGATCCGGACAATTGGATCATCGGACATGTCGGTAAATCCTGATCGCTCGTGTGGTTCCCTATGGGACTGCTTGATAGATTGTTCGAACTTTCAGCCGCGCCCACTATTGCCGCGACTGATGGAAATTTGTCCTGGCTGAGCGCTCACTCGGGACAAATAGTCCATTTGTGTGTACCCAGCCTTAGTTGGTCACTCCAAACAGGATTTATCAAACCCAACAGACAGGCTGTAGTGGTTATTTTGGGTGCCCAGAATCCCTGCCTTTTTAGTTGTCTTTATGGTTACCTGCAGGTCTAGCACCTTGAAGTTCTAGGGGTGTCATGATGAAATAAAAAATATTGGAGCCAAGATACAGACATGAAAAGTACGTGTTAAGACTGGCACAGATGCAGGGTTGGATCGTCAACCCTTGACCAAGCATCTATACATGAACCCAATATTCGATATTGTGTACTCGGGCATGAAGCATACATCTGTGGGTCTGTACCTACCTTTACTCAAGGAACAGGTGTAAAACTGATCACATAGACTGTGACCGAGACCACACAGTAGAACAATTGGGAGGGTTCTCATTAATTGAGGGTTGAATCATCAACACCTGTCCAAATGCCCATATGCTAACAAATTGTCAGCCAAATCGCCCGTTCATGGTGTGGGTCAGGCACCGTGTGTGTGATATCGCACTATAATACATAAGGCTGTGGCATTTCAATGAGGAGGTGCAGTGGCGAGAATCTATATTACAGTCACTCAGTGATGTCACTGAGTGACTTCCTGTATTCCACTGCCCCTCCCCATTTCTCTCTCCCTGCCTGTATTAGTAATGTAGATAACAAGGCTGTTTCTGTACACTGACTGACTGACTGAATTATTGTGCTGTTAAGGAGGAGCGAGCAACGGAGTCAATTATGACTCACAGGAATGTGCTCGCTCCTCCTTATCAGCACAGTAATTCAGTCAGTCAGTGTAACGAACCAGAACTGCACCGGGTGATTTATTGACAATGTTTATTGTATTTTAGTTTGAGATAGAAATGAAAAGACTTATAGAAATAACTATTTGTATTTACAAAAATGGACTTGTTATCTACATTACTAATACAGGGAGGGGGGAGTTCCTGTGCTAGATTTTTCTTTTTTTAACTTTATGTATTATATTGAAGAATACGCTACCTACAGAATAATATATGGATATTACTTCACCTCGGAGTTCCCTGAACTCTATATGGTCAGGGAACTTCTCGGTGGCGTAATCTCCTTATATTACACTGTAGGTAGCGTATTATCTCTTATATCACACACTAATTCACTAACTACTGTATGTATACAGGGACAGGAACAATATTAACAATATTAGGTCTTAAAATATATATATATAATGTATTTATATATAAAAGCTAACCATTTCACGAATCCCTCCTTTGGAAATCCTGTGATTGCCCCTGAAATTGATGACAATTATCTGTTTATACATGGTTTTATAGATCTAAAATTTTCACTTTGATTGGGATCTTAAAGGGTATGTCTATTCACCAAATCAAACATTTTTTTTTTCATTATAAGGTAGTACCCATCCCCAGAAGCCTTTTCCTGCCTTTCTTTTGAAAAAATTCCATTCTCTACCTTTGCAGCAGTCTCTAGAAGTTCTATTCGTTTTTGGGGGTGTGGCCTTAGCTGTGCTGGATAAGGAAGTGAGCTGATTACTAAATGAGGCTATTACCATGTGTTTTGGTCCCGCCCACTTGACCCTGTGCTTTTATGTAAACAGATCCTCTCCTGCATTGTCAGAACTGTAGTAAAACAGACAATGCTGGCAGAGACAAAGGAGAGAGTTCATACATAAAGTGTGCCATTTCTGTGGCTGGGGGAAGCAGGGAGAGTGTGTGTAGATAGACCCAAGATCTAAATATCCAATCCAGACATAAGAGTTCATACATAAAGTGTGCCATTTCTGTGGCTGGGGGAAGGGAAGCAGGGAGAGTGTGAGTAGATAGACCCAAGATCTAAATATCCAATCCAGACGTAAGAGTTCATACATAAAGTCTGCCATTTCTGTGGCTGGGGAAAGGTGTGTGTGTGTGTGTGTGTGTGTGTGTGTGTGTGCGTGTGTGCGTGCGTGCGTGCGTGCGTGTGTGTCCGTGTCCGAGACCTACAAATCCATTCCGGAACCAGATGTTCCGTTTTAATCCCTCAGCCGGGCAGGGTCGACGAGTCCGACGCAGCATGGGTGGATCTGCGCATGTGCAGGATGGCGCGCACGTCGGACTGCCTGCTATTGGGAAGGCAGCAACATGTATATTCAATGTGCCAAGCGGATCTTACAGCACATACATCGGACAAACTAGGGCACACAAACAAAATCCATAAAAGGTATCATGCATATTTAAATGGGCTCTTTTACTTTAGGCAATGTTAATTTTTCAGGTGGACATACTCTTTAACATACCAAACATGCAGTAATTTACAGAGAGAGTAACCAGCCTAAAATAAAAAGGGAAAAGTTAACTAGAATCCACAAGAGGTTGAATGCTGTGCATGGGAATTATAGAACTTTGCGCTATAAAGTAAAGGTTTGTGCCAATCAATTTAAAGAATGTTGGGAGTCAATTTACGATGATACGCATCTGATTATGGAAGATTGCTATAGTAATTTAAATGTTATGGTAAAGCATTTTTAATGTTACTGGTATTAGTGCATAAAGTTTGGATTGGTTCACGGATATGTCCGATTGCCCCGTTTTTTGCCTTCCTTTTGATCAAGTTAGGCAGGAAATGAGGGTATTGCTGAGTAGGTTGGATTGGATGGACGTATGTCTTTATTCAACCTCAAATACTATACTATACTATACTATACTATTCCATGAACTAGGCATTTTAGCCAGCAGTTTTCACAATCATCCATACTTTATGTCAAGGACCAGTTATACCAAAGTTGACTTTTAATCAGAAAGAAAGTTGCCAGACATTTAGTCGGGGGAGTTTTAGACCTTCCTAGACCAAATTCCAGAAAAAACTAGAAGAATTACACTGAAAAGCAATGCGACTTTGACCATTAGATTTAATATTCATACACAGAATAAAATGTCAATTCCTTTCAATCTCACAGTGCACCATAAAGCATCCTTCTGCCAGACACACTCTTAAAGGTTCGCTTCTGTGCGTTGGCATGCAGTTCTATGAAAGCATGCGTTTTGAAAAAAGCAATGGCATTTATACTAACAGTCATCGACTTTAATATTTACACTAACATGTTCCCATTCAATGTATTTTAAAAATGTATTGCTGCCACATTTACTGTATGTCCAGAAAGGCACTGAATGAAGATGGGTAGACAAGGCAAATGCAATGCGTACAAAACGCACGTGAAACTTTGTGTTTTTGTTCCTTTTACTAGTTCGTGTTTAGTAGTGAAAACGTAGCCTTACATTTTTCAGTCTTATTAAAGAGACACAAATCTCCACAACACTTTCTTAAACCCATTAAAACACATTTATTATTCCCTGCTTCCTGGTTTTTTAATACAGGGCTATGCTCACCAAACCACAGAAAGGAGGAAGTAATAAAACCATTTTTACATTCTCTGGATTGTCAGTAATTCTTCAAACTGCTCTAAGAATTATCCTTTGCTAAAATAGTTTCTGTTATTCACACCCTGTCCTAGAGCGGATACAATCAGTCCAATCTCTAGTTTCACTCCCCAAACCCCAAAACTGCAATAGACGAACTTTATGAGTTCAGACGAACTTGAAGGATTATTTTCTGTAAAAGTGCCATTGTGGCCCTGGCAAGGGCCCTTTGGGGCTTAAGGGGTCCCGCAGCTCGAACTGGGACCCCCCTCCCTGGCACTTATACTGTCCTAAAAAGGACCAGCATTAAACACCAAACAGTAGTGCATGAACTCAATGATCAATTGATTCATTGAATTGGATGGAATGGACTTAAAATATTACATACCTTCTATTAAAAAGTGCAACCAATAACATAGTAATTGAGGTTGAGTAAAGACATACGTCCATAAAGTCCAAACAATTCACCCTCCTTTTTAACCCTACCTAACAGTTGATCCAGAGGAAGCAAAAAAACAGCCAAAAAAGGGGGGGAAATTCCTTCCTGACTCAAATGGCAATCGGAAAGTATCCCTGGATCAACCAGAACCGAAGTAAATGTATTAATACCAGTAATTCACAATATTTTTAGTTTTAGAAACGTATCCAGGCCATTTTTAAAACTATTCAATGAACTTGCCATTTCCACACCTGTAGGAAGACAGTTCCACAGTCTCACTGTAAAGAAACCTTTCCTAACCTGAAGATGAAACTTTTCTTCGAATCTTAAAGGATGTCCACGTCCTCTGATATGACCGATTAGTGAACAATGCACCGGAGTTTATTGTACGGCCCATTAATATATTTGTATAAAGTGATCATATCCCCACGCAAACATCGTTTCTCTAATGTAAACAGCCCTAACTTGTCTTATCTGCCTGCATAGTCAAGCCCCTTCATTCCCTTATTTTAGTTTGCCCTTCTCTGAACTGCTTCCATTTCCAAGATGCCCCTTTTGTATATGGGATTCCAAAACTGCAACGTATTCCAAATGAGGCCTTACCAGTGCCTTGTAAATAGGGAAGTATAATGATTTTTTTCTCTTGAATCTATTCCCCTCTTTATACAAGACAATATCTTTCTAGTTCTAGCAGTCACTGCCTGGCATTGTTTGCTACAGCTAAGTCTGTTATCTACCAGAACCCCCAAATCTTTTGCAGTCGATATTCACTTAACACAGAGTTATTTATGGTGTAGGTGGCACCAGGATTGCTAAACCCCAAATGCATTACCTTACATGTGTCAACATTGAATCTCATCTGCCATTCTGCTGCCCATTTTGATAATCTATCTAGGTCTGCTTGCAGCAATTGCACATCATTTGAAATTTCCAAAACTCTGCATAGTTTAGTGTCATCAGCAAACACAGAGACCTTGCTCTCAATGCTCCCTTCTTAGTCATTTATAAACAGATTAGTAACAGAATAAAATATCCAATTAACCAGGGGCATAAATTTAATCTTTTTTATAAAATCCAGTTTTGCAACCTCTATAATGAGAATTTAGTTGAACAGATTGGTTCAGCCCTACACGATACTCCAGGTTTCTCACCCGGACCCTGTGAAATATAATTGTCCACCCCTGGTATACATTATTGCCAGCAAAGACTTAACGAGCAGTACAACCAAAACTCCCTCCCATAGAAAGCACCAAAGTGGGACCTTTACTGGACCCAAAACACACCACATAGCAAATGGCACTCTGGGGCGAAATTTATAAAAGATCATTATAGTAAAAGAAGAATAGTTACCGGTCATTATTTTATAATAGGGCAGGAGGTAAACTACACTGGCGTTATTGTAAAATGACTCTCGATATATCTGTTGTATTCAATTAGATCAACTGGACTTGAAATGTAGTTCTTGAAGACGTTTCGCTAGTCATCCGACTGGCTTTCTCAATTCAGAATGACTTGTACAAGAATCTGTGGCAATTATGTACCCTGGAAAATCCCAATTAGCATATCACAGCCAGGTGTTAAGGGTGTGATTAGATAGTGGCTAAGAGGTGTTATAGGAACGCCCAGAGTAAGGTGTTAAAACAGCATTGTACATGGCAGAGAGTTGGTGTCGACCCCCCCCACCTCTATTTAGGCTTGGTTTCTTTTTTTCACATAAATGGCCTCCTTAACACCTCTTGAACCAGTCCACGTTCCTTCGCAGTATGTTTACATTACAATCTTCAAAGGTATGTCCTTTCCTTAAGATCAGATACACGGCTGAGTCCTGACCGGGAATTGGCTCTTCTGTGCGGGGCCATACGTTGATGCAGTTGCTGTTGGTTCTCCCCCACATACAACAGAGCATTCTTCACTGCAATGCACCGCATATTGATGTCGCTTTTCTTGTGTTTTGGTATTGGGTCTTTTGGATGTACCAATGCTGCCTCAGTGTGTTGTTCGGTTAAAACAGACAGGATACGATGTTTTTTGAAAATTCTTCTTAATTTCTCAGAGACCCCTGCTACATATGGGATGACCATGTTCTTCCTCCTGTCTTGCTTTTCCCCTTCACTGTTGGTTATTTGTGTTCTTTTCTTTCTTCTACTTCTTTTGACAAAGGCCCAGTCTGGATATCCACAAGTTTTAAGGGCTCCTCTGAGATGTTTCATTTCTTTAGCCTTCGCCTCTGTGCTAGGGGGATGTTCTCGGCTCTGTGTTGCAGGGTTTCTGATGACACCCAGCTTGTGATCTAAAGGGTGGTGGGAGTCAAACATCAAATACTGATCTGTGTGTGTTGGTTTTCTGTAAACCTCTACTTCCAGTTTACCATTTCCTTAACTTCTACCAAGCAGTCCAAGAAAGCCAGTTTGTTGTTTTTGTACCTCTTCCTTGTGAATTTAATGTTTTGGTCCACCGCATTAATGTGTTCTGTGAAAGCTTGTACTTCCTTCTGGTGGATTTTAACCCAGGTGTCATCAACATAATCTGAACCAGTGGCTGGGTGCTATGCCCTTAAAGGTATAGCGCCTGTGTTTCTACCTCCTCCATGTAAAGGTTGGCCACAATAGGTGAAACTGGAGATCCCATAGCACATCCATGTTTTTGCTTATAGAAACTTATCCCTGTATTGAAATAGGTGGATTCAGGCCACAGTCCACAAGGAACACACCTGTTCTGGTTGAGATCAGTTCTGCTGGTAAGAGTGCTGTCTTTGCCCAGCCGTTTTCTCACCATGTCAACACCTCCTTGGTGGGTATACAAGTGAAGAGAGAAGTCACATCATAGGACACCATAGTTTCTTCTAACACCGAGTACTATATCTTCAATCTTGTTGGTGAAATCCTGAGAGTTCTGGATGTGATGCTTAGAACTTCCCACCAAAGGTCCTAAATGTTAGCTAGATATTTGCCACCTTGTATGTTACAGAGTTATGCTGCTGACTATAGTCTTAGTGGGGCCCCTTCCTTATGTATCTTTGGGAGTCCATATATGCATGGATGTGCCTCACCAGGGTAGAGGCGATGATACATTGCTCGGTCAATGGCTTTATCCTTTTGAAGCTGTTGTAGTAAGTCTATGACTCTTTCTTGTAACGGCTGGTGGGATCCCTGTGTTGTTATCGGCCAGGACATGGTCACCTTCATGGTAGTCTGAGGTGTTGAGTACCACTGTGCATCTTCCTTTATCTGCCGGTTAGAATGGTGATACGGAATCTTTCTTGAGGGATGTTAGCTCTTCTTTCCTGTGTAGTCAGGTTAGATGAAGGAGTTTTAGCACTGCTAAGGCTGCAGTACCTTAAGGCGAAGTTGTTCTGCCTCACTCTGTGATACCTTATTACTGTGGATAGAGGCTTCTGTGGCTGCTATAATATCCACCACAGGGATGGCTTTAGGGGTGATGGCAAAATTCAAGCCCTTACCAAGGACTTCCATTTCTGGCTGGGTCAGGGTCCTGTTAGACAAGTTTCTCACCCATTCCTCCTTGTTTGATGAAGTGACACTTCCCTCCTTTTGTATCCAAGGTAGTTTTTCTCCTTTGGGCTGTTCTAGGATGACAAAATAGAGAACTTGTTCTGTTGCCTTTGTTTGCCCTTACAGTCTGAGAATCTGTGCTTTTTGTGAACCCCATCACTCTTTCCCAGGACACGGTAGCTGTGAGGCCAGGTTCTGTTCTAGTTGACTAATGTTGTGCATTAAAGCATCGACTGTAAAATGTGTCTGCGTACCCGTTCACTTAGGAGCTGTGTTTGAGCCTTTTGCAGTATCTGTTTGGCTCTGATGCCTTTAACCGTGGAATCCAGACGTATACTACATGGTACTAGCCAATTGGGATTTTCCAGGGTACATAATTGCCACAGATTCTTGTACAAGTCATTCTGAATTGAGAAAGCCAGTCGGATGACTAGCGAAACGTCTTCAAGAACTACATTTCAAGTCCAGTTGATCTAATTGAATACAACAGATATACCATGACCTGGATGAATGAGAACCTTCACAAGCACGACTCTCGATATGTTTTCCATGGATAGGGCTAATGATATCAGAGTTTAAACTAAGAGTTTTTGGAACACGGTCGTCTTTCAAAGATTGGTACAGTAGAAGTCCTGCTAGGACAAAATGCATCCGGTCTGTCCTGGTTCCAAAAAACCAGCCTATTGAAAACTGCACGATTAGCCGAAATGTACTGACCTGTGAGATCAAACTTTTACGGTTTGTTCTTACTGTATGGGACCTTTACTATCTGTTCTGACTGTATGGGACTTTTACGGTCTGTTCTTACTGTATGGGACCTTAACTATCGGTTCTCACTGTATGGGACCTTTACTGTCTGTTCTCACTGATTGCACTAGATTGCTTAACCAAACACTTTGCTGCAGATTTTTATTTCATATTTTCTTTATTAAATGTGTTAGATATTGTTAAAAGGCATTTCATATGGTTAGATAGCTTTAGATAGTTAGTTTAGGCTAGGTTAGACTAGTTAGGTAAGTTATGGTCCTGCAAGAGTCTACCTTGATGTAGTGACAAGCTCTTTTGGGCACAATTCTTTATTCTTCTGGAATTATGGTGTGGATAAATCTCTATTTAAAGAAACTGTACAAATAAATGGGGCCAAGTTCAAAATGACAAAATGGCTAGCCACACTCCCACCCACAAGCCACGCCTACGCGCCCCGCATGTAGGCGGCAATCAGAGTGTGGCTCAGGTGGCAAAAACGCTAGAGGCACCCCTGCTAAAGGTACAATTTTTTACTCCTCTTTCATTAAACTAATCAGTAGTCTGCTGGTCAGAAGAATAAGTGCCGCAGCCTACATTTTGGTGCTAATTGTGCAGCATATTGAAAACTGCACGATTGGCCGAAATAGACATCACTCATCACATCACGATTGGCCGAAATGTACTGACCTGTGAGAACAAACTTTCAATTTATTTAGAAGAAAGTTCAGAGACCTGCTGGTCACTAGTGATGGCCGAAACTGCTAAAATCCATTCTGCCTGTGAATTCGCGGATTTTCGAAAAAATTCAAAAATTCGCGTAAAAACCCATTAAAGTCAGTGGGAGAAAAAAATCCGCACAGATACGCCTAAATATAAAGTAAAACTTATAAATATAAGGTAACTTACTGTACATGGCTGTGGGACTTGGGAAATGGTCTGGGGAACACGTACATATACCCAGAACTAAAAAAAAAAAAAACTTTCCTCACGATTGCACCTTTTTTTGAGCTTCCGCATTCTATTTTCGAGCCGCGTTCGATATTTTTCGAAAATTCGAGAATTTTAGAATTTTCGAGTTTTCAAGGAATTTTCGAGTTTCCAAGGAATTTTCAAAAATGTAGCAAAAAATGATACAGGAACTTACTGTAAATGGTTCTGGGACCTCAGAAATGGTCTGGGGAACAGACCAATCTGATTGAAAAAGAATCTTATTGGTTAGTTTACCAATCAGATTCTTTCTAAAATAATTTTAATGTATCCAATCAGAATTGCTTACAAATAAAGGTGAAGTTTTAAAACCCTAAAGCTTGAAGCCTGTTATTTGCAGTGTATATGTTTTCAAGGACATGCTGAAAGGCCGCTAACGGAGGGGGTAGATGACCGGTCCTCTATTTTCTGTATAGGAGTGCTAAAGTCTGGGAACATGAATTTGAACATTCGATAATTATCTAACGTTCAAATTTGTGTGTTCAAGTTTGGGTCTAGTCCATCTCTAGTCATGAACTTCCTACTGTGCTTTTTCAGAAATCCCCCCCTTAACAATCCTGCGCTTGCCCCTGGATTTAGAGCATTCCAATGGGCAAAAGGCACGTACAGCGCTAGAAGTGCACTATAATGGAGGGGCTGGCGGATCATTTTGACATCCATATCACTGTCTTGGTCCTCCAGAATTGGTTTGTTAATTAACGAATGTTCAGCGTTAATTTACTGCCGCGGTTGTACATTCGCTAAACTGCAATACTGTGTGTTTTTAAATAGGGCCAGTAGACCTCTAAAAGGCCTAACACTAAATTTGTCCAAAAAACTTATAGGGGTGAGGGGTGGTGTTTAGTCTTCAAAAGGACTTTTGGGTCCCAAATTGTGTGAATACAGGAGTGGTTAACAACAAGTGCTAATCCACCACACTAAAATTCACACACAGTAAGCTTCAAAAGCATGGAAAAAACTCTGTAACTCCTACACTGTCAGGTCTCCACTAAACTCACTTTAACACACTGACCAAGTGGCGCCTGTCTAGCTGCCTTTTATACCCAGGGGGTTGGCATGGGTAAAAACAGCTGCCATTGGTGAATTTGATACATGAAAATCTTCGAAAATGTTCAAAGGTGGGTTCGGAAAATCCGCGGATTGACAGATCTCGGAGATCTGCCATGGAACCGGTCCATCTCTAGTTAGTATGCCAATCAGAATTGGTTACAATAAGATTAGAATCTAATTGTAGCCAATTCTGACGGGAAAAGAATGTGATTGGTTGGTATACCAATCAGATTCTTTCTGAAAATTCTGATTGTAACTAATCAGAATAGGATTCTTGTAGAAAGTTCCCCAGACCATTTCCCAGGGCCCTTTACAGCAAGTTACTGTATCATTTTTGCCAAATTGTAAAAATTCAAATTTTCTAGAATATTCGAAACTTCTTGGAATTTTCGAAATTTCCTGATTTTTAGAAAATTTTCGAACGCAGTTCAGAAAAATTTGGAAAGCGGAATTCCGGAAAATCCGCCAGATCCGCAATTTGCGGATCGCGGAAATCCACTGCGGATCCGCGAACTGGCCATCTCTACTGGTCACAGTGGAAATTAACACCACATTTTTGACCCAATCCAAATTGGGTCGGCCAGTGTGTACTGGTGCCTTAAAGGGATAGTTCATCCATAAAAAAATAATAAACTCTAATGGAGACAGGAGAGACACACCACCAGTTTTTGGCTTTGGGGGCAATATGGGAGGACTAGAACTCCTGTCTACATTACAATTATAATTTTGATTAATCAAGGGTGATTTTTAGGGGGTAAACTGCCCCTTAAAGTTTAATGAAACTTAGCTATACTGCAAGTATTCGTAAGAAAAGAAATTTTTATGTTTTTTTTTTTTTTTACAGCTAAGATGTGTGGTACCAACAAATGGAATAGATTAAATGATCAGTAAAAACTCAAAAAACTTCATACATTCAGATCTATTTTAGATGTTAAATCACTGTACAGTGCACATAATGGAGCGAACACTTTTCAGCAGAATGCGCCATTTTTTGCCTATGTTTTGTAGCCATTTCCCTATAAAGATTTAAATTTAAAAACTTATTATATGGAACTCATAATTACTATTTACACAATGCAATGCTCTGCTATGTATACAGTTAATGACAGCAAACATACAGTAAAGCTAGCCTTACACAGTTAGATTGAGTGCATCACAATCGATACTTCCGAAAAATCGATTGTGAAATAGCCATAGATGTTAAACCCTGCTGATGGAGAAAAATATCGTTTTTAAAAAAAAAAAAAAAAACACTTTAGAGTTTAAACCCTGGGTACTTTAAAAGACTTGTACTTATCTATAGATGTTCTGATTGCCAGCACGCTGTTCATCCCTCCTTCTCATCTGTCACTTAACCAATAGGAGGACAAGCTTCTTCAACAGCATGTCTTCCTATTGGTCAGCTCACTGACCATTAGAAGGAATAGGGAACAGCGTCCCGGCAATTGGAACTTCTATAGGTAAGTACAGGACTTAAAAGTTAAACCCAGGAGTGAAGACTCAGCAGTTTACATCCTTAGACTGGGACAAACAAGAGGATCAGGGCTGATGTGAGTATAGTTACCCTTTAATAGTATTTTTATTAATTTAAGTTTTTTTTAAAAATCATTATGTATAAATGGAATCAATCAAAAATCTCAATATATGTATGGCTTAGCGTTGACCATCAGGTAATATTTCTTTAATTTTAGACAGCTTATAATGATCTTTAACTATTTTTCAAGTAATCAGAACAGTACAGATGGCACATATTTTAGACACACCTTTAATATTTACAAAATCATACTTTCAAGATGAAATGACATATAATGCTGCTTAAGATTCAGTGTAAAACAAGCAAACAATGCCAGCATATAACTGTACACTTATCAGAAGGGGCAGTCTTAGAAAATATGGGTCCAAAGGGGTTTCTGGATAATTTTAGTAAAATTTACATTTACATCTGTACCAGTGGTGATTCCACCATAGCACATTAACCATTAAACTACTGTGAGATTGTAAACCACAGAAGTGCAATTCAGTGCAAAACAAAAGTGTTGGGGTAGGTTTAATATATAATGGGTAATTAAACCATTTTACATCTATATGAACAGAAGGTTAAAAAAAATATATATATACGACCAAAAGAAATTTAAAATATATTACAGTTATCAGTGAAGTAGGAAATAAATGGATACAGTAGAAACATTTTTTAAAAAATATATATATATATTTCACAAAGCCTGAAATTGTATTTATATATTAGCACAAAATGAAAATGATTTATATATTCTTATAACAAAAATATGTACTTGACACATATATTGGTATAGGCCATCAATTTGCAACTGTTTTTTATGGGTATTGTAAAGCGAAGACATCCAATGTGTTAATGGCCGCAGTCCTTCTAAAGCCTTTTTAAAATCATTCACTACAAAGTAATAGTTTTTTGCCTGATTGAAAGCTCTATTTGAAGATGAAAAACATCTACTATACAAAAAACTGTTTGGGAACAGGAGCAAGATTAAGGTCTCTTTATGTCAGGGTCCCATTCCTAGTATAGGAGCACATTTCCAAACTCCTTGAAGGGACCTCCAACTAAACCCCCAATTTTTTCATCAGCTGATATCCAATCCTACAATAGACTGCACAAATGATCTGTTTAACTCCATATTTATGTAAGCGCAACATCATGTATCAGTGAGCTTTGTGTTTTCTTTTCTTGTGCTTTTTATCTTTCTTTTTACTTTCACATTTAGAACAAAACCACTGTTCATCTTCTGGTGGGGCAGCAGTAATTCCAACACAAGGCCTAAAAAAAAAAAAAAAATACTAGTAATATACAGTTACAGTTTATGAACACACAAAAATGCTGATCAGTACGAAGCTTTTTAGGAAACAGAATTCTACTACAGCATCTACATCAACAAGAGTTTAGCCAAT
The DNA here is from genome assembly GCA_019447015.1 of Hymenochirus boettgeri. Classification (NCBI taxonomy): domain Eukaryota; kingdom Metazoa; phylum Chordata; class Amphibia; order Anura; family Pipidae; genus Hymenochirus; species Hymenochirus boettgeri. The sequence continues at coordinate 155,316,317 of CM033471.1, forward strand.
CATAGACCAGACATATTTGTCCCCTGATTCAAGGGACTTGAAAAGAATATGGTATGGGAAGGACTAATTTCAGAGGTCAGTGTTTCAATAATAAAGTGTTTAAGGGCTAGGCCACACTGCTGCGTTTTTTTTGCGTTTGCACTTGCGATTTTTCAAAATTACTGAAAACGCGGCAACGCAAAAAAACCGCGCGTTTTTCGATGCGATTGCGTTCTGCATTTTTAATCGCAATCGCATGCGTTTTCCTATACTTATTGAAGAAATCGCAAACGCAACGAAAATCGCACATGAAATCGCATGCTATTGCGTTTGCGTTTCAGTGTGGCCTAGCCCTTAGAGGCAAGAAAAGTTCAAAAACTCCAGTAGTAGCCCATCCAGGTTTTGAATGTCCTGGTATAATAATGCACCACCAACAGGTATAAAAACCTGTATGCACCATCTTTCTCAACGCAGATCAGCATCTTGCCACCATTCCTAGCATGTGCGCAAAATTTCATACTTACCTTCCCTGCTACTCCAAAAATGCAAAAGTTAATTACCTTGCTTTCCTGAAGGCAGATATTGAGCCTTCAGTTCAACATCCTATCTCTTAAAGCATTCACCAGGTGTCTGCAAGCAGAATGTCTGCTGTCTTCAGAAACACCGGACAGATAAGCAACTGTTAAAGGGCATGTCCACCCTTAAAGCAAAAAATGATTTACTTAAAGATAGGTGAGGGAGTAACAAACAGGCAGTGGCAGAATAACTGCAAATGGCTGTTTATTTTGAGTTACTTCAACACAACACAACACGAAACGTGTTGTGTTGAAATTACTCACAATAAACAGCCATTTGCAGTTATTCTGCCAGTGCCTGTTTGTTACCCCTTACCTATCTTTAAGTGAATTATTTTTTTTAAATGCAAATTGGATGGATACATTGAGAGGGGTACCTCAACTGCCTAAACACCCAGCAATGGGTTACCTGCCCAGATATTTAAGGATAATTATTGTCCCCATTCTAGCCCATCCCTCCATGCAGTCATTCAATGCTGTCAATTGACATCACAGTCAATGAATGAGCGCTGCTTCACCTGCTGCCACCTCTGCACATGCTTAAGCTTATAAAAAGCTCACTGAGGACAGAGGAGGCAGATATCCTTGCCAGAATGAAAAAAAACCATATTAAATATTGGATTACAATTGCATGTAATAAACTGGTTAAAATAGCAGTTGGGGTTGCAAGTCGATAAATGACAAGTCAGTTTTTTTTTTTGTTTTTTTTTAAAGAGTGGACATGCACTCTTAATATGAAATTTTGTGGGAGGGGTGTCTGTGCCCTTTAAAGTTGTGCATTTATAAGATGCTGACACATGCACAGATTTTAATTATGAAAAAGTAGTTTTGAAATTAGTTAATGAAATTTATTATTTTCATTAAGCACCTTCTCATTATGCTTACTCTTTTCTAGAGGATTGGGCACTTCTAAAAATTATGGGGGAGATTCAATATGGCCCTTTTCCGTCTAAAACCCACATTAACCTGAAAATATTTTGGGTTAACGTGGGTTTTGGACGGATTTTAGAGCACAGCGCCATTTCCGAATGTTTTTGGAAATAGCGTTGTGGTAACGATCCAAAACCCGTAGTGTTAAGTTTTGCGCTACTTTGTAACGTGAAACTTAACGCTACGGCTTGTGGAGCGTAAAAGTCCCGCTCCTTACCTTAGCCCGATCCCGCGATGCAATAACTGACTTAATCTCGTTTACGTCAGTTATTGTATCGCGGGATCGGGCTAAGGTAAGTTACGGGAGCAGCGATATTGAATCTCCCCGAAAGTATATTAAGGAAACAGAAAATCACCTATTCTTAGAACAATAACTGACTTTTATTTAACGGATGGATTTGTAGGAAGAATAAAGGAAGAATAATTTTGTTCTACTTCTTCTTGGGAAACTGGGGAAGGGGGTTTTGCCTTATGGTCAACTCTTAAGCTTCATACACATGTGCGATCGTGTAAGCACGGGCATTTCTGGGAATAATTGTGCCGTGTATGTGCACTTTGCTGGCCGAAATGGCCGTTCGGTTGGGGATTGTTGCTGGCTGGATCTTCAACAGATTAGCAATCTTGGCCGACAAAGTGCCCATACAAGGCACAATTATCGCCCGACACGGCCATGCATACACACTGTGCGTCGCTAGTTGGCCCCTGCGATTGCAAGTGTGTATGAAGCTTTAGGTTGTGTACAGAGAGACCTAAATGTCATTGATCCGGTTGAAATATCAGAGGTGATTTTCAGCTGCAACAGCTGATCAACGGTTGTCCAAATCAGACAACCGTTTGATCCAACACGGTAGTAAATTTTGGCTGACCATGCAGTCTCTAAGGGACCACACAACTGATCATGGCGGAAGACAACTAACAATACTTGGATCTGGATGACTGGTTGATTGGGAATAACATTTCAGCCTGTGTTTACCCAGCCATAGAAATTTTTATTTAACCTGGTATAGTAGTAGTACTAATTACTTTCATTGTTTGCAGGCAGCTCTGTATCACATGGTATCTTAATTCTTATATAAAGAAGGTAATCTTAAGCTGGCCATACACCACATTCTTACCTACTGATGTTCCAATGTTCTGACAACTGCCCATCTTGATCATGCACAGGAATGTGGGCATGTAAAACAGCCACTGCACTTGACATTTATACCACATCAGAACGTCAAATTGACATAACACAGAGACAGTGAATGACCAGGTTAAGTCTACCTGTATGACACCAACAAGAGTGCTGAATGCTGCCTCTGTGCCCCACAAACTGACAAGGAAAAAGGTATTGTATGGTTTAGAAAGCAATGCCATGTTTAGGTTAGGATTAATTCTTCAATTGTCTGAACTAACATTTAAATACTTAATACGGTCTGCAGTATTTTTGTTATGAAAAGTCACAAATATATGAAAATAAAGCTCTCTTACCAGTGGTACCAGTCGTCACATATATCGCATCCAATCATTGGACTGCCGTCATCAGGTTTATTGCATCCAGGACAGATCCAAATCTGGTTACCCCACTCATCTCGGATCTATAATAAATTGAATACATTGAATTGATCTTACAAGAAATACTATTCAGTAATATTCTAGTACCAGGCCCTCTCCCCTTTTACAGAAATTCTTGCATACGGTTCATTATTTTAAATTTCAAATAGGATATTTAATAGGTTGCGGTTAAAGTTTCTAAGTTGGATGAAGTCTCAAAAAACTACCAGAAGCCATGCAGGCCTCACAATACCACTAGAAAACCCACACTTACCCGACATTACATCAGGTAGCATTGGATTTTCATGGCTTTGGGCTATAGCTCCCAGGTTTACATTTCCCGGTTATTTATAGGTTTTCCACGCACAATGTCCAAAGGCCAATCCTATACACAGAAGGTGGAATATATGATATAGTAGGGATTAGGAAATTGCTGGCAGCAGAAGGATAAAGTAACTCTAATATAAAGACAAAGACAATTGACTAATCTATCTAATGTCTAAAGACCATATTTGACAAGCAGTTCTTATCTTGAGATGTTTCTCATTTGGCCCATTTCTGCCTTGCCCAATCTCTGTTTTTCTGATAAACTGCTTGATATTGTTGAGCGGTCGATTGGAAAGACGGGTTTCGACATTTTGAGCAATCCGATCAAAGTCTATAAATCACTCCAAATTTGGATAGGGTGCTTTAGACTAGACATTTGTCTATAGACAAACGTTTAATCTCTGTAATGTTTAGATTACATTTATAGATGAACACCTACTGATAAAACAAACCGCAACAAACCTGATGCATTTACCAGAACACAAAATATAGAAACCCAACAGGGGGAAACCCTATAGAGTAAGCCAATAGCTTTTACAAACAACATCTCAACAACTTTCTTAAAAATGGTCGATACATTTGAATTGTGACTATGGATCTTACAATCATGCCATTATTTTCCTTTGAGACTAGATAGGTCATTGTTAAAATGTTAAATGTTTTAATTAAAAATTATAATCAGGTATAGGTCATGAAATACTGTTAACCTATAGCACAGCATTCAAGAACTGCCACTGAAATAGGAAAAGGTTTTGTTTTAACATCATTATTTACATATTTACATGAGGAATGGCCACCAGAAAATCAATGTACCCTGGATGTATGCGGAAAGGAAAGAATGAAAACTCACTATTTTTTAATTCTATTAAAATATTGTTGGAGGGTTTGATGTAAATAATTTTGGAAATGACTTAACTGGACCAGATTTTTATCATGTCATGATACATAAAACCTTAAAAATAAGAGAGGGTTTGACTTATTGTCCTCAAGATTCACATATTTTTTATAGTTATTTTGCACTGAAATAATCCCACACACTAAACCCCAGTTCATTGCCACTGCAGATGTTTGGAAACGGCAACTCCCAGCAACTAAAGCATGCTAAGAGTTGTAGTTTCCAAACATCTGGAGTGCCAAGGAATGGGGGTTACTGTATGGGATTACTGTCCATTTAAAGGGCAACTAATGTCTCAAAACAATACAGAATCAGGAGGATGGTATCTATTGTTAAAAAGATTGCCTTCTGATTCTGTAAAGTTGAGACATAAGTTAAGTTGCCCTATAAACGGGCAGCATAATTCCCATACAGTAATGTACATACTGGATTTGGCTATTACTGTATGGGGCTACTTGCTACTAGCCAGCACTCAGCCGGGACAAATGACTGTCAGTCGTAGAAATAGTGGCTGTGGGCGACAGTTTGCACAACCGATTGAGGGGTCTCATAAGGGAACCCCCACCCACACCATGCTACATTTCCGGCCAGTCAACCGATACACGCCACTATTGGTCAGTCGAAAATATTGTATGGTATGTACCCAGCCTAACCTTAATAAAATTATTTTAAAATGTCCTGGAAAAGCTAATTTCCAACCACTGATTAATTTCAACCCATAAGGGCCAGCATGCTGGGACGGAATAGGTTAAGAATAATCTCAGATTTTAAGTTCAAAGTAGCCATTAAAAAAGTGCCCATTTCATATCAAATTCAAGTGAAGCAAATCTTTAGAGCTAGCGTCTTTCAAACTACAGATACTGAGATTCAATACTGAGATTCTGCTGCTCTACAAAAGCTAAACGGTAGTTTAAACACTTGGCTTGTATATATGGGATGTAGCATCACAGGGTTAGCAAAGCTAGTTCTGTTTATCTGTACCTTCTGCAATCATATAAGAGAGAGAATTGTTTTTTCTACTAAAACTAACATGTTGTTTTGCTGAAGCTGACCCCTAAATGAAATGGCTTACTTTGAGGTAAAATCAGTAAATATATTTTTACCGCAGGTATGTTCTGTTTACGTGCATCTCTCGTATTCTAACTCTATAGTTATATGCCTCACCAGTGGGGTATATCAGAAGTATTCTGTGTATTTTGCAATATAGGAAACTGTTCCTTATTAGCATTTTTACTTATTAGCCAAATAGTTCGGTTCAATTTGCTGATAAGATCATGGATATAAAAAGTTGTTACTCAGTAACTTTCCATTTGCTTTATGACATGTCTGACAATGTGAATTAACGGACAAGAGAAACAACTGGAAATGCAACAATATAAAAACTAAACAGTGGAGCTGGAAGCCAAAAAAGTTCATGAACCATTCTTTATGGTGACCGAAAGATGCAGAAAGAATCCAAGATATTTAATACTGAAGTATTTAAAACAAGTAATGGGCAAAGCTTTGGATTAACCCTCTAATTCAGCTATACTGTAAAAATTTACTTTTTAGAAATAAAAAGTACCTGGTACAGGCGAGGTAGGATTAATTATTCCCACCTCCCAATATTGTTTTGTTGAGGAGATACAGCACATACAGTTTTAATTTGCCAGGTTGTGGCCCTGGGCCTTACTTTATTAAAGATGGTGCTGAAGCACTCAGGAAGCCTGGCACAAGCAGATTTCTTTGTGCTGCTGCTTCTCATAGAAAATATATTGGAAATTAGAAATTACCAATCTTACCTTTCTTCCACTGGTATTTTTCTTTTTTTTTTTTAAAAAAATTTATACGAACTATAGTTCTCCTTTAAACACTTTGCTTACATTAAAAGGTAATAAAACATAAAATAAGAGTCAGTCAATCTTTAAATGTTGTTGGCTTTTATAAAAATAACTTATTAGTTTTAACAGGTTTCCATTTAATTGCCCACTTTGTTCCATATAAACATTTAATTTATTAATATAGCACAATATTGCATTAGTGCCCAAGTTGGAACAAGGACATATTCTGCTTATATAAAAGGAGAAAAGGAGTGTCCACAGATAAGCTTCCATGGCTGATGAATCAGTAGAGGTAATATTAGCAAAGAATAGTAACATATACTGCTGCACAACTATTGAACAAAAAAGACCAAAAACAGTGCACTTACCACATAGGTACTGACAGTTTCTGTTACAACACTTCTGACAGGTGTTTTAGAGGTGCCAACATTCTGACCTGCTGGAGGAGGAGCTGGCGTTGGTGATGCAGCTGCTGGAGCTGGAGGAGGTTGAACAGGAGGAGGAACAATAAGAACCGGTGCAGGAGCTGGAGAAGGTGCTGGAGGTGGTGACTTGGGCAAAGAAGGTGGAGGGCCAGTTTTAGACTCTGGTGTAGATACCACTTTGCTGATGACACTATAATAAGAAAAATACCAAAAAATATCTATCAAATTTTCACGTTTTGATACCTACACAAGAGCCAGGCAGAGCAGCAGCACCGCATAATCTTGAACCATCAAAAAAGGAAACACTTACAGGAAGATCCAATGAACAAATATATATGCAGACAGTTCAATGTATAACAACTTGCCTGCCCAATTTTTTTCATGTTGCTAACTTGCATTTAAAGACCAAATACATTCAGGGAGATTTAAACACAGCCGCACTGGGTATATATCCCTTACAGAGGTTCAATAGCGGCTTTGCGGCTCTAGGTAAATCCTGGAAGGGATTAACCCTTGGGTGACAATTTAACGTAACTAGTCAAGTAGTAAGGGCTGCAAAGTCCCTACAAAACTGCTTCATTCGAAAAGAAATATATGTCTCTCTAACCTTTGCACTGAAATTAATAGTTAAAAGGGTATCTCCACCTGCCAAAACCAAAAATTCAGAGAAGGTAGTAAAACACCCAAACCTAGAACTCCCTAGCTTTAAAACCCTGAAATCAGCTCCTAAATGTGCTTATCAGCCCTCATTCCTTGCCCATTCTGCTGCTTCCATGCACAGAACAGCAGAGGAGGCCGGACCAACAGTCGCATCTGTGCTTAGCAGGGACTCAGACATGTGGCATGTGTAGTGGGAGAGCTCTACTGCACATGCGACAAACCTCTCAGAGGCACAGAGATGTAGAAACTGATCATACACTGAGATGCTTCCTAATCTCCATTTTCTGTACTTTTTCCAGGCTGTGCTGGATAACCATATGCAGCACCGTCATGGAGTCTTAACACTACATAGTGGCAAATTTTAGTTTGGGTTGGACATGGATATTTAGTAAACACTCTAAATATTTCCTTATGGTATCTAAATAAAGTCCTGAGTACCAAGCCTTCGTTCTCCAGTCTACAGAGCTAACAACTAACCAACTTTAGAACCAGCCTTAGAAATTAGATGATGGACTAGAACCCACTAACTCAGCCAAAGTGTCTCAATATGACAGGAGAAGGAGAAAAATGTGCTAAACTGTTAATAAGCTATTACTTAAGTAATAGTAAAAAGTAACTAGAAATGTGCCAATGAAATGTGGATTTTAGAAGATTTATAGATTTACAGGAAAACAGCTTAAAAGAGTGCAATGAAAAATAACTTTGTAGTCAATGTCTCCTTTACTTTAGTAACTTTATTACTAATCTTTTATTAAAAAAGAAAAAGCAGTGGATGCCTGTGGAGGTTCTCATTCATCCAGGTCATGGTAAATCTGTAATATGGAGTTAGATCATTTGTACTTGAAGTTGTTTCCACTTTCTCAATTCAGAATGACCTGTACAATAAATATCCTGGTGTGTCCCCCAATGTGTGATCTTGCTGTTACATGCTGAATGGGACTCATTCCAGAGTATTTATTGCCAACAGATTCTTGTACAAGTCATTGTGAATTGAGAAAGCCAGTTGGATGTCTAGCGAAACAACTTCAAGAACTAAACTAAGTTCAGTTGATCTAACTGAATACCACAGATAAAGCACCTCACAAATTTAATGTAATAAACATACATATCCACTCTTTCTGTAACCAGACAGAATGATTGAATCCAGGTCCTAATCTGCCCAAATATGTGCTGAGAAACCTGGGCCCATTAAATTCATCCTTGGGCTGCCGACAGAAGCAGTAGTGGATTAAATACATGCCAACATAGCAATCAGATGACAAGATTATTCAAACACTGGCTGCCAAAAGTCTGTCTAAACTTTAACATCAATTAAGAATTGTGTGTTTTCGCCCCATACATTCAGCAATTATATGAGCAGTCAGGGACGGCCTTTGATATGGGCGACCTGTGCGGCCACACAAGTTGCATTACCAGGGGGGCGCCAGCTGGGAGTCTTAGGTCATGGACCTGTAGGCCAAAGTTGTGCATCAGTGCCACAGCCCCCCAGTTATGGTCCTGCAGATTAAATGTTGGTATCAGCACCACCCCAAATACAAAGCCCCAACACATGTAAACCTTACTTAAGATGTATGTGTGCTTGTCTGCCTGTGTATTTAGTGTGTTATGTGTTAAGTAATGATGTACGCACGATATATACAATTATGCACTGCAAGCAGCATTTAGCAGTGTATTGTGTGTCCAGGGGGTGTTTTGGAGGGGGTGCTAGGCGCCAGTAACAAATCTTGCACAGGGTGCTATTTATCCTAAGATCGGCCCTGTGAGCAGTCTGTCTAAATGGTGAAAATGGCATCTTACTGTGGTCTTTATATAAAAAAATCTCCTTGCTTATAAAAGTGCATAAACAACTTATCAGAATCTGATTATTCATGTGCAGTAATTAGATCAAAATTCCTGTGTTTTCTTTTTGAATGGACAACACACAGCTTTTAACCATCTAAATAACTAGCCTTTTGCCTTAAGCAGTTTCTCGTTGAAGCATGCTATTATTCAAAGCAGAAATCTTCACATTCTTTTTTGATCTCAAATAACTTTTCCGATTAACATGGAGAAATTTCATGTACGTTCTTAAAGGGCATGTCTACCCCCAAAAATATAATTTTACCCAGTAATGGCCCCACTCTGTAGTGTAATAAAATCATTACCTTGCATCCCAGCTCCAAATGGCTGCCCTGCCATGCCCCTCCAAAGTCCAAAAAACTGGCCACCAGGAACCTTATAGGACTCTGCCTCCTGTCTCTCCTCCGGGAGAATTTGCACATGCTCAGTGCAACCCTCCCCCCCCTCCCTCTCCCACCTGTTTTGCTCTCCCTCTTCCTAGCATAAAACCCCTTTGTGGTATAGCAGGGCTTCCTCCCCCTGCCCCAACCGCTAGAATAGTTTTGTCACAAACTCCCCCGAACTCTACTTACCTTACCTCTCTCCACCGGCATTCTACACTGCCGGCAGCCTCTCAGCCAATCACGGACGCGGCTGCTGGTCCCGCCCTCTGATTGAAGTTTCATGCAAGCAGAGGGCTGGGACAGTGCATCGGAGGAAAGAGGGAAGGTAAGTATAGTTCTGGGGAGTTTCTGACAAGAATATTATAGCAGTTGGGGCTGGGAGCCCTACTATATAACAAAAGTAAGAAAAATGGGTGGACATGCCCTTTAAAAACCAATATATAATTGGATTTTAAATCCCCCTTTACAGAACCAGACTTCTGAAGCCATATACACTTTAATGCAGTTATCTAGCTGTTGGACAATTTATTTTTTTAAGCAATAAAGCACTTTATTCCACCATGTAAAATAATTTGGGGTCAATTAGAACAGCAATAAACATACAGGGAGATTCAATAAAAGTTCTTATCGTTTAAAATGGTGCTAATTTTGCCCCAACCAATCAGATGTTAGCATTCAAATGTTAAATAAGATCTGATTGGTTGGGGCAAAATTAGCACCATTTTAAACGATAAGAACTTTTATTGAATAACCCCTATAGGCTATCCCCGTCAACTTTCCATTGTTCCAAATTTTCCAAGCAGTGCTATACACTTCCACATCTTCTCTTTGCAGTTAATTTTTTTTCCTCTCATTTTTTATTCCACTTCAGGTTCTCCTTCATAGACTTCTGTTGAATGAGCAATCTCTAGCAGAGTAACCAACACCGCCCACAGCTGCATCCCACAATAGATCCATGCTGCTAGAATTACATTTTTGGAGTATTTGGTCACGCTGCCCTAACTGTTGCAGACACTAGGTTAATTCATAAAAACGTGCAGAAAGAGGGATTTTCAGCAGGATTCCTTTACCTGTTTCCCCACCACAAAACAGTGAAATAAAAAGAATGGGTCATGGGATGCTTGGCCTGAAATGCAAACCCCAGTGCATTACAAGTCAATAAAAAGCTACCCATCCTTCCCAGCCACATATAATGAACCAAGGTGAAGGTCGAACACAATCTGGATGTCCCCATACAGGGTCCATCGATGATCCCTATTCTTCCTCGGTATGCATACACCAAGATGGCAGCTTTTAAACCTTTTGAGACTCATTGCTAATTAATGGTAAATTCTAAATAGGCATTCATTAAAACAAGCATAACAACTTATTATTTACAACAATAAATACTTGATAAATTACCTTTTTAGACCCCAAAATACAATATTATATCTGCATACAGAATGTTAGTGAGAGACATCTTCAAGAAGTAGAAAAAACTAAGCATCACAGCAATCCGTTCAAATTCCTTAAATTTCGAGGAATACTGTGGGTTTCTAGTTTTGCTACTGGTTAACGTTGCTTGATAAAGCCAAATGCTGTTATTTCTATTTCTTCTCATTTTTGAATTGTATCTCCATCAAAAGTTTTCAAGTTACAGACACAAAATTGTATACATTTTAGAGAAGTATGCTCTCTTCTGGAGGAAGTATTTCTGAGTTATCAGCGAATTTACAGATAGTTTTGACCCATAGCCTTTAATAGGTAGAACCTTCAAAGGTGAACACACTGAGATTTAATCAACGGACAATTCCCAAAGGAAATGCACCGGGATCTGAAGCTATTCCTACACTAACTTACACACACAGAAATTCACAAAGAAAACACAAAAAAACTTAAATTTATAGACCCATCCAAGGCTATTCTTCTATAATCTACTAGAAGTACCACTTTTCAAAACCGTGAATGGTGCAATAGGCATATTGAATTGGTAGGCATATCAGTGCAGAGTATTTCCGCACTGTAAAGAAAAGGTGCAAATATGCAATATTGATAGGTGTTTTGACTTTAACCCACATTCTTTCCTAATAATCTGCCCAAGTGGATGCAGATATAAAGCTGACAAACCGCTAATGTTTAGCAGAATTTTAATGTCATATGCTTTCCATGCTACAGTGTTGGACAGGACAAAATAAATCACAGAACTGTATTTTAGATAATTTGGTTTGTGAACTTAAATTGGATAAAATAATACACATAAAACATATCATGCATGGAAAATAAAAGCAAAATGTAGATTATACAAATTCAGTTAGCAAAAGTCAAGATTCACAGGCATAAGAAAATATTTGAAATGACAATGTCAGTTAAACAGTTTCCTTTATAGTGGGTTTGCAAACAACAATCTTCATCTTGATGTTCTACTTCCTACTTTAGTGGTCAGTAGATGTTGCACATTAAGTGCCTGCTTTTATTAAATCAATTAGTGAACTGCTGCTTGATAAAATCAAGGAATGTTGTAACATATTCCTCAAATATTACCTTTTAAATGTTAGGCTTAAATAAACTACCACCACCTAAACCATAACGGATAAGATCTGCTAAAAAACACTAAAACACAAATTATGGAAGCTGTGGCCAGAGATAAGTGTAATTTGCAGACCAACATTTAATTTATGAAGGGATCAAAATTAGATCTAATTGCATTAGAGTTAAATACAGTAAATTTTCCTTGTTATATACCTACTTGGCAGCCAAGAAGCTTTATTGTGCCCACAGTACCTAATGACTGGCACCACTCATTTGAGTTTCAGTCTTATTGGAATAACAGATACATTAATTTAAAGAAGCTTTAGTGTCTTTCCCCCTCTTTTCTAAGGCTTAAATCCAGTTAAACTTATTTGCTTATAATTATTATATGGGACATCGAATTCTGGAAACAGAGACCGCGCAATCGGTCAAGGGCCAATGTCGGCCGGGTCCACTATTGCCACGACCGACAGTCATTTGTCCCGATCGAGAGTTTGCATCGAACACTTGGTCAGGACAAACAATATCCCTGTGTGTACCCAGCCTAACAGTTTTCATTTGCCAGGTTAGTCCTGGACTAATCCTTTATTAAAGTTAGTGCTGAAGCCAGGAGGGTGAATTGCAGAATTTGTTTTCTTTGAGCTAATGCTCCTCACAGAAACAGTATTGGGAGGTAGAAATTACCAGTCCTATATCCCTGTCCCAAGTACTTTTCATTTGAACCGTATTTTAAAAAACTAAATACAGGCAATAGTTATCCTTTAAGAAAATTAAAAAAAGAAAAATTGCCCAGTTTGTTAATTTGCCTCTGCCAAATATGCTTGTGGAGGTTCTCATTCATCCAGGTTATGGTATATCTGTTGTATTCAGTTAGATCAACTGGACTTAAAGTTTAGTTTTTGAAGACATTTTGCTAGTCATCTGACTGGCTTTCTCAATTCAGAATGACTTGTGCAAGAATCTGTTGGCAATTATGTACGCTGGAAAGTCCCAATTAGCATATCACAGCCAGGTGTTCATGACATTTTGAATGCAAGGCGTGATTGCATTGTGGCTAAGAGGTGTTATAGGAACGCACAGGGTAAGGCATCAAAACAGCATTATACATGGCAGACAGTTGGTCTCGAACCTCTATTCAGGCTTAAAGGGGAACTGTGGTCCAAAAATGACTTTAGGTAAATTGATAGGAATTGCTCTCCTGAGAATTTTTGCAATTTATTTTCATTGTTTATTTTGCATAGTTTTGAAGATATTTACATTTTTGTGTGTGATATGGCAGCAGCATCACCACGTCCCCTGCACTTCCTGCTCTGAAACCATGTTAGTCAATCTGCCCTGTGTCTCCTCCTCCCCTTTGCAGCCCCCCCTGGTCCCTCCCACTCATGGACCCCATGGTCCCTCCAGTTGCAGCCCCCCGTGGCCCATTCTCTTACAGCCCCATGTGGCCCCGCCCACTCATGGGCACCTAAGCCCTGCCCACTCGCGGATGCCTAACCCCCTGCCCACTCATGGGTGCTGTGGGCCACTCAGACCCCCCCCCCTACAGAAAACTCTGTGCAAACAGCCTTTTTTAGGCAGAGTGAGAACTCTGCCTGAAAAGGCTGTTTTCACATATGGGAAAGAAGGGCTGTAGATTCCCTTACCTACTGTGTCAGGACTTTACACAGCAGAGAGGAGGAGGGACTTCCTGCCTCCCTCACACACTGAGGGAGTCTGAGGCTCACTGTGCAGGAGAAGACTTAGGAATGTCACATGTCAGCCTCCCACCCATTAACTTTCTGGTCAGTCATTTCTTTATATCTTGGGCTGTGGAGCACCTAGAGAGGCGGTTGATGGCCTTTCATTTTAACTCAACTTGTTTGAGAGCACAGTGAAGAGTGCTCCGATTTGTATGTGGGGGAGACCCAACAGCAACTGCACCAGCATATGGCCCAGCACAGAAGAGCCAATTCCTTGGGTCAGGAAAAAGGACATAACTTTGAAGATTGTAATGTCAACATCCTTTCAAAGGAACAGGACTGGTTCAAGAGAGGCCATTTATGTGAAAATAAAGAAACCAAGCCTGAATAGAGGTGGGTGGGGGGTGGGTTTGACACCAACTGTCTGCCATGTACAATGCTGTTTTGACGCCTTACCCTGGGCGTTCCTATAACACCTCTTAGCCACAATGCAATCACGCCATGCATTCATAAGGTCATTAATACCTGGCTGTGATATGCTAATTTGGACTTTCCAAGGTACATAATTGCCAACAGATTCTTGTACAAGTCATTCTGAATAGAGAAAGCCAGTTGGATGACTAGCGAAATGTCTTCAAAAAGTAAACTTTAAGTCCAGTTGATCTAACTGAATACAACAGATATACAGTTAGAAAATATTTGTAACATCTGATTGGTTGCAGTAGATTAAGAACAAAGCAAAACCTGGCACCTCTTATTAAAAAAGGCTACTAGTTTCTAGGGGAAATACTGTATGTTGAAAATAGATGCCATGTTCTTGTGATTCCATGAGCCAAAGGGGGTAGGGGAAAAAATCAAGAATCCATCTATTTACTGAAGAACACCAATCTTTAACTTACCAGTTCCTGCAGCAATCAAATGACGTGATGCTTGACAAGACAGCATCTAACGTTAATTACCAGCACTATGACAAATTATTTACTGAGCTCTATTTCCATATATTACTTTTGTTCAAAGTGCAGACAGGAATTGTTTGATTTAATACAATAAAACAAGTGTGTGCATGTATGCGGGGAGGGGAGTTTGCACCCATCAGAGTTTACTCAATAATACTTTAATACAAAGTGCAGACAGGAATAAAGCTTGTAATGTAAGAATGTAATACAGTAGGTCAAATATGGGGGGCTGGCATAACATGGTTTTATGGTATAAAGTAATCAAATAAACTCTTGCATTAGAGGACAATTACGATTTACCATCATATAGCATATAAAGACTTCATACAGTTTAAGAGGAATGGGAACCTCTGTAGAAACTTAAGATCTGAGTGAAGATGTTCCTTCAGGAACATCCTACTGCTGAGTAAGAATTGTAAGTCTTGGGAAGGGGGTATGATGCTTGCAGTCCATAAACAGCCAATCAAGAATAAATTTGGTACAACACTTCTCTGATATAGATTAACATTAATGTTAAGTACTTACATTGTATCTTGGCCAGCACCCACCCTCAGAGTTAGTCTGGGGATTACTGGAGAAGGAGCAGGGACAGTCAGCTCAGTTTTAGCCTGATAAATAGAATGTAGATATAGAACAATGTTATCTAGAAACAGTAAAAACTGAAGTGTAGAATAATATTAGCCATTACAAAGAGGATGTTTCCAGCAGCAATAAAGCATATTAGTAAGGTCAGGTAAGATATCACCTGACGTTTCTGCAAATCTCTGACATTTGCCCAGGATGATCATTTTTTGATAGATGATATGTAGATCGCAAATAATGATTCAGTCAGGGAACATCACTGCGGAACATTACGATTGATCAGATGTGCATGTTGAAACGATCACTGAATCAATGTAATTATTAAGCAGTGTATGGCCAGCATAATGAAAAATATAGTGCGTGATTATATATTTTACATTTAACAAGATTAGACACAACTAAACATTTTAAGAAGCTATTCATTGCTTATTTATTGAAATTACAAATTTGCCCAATGGAATTATCAACGAGAAGGCAGTTCAAACTTCGTGAACCAATGTAACCAGCTTTGTGAATAGGGAATATTCCTTCCACCCAATATAATACTGTCAAGCCCTCTAAAAGCCTTATTGCAGTACTGTATTTCCTATAATCGTTTAAGGATTTAAATTTCATCTCTTCTACCTCAGGGCACATCAGATAAAGCTTTAACTCTTCATTTCTCCACAACACCCCAACAGTGCAGTCTTGCCAAAAATTCTTATAATATAAAGAGGGAGGCATTTAGAAAATCTTGACTAGCAGGACAAAGGTGGATTTAAGACACACTTATCAGCTATCGGCTTTACAATTTCATTCAATACAGGGATTCTTCCGTGCATGTGAGCTTTATAGTTTATCTTCCTGACAGGAGCTTTCTGATGGCTAGTGGGCAGTCTTGTCAATTTAATCTGTTATTATTGCTTTCCTTCATTTCTCATCCCCTCCCCATTTTAAATCTTAGAAAAGCTAAGAATTTAACAACAAGGAAACTACAAGGGTTTCAAATTTCGCAGACAAGTCTTTAGGATGCACTTTACAGATAAGCACAAAATTAAACTAACTCTATACCGGTATTTGGACAACAGAATACCACTGATTTACTTTGTGTAGTAAGTGAATAAAAAATAACCATACCTTTTCATGTTTATGTTTGTCTTTTTCCTTCTTGTCCTTCTCTTTCTCCTTCTCTTTCTTATCCTTTTCTTTTAATTTTTCTTTTTCTTTCTTTTTCTTTTTTTCTTTCTTGTCCTTTTTCTTGTCCTTCTCTTTGGGTTTCTCCTTTTCTTCAAACAATTTTTCTTGAAGTATAGGTGACATGGAAGGCAACAAGGAAGGCAACCTGACAGCATTTGGGGTACTTATCATAGACAGGCCAATTTCCTTAGGTGTTATCATGATAGGAGTAGTTGGGACTTTCAGCTTTTCTTCTTTGCTCTTGTCTTTTCCTTTTTTTTCCTTATCTTTTTTTCCCTTTTCCTTATCCTTCTTTTTATCTTTATGTTTCTCCTTGTCTTTCTTTCCACAATTTTCCTTTTGCTTTGATTTAATATCAAGTTCATTCAATTCTTTAAGCTTTATTCTGTGCTGATCGTCATCATCTCTATTTGGATCCTTCCACAAAACTCTCCCATCTTTACTGCCCTCCTTTTCTTTATTTTTATCTTTGTTTTTATCCTTAGTTCGTTCTTTTTCTTTGTCCTTCATCTTTTCTTTGTCCTTCTTCTTTAACTTTGGTTTTAACTCCTTCTTTGTCTTCTTTTTTACTTCTACTGGAGAGGCTACTTTTATTTTGTCTTCATACATCTTTAAAAGAGGTTCTGGAGTAGGTGGTGAAGCAGAAGGTGAGGAGTAACATGAAACATTGTTGACAGGTGTGTTGGTTGGGGCCTCCTGGTTAACCTTTCGAATTACTTCATTAATGGAGTCATCCATTGTCCATGAAATGTCTGAACTAGATGTGCCAGCAGAAGGTGGTAATGGAGTACTTGAGGCCTTTCCCATTATGTTAGAGGCTGAAATCTTAGGCGTAGCAGGCTCTGAAATAGTGAGTCTTTTAGGACTAGTAAAAGCTTCACCCTCTGATTCTGATCCTGAGGAGAATTCAAAAGGGTCAGGTTCTCGCTCTGCACAAGCACGGGCAATAACAGCGTCTATTGAATCCTCAATGGTGTTGTCAGCTACTGGTGTTTTTTTCGTAGAATTTTCAATATTTAACATGTCCAAATCAACTGATGCTTGACTCTGTTTCACCTGAATATTATCCCTTACAAATTTTTCACTTAAAGCAGCCAATGGAGTCCGATTTGGAGTATCTGCCTTCACCACGGGTGGGACAGCAGTTAATGATACTTTAGGACTTTTTGGACTCTTGGGACTTTTAGCTCGTCCAGGTGATTTCTTTTCTTTTGGTGCACTTTTGGGAGAGCGTATAGGACTGCCAAGAGCAGAAGCAACTGGGGTTCCTTTAGGTGACTTTGTTTTTTGCCCTGGGGACCCTCCTTTTGATTTAACTTTGGGGGTTAATGGTTTTGCTTCCAAAGGCTTTGGAGTTAGACTCTGAGATTTTATAACAGGGGTAATAATGGTTTGCTCTGATGAAGACACAGCCAAGTCTGGACCATCAAGTATATGAGATGGGGAAAGAACAGCAGGTACTTTTTGAGAGTTTATAGAACTAAGAGGCTCTCGAGGTTCTAAAGAACCATCTAAAACATCTCCTTTACTGTTCAACAATCGTGGCCTTTTTGCAAAAGGCATTTCCAAACTTTCTGGACTATCTATTGGTCTTTTACTTAAATAATTTTCATCATTAACAGTCTCATCATCTTCAATCTCTCCTTCTTCTTCTTCTTCTTCTTCTTCAAGAGGAACTTGCATAGCTTCTGCTGATGTCCCTCCATCTGTGGGAACATGCTCCTCTTCTTCCTCTGCAAAAAAAATATCATACTCTCAGTAGAGGTTAAAGGGAAACTATAGTGCTTATAAAGGTTTTTTCAAAAAGAATTAAAATAAAAAGTACCTGAGGCAGGGAGGTAGGATTGGTGCTTTTTACCTCCCAATATCCTTTCTATGAGGAGCAGCAGGAAAAAGAAAACTGCTTCTGCCAGTCTTCCTGAATGCTTCAGCACTATCTTTAATATATGGCCCAGGGCCATAACCTGGCAGATAAAAACTGTATGTACTGTAGCTCCTCAACAAAACAATATTGGGAGGTGGGAATAATCAATCCTACCTCGTTGCCCCAGGTGCTTTTCATTTTTAAAAAGTTAATTTTTTCGGTATAGTTGTCCTTTAATGAACAAATACACTGTGCAACTGTATAGAACATGTCAATTTTAGGTTTTCTATTCAAAACAGTTATTTTAGCTGTCACAAAACAAAGCTATTTGCTATAGTGAAAAAGGTGTCTTTTCTAACATTACCACAACAGTTTTTTGTTTGTAATTTCTACAGTTTCCTATGAAAGAAATAATTAGTTAATAGAAATTAGTACTAAAATTAAAACCGATAAACACCTTTATGGATAAGGTACAGGTACAGAGTAGCATTCCCTTAACTCCAAAGTGAAATATCCTATCAACAGTGCTTAATGTTTACGTTCAAGTGTAGTTCAGCCAGCCAGAATTCTAACTTATAGCAAAGTTCAACTGACCAAGGGTTTGGGAAGGGTAAATAACCCGTACTAGCTTTTTAAAATTTTTTTTTTTTATCGTTTTCTTGTTTGCTTTTAATATAAATATAAGTTCTTTAATATACAATGAAAAACTAAAAAAAAACAAGGTGCCTCACTCTTATCCATATTTAAAACTATTATTGTGAGAGCTTAAACCATATTTGATTATAAATAAAAAAATGATTTAATGTCTATAAATTACCACATATAAAACAGTAGCATTGCTAAATATTCTAATGTGTTTTATGAGAAAATAAAAATCAGGACAAAAAAATCCTTGTGCTGCTTATACTATAAATGGCTCTGTGTTAAGTGAATCCCTGACAGAGAAGATAAGGTAATCTACAGCCCTTCTCTTTCTGTGTGAAAACAGCCTTTTCAGGCAGAGTTCTCACTCTGCCTGAAAAGTCTGATTCCACAGAGTTCTCTGTAGGGGGGGTGTCCAGGTGACCCACGTGAGTGGGTGGAGCTTAGACACCCGCAGGTGGGCGGGGTTTAGACACCCATGTGTGGGCGGGGCCATGACACCCGTGGGTGCTGTAATATAATGGGCCATGGAGGGCCTGCAACTGGAGGGACCATGGGATCCATGAGTGGGAGGGACCAGGGGGGCTGCAAAGGGGAGGAAGAGACACAGGAAGCAGGAAGTGCAGGGGACCTGGTGATGCTGCTGCCATATCACACACACAAATGTAAATATCTTCAAAACTATGCAAAATAAACAATGGAAATATATTGCAAAAATTCTCAGCAATTCCTATCAATTTACCTCAAGTCATTTTTGGACCACAGTTCCCCTTTAACCTATTCACGTTATATTATAAATGGAGTAATCTACATGGAAACAATGTTGTATCATGGAAAGCCACCCATACAAGAGTATGGTTTGAGTAAGTCTATGGGTACATTTGCTACAAGGATGCTTAAGAGTCTTTTATAAAACAATGCCTATTTAAAGTTCTACTAACTGGCTATTTATGCTATGGACTCCATCTATATAGTCTGTCAAAACAAAAGTTGTACATCTTCATGCATAAACTAACAGAGCACTAACTGTGACAAGGATAAGTTTATTAGCATTTGTACTCCAAACCAAAGGTAGAAGAAAAAAAAAAGGGAGATAAGAGATGAGATTTACTGGATTGTTGTCTGTAATAAAACTATTTTGGAAAATATAGCTTAAAAAACAGATTGGCTGTTTTCTTTTAGGGCTCCTGCTCTTAAAGGGCAAGTCCAGCCCCAAAATGAAAACTTACATACAGGTAAATCACCCCCCCCCCAACCCTAAAGGGTAATAGTTTGAAATGTGAAATATATAAGTCTAACCTGAAATCCTGCACAATGTCCTGTTTCCGCTTCCTGGTTCTTCCAGTTAGTAACGGTCAGTTATGGATTTGACAGTTGACATCACAGCCAATGACTGAATGTTAATCCCGTCTGCCTCTTCTGAGCATGGCCAGGCTCAGTAAAGGGTCAGTACAGGTTTCTAAATGGCTCAGTTTCCATGAGGCATCCAGAAGCCTAGCAGGCAAACAGTAATGAATTCATAGGACAAAGTAGGATATATCAACATATTTTAAAGAGGCCATTCTTTCTAAAAAATGTTCTTATGAGTTCGGAGTTGCCCTTTAAAAACATGACCTTACTTTATATGGCAGATACACAGGTTTATCAACTGTCTGATGACATATTTCAGTTGAATTGTCTGATTCTTCTCAGGAGAATCAAAATATATGGGACCTGCCAAAAAGTCTGTATGCAGACTTATTAAAAAGACAATTATACTCACCTTTTCTCTAGCTACATAGTATCCAGGGTGAGGGCCAATATGACAAAGTCCTCACACCTGGGTACTTTAACAGCTGATATACTTACTCAAAGCAGTTCCTTCTGCCAGAGTACACACTTTTTTGCAGTGTGTCTTCCTATTGGCTACATCGGAAACATAGCAGAAGTTCAGCCGTTAGGTAAACTACTCTGGGAGCGAGGACTTAAACAGTTTTAGGTCCACACCCTGGTTATTACTAATGGGAGTAAGAAATGGAGCGAGGGGGAGGCATATATAATTGCCCTTTAAAGGGGAACTCTGATCTATAGACAAGTTGATTTTAAATGAAAGGTCAGTCTAATACCTTTAAAATGACCACCTCTCCAGGTGCTGTACAGCCCAAAATATGAAAAAATATCTGATCAGAAAGTCAAGGTGTGGGAGGATAACAGATGAAATTCCAACGGCTGCTCCTTAACCTAGCATCCAGCGAGCAAAGCCTTAGACTTCACAGTGTGTGAAGGAAACAGGAAGTCCCTCCTTCTCCCTTCTGTGTGTAGATACCAGGAGAAAAGTTAAGGGAATTTACAGCCCCATAACCTCCTCATTGCCCCTCCCACTCGTGGTCCCCATCCACTAGTCTGTGGCCCTGCGGCCCCTCCCCAACTCATTCCCCCATACAGAAAGTTTGAAAGTGCTAAATGACTGTCTGTCAAGGCTGTTATACCTCAGACCCACACCCCCCTGCAGAAAAGGGCAGGGCCATGGGCTGGCGAGGAAAGAGTTAAGGAGGGCCTGCAAGAGAAGGGGTCGGGGGCTTTTGCAAGGGGAGGAGGAGACACAGGGAAGAGGGCCTGTCACATGTTTTAGAACAAGAGGTGCAGGGGATCTGGCGATTCTCCTACCATATCAAACACATCTTCAAAATATCTATAAAACTATGTAAATAAAATTTGCAAAAATACTCAAGAAAGCCATTCCTGTCAATTTATCTAGTCATTTTTGGACCACAGTTCCCCTTTAAATACTATATTGTTACTTGCACATCTAGTATTTTCAGCAGAGCATAACGGGAGGTAGGAATATAATTCCTACTCCCCTGTTAAAAATAGATTTTACATTTCAGAACTTAATTTTTGTTAAGGTGTCCTTTTTTTAAGAGTTGATCAGGCTGAGTAGCAATTGTATACTCAGAGTCTTTATAATTATCTGTTATCTAGGTTCTTCTAATTTAGGACAATATTAATATATTTAGTTTTCCTCAATCAAAGTACACAGAAATATCACCTTAAATTTTAATTATCCTCTTACAGTTAAAGGGGAATATTTGTTAATATTTGTTCTGAAGCAGAAGCCAAATATAAATTCTAGATATCTACCTTATTCTGGCTATAAACTGAAGATGGCAGAACAATGGTACAGTCAATTAGTACTTCCCAATATTACAGCTATATAAAGATGGTGTCTGCTTTTGGGAACAAATAACTACTGGCAAGAAAGCAAAGATACTACATGATACCGTCCATCCTGTCACTGCCAACATAATACAGATACTCTTTTATTTTGGGTCTAAAAATCTACAGCTAAGCCCATGTCATGAGCAAATATATCATATTAATTCATTTTATGAGCCAAGCAAGAGAGTTTTAAATTCATGTGGAAATTGGTCCTAAAGCTGACAATAGTAAAAAGATTTTATGCTCAAATTAACAGGTTATAATAGCTCAGCCGGACATTAAACTAGTGAAACAACCACACACTGGGCTTTACTCTTACAGCAGATAAATTCCCAACGGGTGGGGGAGGTCCTGGGGACTAAAAGGGCCCATTGACAGGTACTGTGATCCATGGTTTTTAAAACAGCTATGTGTCCATAAGTTAAGGTGCATGCAATCAGACGTTTTACTGGGGACCAGAAAATCTAATATAGGGAGCTTTTCACATGAGGCAGAGCGAGCCTTTTGGCTCAGGCGGCACTCTTTCGATTAAGAAGAAAGGCAGCAGCACTAAAAGAAACAATCATGAGAATTACAAAAGTCCTGCAGTAGCTTTCTTTGTCTTTTCTGTTTCCATGATCCTGTTTTATGTGCCAGTCCCGATGCGCATCTTCAGAAGGCAGTTAATGCACCTCCAGCATTCCTCCCTTCCTCTCGAAAGAAGCTACAAATATCCTAGTCAACGCCCTAATCATATCTTAACTACTGCAACACACTCCTGTGTGGTTTACCAAACAACCACCTGGCACCACTTCAATCCATCCTCAACTGTGCTGCCGGCTCATTCATTTCTCTTCTTGTTCTCTAATGTAATGCCTCTTCTCTCTGTCAGTCCCTCCAATGGCTGCCCATCACACAAAGGATCCAGTTCAAGTTGCTAACCCTATCCTATAAAGCACTATCCAACACAGCCCCCCCCCCATATATCTCCGAGCTGATCCACCAACACTGTCCCAGATGCAACCTCCGCTCCGCAAATCATATTCTCCTCTCATCCACCCGTCACCTCTTCCAATGCCCACATTCATGACTTTGCTCCTGCTGCCCCTCTGCTCTGGACCTCCCTTCCTCCGACTGTCTTTCACTTACCATCCCTTAATACCGTCAAACAAACTTATATTCCACCACTTCAGATAAGCATATTACCTGGCTTAGACATTACCCCTCTTTTTATCCAATATGATCCAACCTGCCTTTCACACTCCATTGCCATTCTAATTTACAGACTACCGATTCCCGTCGCCTTATGTCTTACTCCAATTTCCTCTAGAATGTAAGCTCTCTGGACAGGGTCCTCTTTCCTATTTTATCACTGTATATCTGTAAGTAACTCATCACTGCATTCTTATATTATGTATTACCTGTGTATTTAATATGTATGACTTTGTATAATATATTTTACCCTGTATGTAATGTATGACGATGTAATTGTAAAGCACCACGGAAGATGTTGGCACTATATAAATCCATCATAATAATAATAATGGGTTTAAAAAAAATTCAGTTATAAAAATTTGTTTTTGTTGTGAACATTCCCCTCATCCATACAAACTTCAATTCCTAAAATTTATATGGCAACAGAATTTGCTTTACATAGTTTCCAATATATTAAAGTCTTCCTTATTAACAATAATACTAACCTGCTCATTGCAAAGTCTAATAAAAGATGGCAGAATTTAAAAGGAAAACAATTACCTGATAACACTTTAAATCATTTACAAATTCTATGGTACAAGAAAAACCTTCGAGAGTAAAATAATTGCACATGGCTGTGTAAATACCTGCATATTTACCCTGGACAGACTGGCTCCTCTATAGATGTCTGGTATGCAACATTTCTTTTTGTTCTCAAGACAAAATAAGGAAACAATCGTTTTATAAATCATAAATTTTATTGCTAACAAGGCCTGCAATACATTGACCCGTGCATGACTGTTAGAATAAACATTAGATGATCATTTATTATTACATAAGAACAGAACTGTGAGACCTAACATTTAATTTTTTTCCGATTAGTATACTGACTTTTGGTTACTTTTATATATTGGCTGCATATAAATTCAACTGCCCTTCTAATGCAATTCTTTTTAAGAAATTACCTTAAAAATGTTAGCAACATTTTAATTTAAAGATATTAAATTCAGAATGAATACCCTCCAATATGCTTTGCAATGCAATCTTAAACCTTAACGACCCATTATAGATAGGAGGGACAAAATAATTTAAACAGAATTTACCGCAGTTCAATATACCAGCAAATTATTTAAACATTCCTTTGTCTGTGAACACTGTGATGTGTGAACAATTTACTAACTTTGACAGAAAGGATGTGGGAGACTGTTTAGTCTCCAAGGCTTGACTCTTTGAAAAAGCTCTAAAGAAGGGGGTGGCGAGCTAGACATGTAGCCCTTAGAGGAAAAATTAAAAAAACTAAAATAAAAGACCTGCATATACCCTTATGAAACAAGAAGCAACCTATGGAACGAGGTTAGAAATAACCAACCAAGTGTGTGCATGAAATACCTGTGTGTCTATTAGTAAGGATGGAAAGAAACCAGACATAATTTGCAAAATAAAGGTATAATGTATCATTCAGATGGTAAAAGAAACCTATGTTCAGTATGTCACAAAAGTGAGTACATCCTCACGTTTTTAAAAATATTTTATTATATCTTTTCATGGGACAATTCTGAAGATATGGCAATTTGAGTTAATGTAAAGTAGTCAGTGTACAGCTTGTCCCCTCAAAATAACTCAACAGCCATAAAAAGTGAGAACACCCCTAAGTGAAAAATGTCCAAATTCTACTCAATTAGCCATTTTCCCTCGCCGGTGTCATGTAATTTTTAGTGTTACAAAGCCTTAGGTGTGAATGGGGAGCACAGGGGTGTTACATTTGGTGTTATCACTATCAAACTCTCTGGTCAATGGAATTTGAACATGCCACCTTCGTAAAGAAAACGGAGGTTCTGAAAAAAAGAATTGCTGCTCTACAAAAAGCTGGCCAACACCCTGAAACTGATCTGCACCATGGTGATCAAGAGATACAGTGATTTAACAGGACAGGTTCCACTCAGAACAGGCCTTGCCATGGATGAAGTTGAGTGCACATGCTCAGTGTCATAGCCAGATGTTGTGTTTTGCCAACAGACACATGCAAATATTTGGTTTACGATGAGTTACTTTAAGTAGCCATTTTGCACATTTACCATATTGGGTTAGGACAAACATTCTTTAAGAAAGCCAAACACAGATCTGATTATAGTGCATGCAAGGTGAAACACATACCACATTATAATGTGTGTGTGTATATATATATATAAATACTTAAAGGGTATCTCCACTGATAAAAGTCACCTGGGTTGTAAGGATAGATATGTGTAAGGTGGATATGTACCTGCAGTATCCTGTCTCTTTCAGCAGTAGTTTAGAAGAAATCCAATGAGTTTCCCCCAGAACGCTGTGGATGGTGCAGGTCCGCACACTTTCAGTGACCGACTGTCTGGGAAATGTCCGAAGCGCGTTTTCGTTTAGTGCATGCGCAGAACATGAGAGAATCCGTCGGGACTGCTGTCTGTGTGATCTGACTGGCTGGTCGATCCTACACACACACACACACACACACACACACTTCAAGCTACTGGTTCACTGCTTATTGGAGGAATAATCACATGACCATCACAGCAGCTTGCTGACCTCACTAATTAATGGAGGAGTAATCAGGTACTATCTTTTTCTCTCTCCCACTCCCTCCCATACCAGATTGCCTCATATTCCCAGCATCCCCTATGAAATCAATCATTGATCAGAGTTAGACACAAAACATCTTTATTAAGAACAACGCAAGTCCCCCTGCCTTTGTTACAGCAGTGTGGGAAGAGGGTTTTAACTTTTCCTCCCCTGTCTCTTTCTGCATGATAAGCTGTAAAAATTAACTTAAGAGAGTCAGGGAGGAAAGGATTTCTTACTGCAGCCAAGTGGGTGTGTCTGCTACCATGATGATGCACATTGAGTGACAGCACTCTCAGCACAGGGGAAGACACACCCCCAGGAACCTGCACAACTTTCCCATGCTGCTGCAATCAAACGAAAGGGAAATCTGGGGAAAAAAAGGTAGGGAGAGGGTTGGGGGATGGTGTACTTTAAAATAAACCAAAAAAAAAAAAAATGCTTTTTCCTTAGTGGAGATACCCTTTAAAGCTTGAAAAGAAAAGTTTTATACCAATAACTTTTGCAGATCTCACCCCCCCCCATAAAACTAAATTTTATTTTTAAAGATTGTGCATAGTATTTCAACAGCTCTAAATATCCTGCTTCATGGAAGGTACCTCCTAAATTTAACAAACTGGTAAAACAAAAAGGCAGGAGGACAGGACACAAGAAGACAATATTTTATACTGAAAAGCCAAATTGTTTATTAAAAAAGCCATTACGAATGGGCTCATTCACTAATTTGGTAGAGGAAGATGACATATCTAAGCATATCTGAAAGATGAATGGTAAAGACTGGATTCCAGACAATCAATCAAGATGGTTTAATTTGTTTATCTTCCATTCAGGTTTCTTATCTGCTTGTACAGAAGCAAGCTTGGGTTTGTAACAAGATGAATACATGTAGCTTAGGTTTACTATCTGAATCCAAAGAAAACTACCTTTATATGAGTGTCTAATAATTTAATAAAGCCTAAAGGTCCATACACACGTGGCTTAAGAAAATTTCAGTTAGGAAGAAAAAAGCAGACAACGTTTTATCATAGCATACTTGTCTCTTTCTTATATAGCTTTTTAAAATAACATAGGTACGATTGGGGAATTATTTAGCATTTTGGTTTCTTAACAGTAACTAGGGCAAAATAAATGAAGGTTTGAACAACCAGTAGCCCTCCAAACCTTTGAAAACGTCAACTCTCGGCAGTTTTCTAACATGTGAAGTGCTAATGGTTGCCTATTCCCGCTTTAAAGGAAATCTTTAGATTAAACCACCTAAGCTATACTTACAGCCCAGAAACTGCAGATTGAAAGGATGTATACCGTAACTTCTTCTATTTGTGATTTTTTTTTACATAAATACAGCATAATAAAGACATTCAAATTTTTTTTTTATTAAAGTAAACATCTGCACCAACTTAGCACAGAAGAATTCAAAGTAGTTTACGAAAGAGCCGCACTTTCAGCCTGTATTAAACACAATGCCTTCAATTCTGTAAAATAAAGTATTTTGACAAAGATTTCCTGTAATAAGTAACATTATAAAGAAGTAATACAAAGGTCAGTAATTACAAAAATACAAGCTCCTTATTGATCCTTTACACAGTCTGACTTATGTCTATCTAGTCTCACTTCTGTCTTAAGCTGGGTACACACCATACAATAATTTGGCCCGACCGACCGACATTTCAGTGTTTCAGTCAGTCGGGCTGAATTATTGTAAGGCAGCTTCAACCGATTGCCGACCATTCCTTTGTCCGAATCAGACGAAAGCACAATCGGATGGGTCAGAAAACCATGACCGGCGCAGCTGCTTTTGCAACGACCAACAGTCCTTCCCCATGCCTACCGGTCGGGAGCCTCGAGAAGTTTTAGCGCAAAATTTCCTCTAATACAGTGTAAAGCTCAGGTTAACCTGATTTTACATAGTTTATTTTGCCGAATACAGAAAAAATTACATCTCCCCCTATGTCATTATATCCCAATTTTATGGCAATGTTCCAACCACCACCTAGCAAGATCATTTTGTGTCTGACATAATGACTCTAATGTAAATTTCAAACCATGACCTGTCTGGGAACTGTTGAAGCAAAGTGGAATAAAATACGTCTCTGGGTTGTTAGTCCTGATATACCATTCTAAATGGTTTCATGAATTATTGTAACAAATCCATTCAATTTATTACATTGACCTAAATGCCCATTTCCTAAATGCAAACCTTTTCATTTCTTTTCAAATCACAACTGTTTAAAAGCTCCAATATTTGTATTCAAATGTCATTTTTGTTGTTTGAAGGGAACAATAGCTTAACAGCATTTGAAAGATACTCATGCCACACCTATATTTCTAGATGGTCAATGTAGTTCAATGTTGTTGTTATTTCCTATGTCTATGTAGAGATTCAAAAGTGCAGTAGCTGGAATTTTTTTTTATAAATTATCCATAACATAAAACCATTTCCTCTACCTGTCAAGCTGTCTTGATAATACTGTGGAACAGAAAAAAATTAGCCTGGCCAGCCTGCAGATATATAAAAAAAACTGTCCTAATATGCAGTGAGTAACAATGAGCACCTTCTCTTAGAATTGAGTTAATGTGAGAAAGTCCCTTGGTGTGGCCCTAATATAGAAAATAATGGTATTGTGTGAAAGGCAATACATTAATAACATTTGCTTGTAATAAATACACATGTTTAAAAACCTTTTGCAGCTACATTAAAACCAGCCAGGAAAAGTCCAACTAGTTCATTAATGTTGAACAGTTAAAGTGTATAGCCTATGGCTACCTGCATATTCATACTGAAAGCTAATAAAGGTTCTTTCATATGGTAAGGTTTAAAAAAAAAAAAAACTACCTGAAAAAGCAGAAGATAAAAGTGGACAAAATATTCTGAAACTTTGATTCTTATAGAATGATGTAGCTTTCAAATGTAACTAGCAATAAAAATCCAGGCCAATTTTTCTACTGCTATTATGGACCAGTTATTGCCTGAAGGTGCCTCTTGTTACCAAAAACCCAGTGATTACATTGCAGCAATGCCAGAACATGAACTGTAAACTTGCTTAATTTGCCGACTTAATAGACATTTTTATTGCATGTACTATAGACCTTTTCATCCAAACTGCACAACAGTAAACTTTTATACTACAAAGTGATGATTTATTGAACCGTAAACAAAACATCACTGAGGTCAAAAAGGCAAAATATTGCTATTAAAGGACATGAATAAACCATTTATCAACAGTCTAAAAGGGAACATTACTCAAGTTTACCAGCAAAAGCTGTTAATATTGCCTATTTGAAGATGAGCTCTTTAGTCTGTAATAGAAAGTTCATATTTTAAATATAACTCCATGCAAAGCGACAGTTGATGCAATGTTGTATCTGTTGTGTATTTTCTATATTATGCTGGGATAACAGAAGGTAAAAGCTTTTGATGCATAGTAAAGGGTAACTGTCACCTTACAGGGCTCTTTCATACCTTTCAAACAAGCCTAGGGTGATGTCTCTAGCTTCTCTGGAACTTAAGTTATAGGCTTGTTAAGTTGCAGTTCCTGTTCTGTCCCTTCTGTCTGAGTCTCTGTGAGAGTCTCATGATGTTTTGTGTAAGAAGCCCCACCCCCAATCGATTCTTTTCTGAAGGTATTTACAGACATACAACCATTCTCTATCCTTTCCTCTATCTATAGACACCTTAGGGAAAGAAAAGCTTTTTTTTTCAGGCTTGTGGCTAGCTTTATAATAATAATTTAGAAGTTTGGGGAAGGGAGAGGCTTATGACAAAGCTGTTGATGCTCTGCCCCAGCAGTGGGCATGCTCAAACCTTAAACTTGGAGGCAGACCCCCAAAATTCTGGTTATGTCACAGATCACTGTACTAGCAAAAAAACAAAAAATACCCCTTATACTGCTGTAACTTAAGATAGACTGAAGCATGATCCTGGATTCATTTTAAAAGGTAGGAGTGTGCCCTTTCTAATAAAGGCCACCTTTATGGAAACCACAGTTCCACTTTAAGGAAGTCAACTTTTGTTTTATATTTGTGCATTCTTGCCTTGCACTCTTCTTCAACTGTTCAGAGATCTAAACAATTTTTAAGGAATATGGTGGATAACAATCACTCTTGTGTAATAATATAACTGTATATGTAAGACCTGAACCTTGTATTAAAAAAAAACACGGTGGGGGTGGACTTGCCCTTTAAGATATGATGCTCAATCTTTAAAATGTGTTACAAAATTGAATATATTTAAAATGGTGGTGTCTAAAAATACTACTTAAATGTACATAATACATTCTCTGGTCAAAAAAATAAATTTCAAAAAGGTACATCAACATTTTGTTATATCATTGGCAAAACTTTGTAAATTTAACTTGTTTCCATTGGTAAATAATAAGCAATGTCCTAAACTACATTTAACAATCCTAATTATGTTGTGAACATCTTAAATTACACTTTTCTCCTTATAAATGTACAACTATTTAAAGGACAATGATACTCACCTTTTCACCGATCCACTGCAGCATAGTACCCAGGGTGAGGACCCAAAATCGCTAAGTTCTCCCCCTGGGTACTATCCCTAACTCCTACACTACTTACTGCAAATCTGCTTCGGCGATCCACACTGTTCCACCTCTCTTCTGTCACTCTGTCAGTGACAGTTGCGGGGCAGCCAATTGGAAGACACGCCTCCTTGCAGAGCGTATCTTCCTATTGGCTGCAATCGCGATCTGTTACTGAAGCAGGAATAGCGGAGGAATGGAGCGATCGCCGAAGCAGCTTTTCAGTAAGTAGTGCAGGAGTTAGGGAAAGTACCAGGGTGGGGACTTAGCGATTTTAGGTCCTCACCCTGGGTATTATGCTGCCATGGAGGAAGAGGAGCAAGGGTGAGGCGAGTACAATTGGCCTTTAAAACTGGGCAAACAAAACTGTGAAATGCTAATTAGCCTATATTTATGGATGGGGACGGTATCCAATATGTATCGGTACACAAATGTCATTTCAACATACAGCAATCAATGGGATCAGCAATATATGTCTATGTATGTATAATTTTATTTCTAATTTACCACCGGGGTACGCATCGCTTATACATGATAAAATAAATTTTCTGAGTATACATACAAGGGGCATGCCATTATACAGATAAATAATAATTAAAGTTTCATACATAGGTTAAGAATACATATATTTAAATTAGAAATAAATTGATATGTGTGGCATGCCTTGACACATTAAGAATGAGATCCCTGCCCCAAAACGTTTACAATCAAAGTGGGTGGGAAATGGGGGGGATCGTTACAAAGGCTAATAATCATTTATTGTTCTGGAGCTCAGAAAGGTGGGATAATGTAACAGTAGTCAAGACGGGAGAGTATATAAGCATGCACTACAAGTTTTGGTGGTGAGAGGAAAGGGTGGGTCTTGGCAATTTTGGGAAGGAGAAAAGAAAAACACGTCCTGGTGACATTGTTAATGTTCTGACAGAAAGAAAGAGAGGCGTCAAAGATTACTCCAAGAAAGTTAGCAGTTTCAACAGAGTTAATGACCACATTATAAATAGAAAAGGGTGGGCTGGGTCCATATTTGGGGGGGGGAATAATAAGTTCAGTTTTGGGTAGATGGCATTTAAGGAAGTGTGGGGGTGGACACGTAGATTTGGGTATCTTCAGCATATAAGCGATACTTAAAGCCAACGGATTTATATCATCCAAAGAGAACAGTGACTGTCCCAAAACAGAGCCCTGGGGAACCACCACACTAAGCGGAACAGGAGTAGGCTGGGTACACACAAGACGATTTTCTTGCCAAACCGACATTTTCGTATATCAGTCTGTCGGGCCGAAAAGTCACTGGTATTTTATACCCGGATTTGGCGAAAGGGCAACCAGTTGTGTTGAGTTGCAGGTGGTGGGTCAGGAAGGGAGGGGTGAGTCATCCATGATTGAAGTGGCATTAAAGATGATTTTTTTTTTATGAACTAAATTCGGCAATGCAATTCCTACCAGACACTTTGGTTGAAAATTACTAGTGCGTTTATCTCATTATTGCAAACAGTGCCAACTATTTGAGCCAGAACAGTATTGCTCAATGCTGTATTTGTATTAAGCAGGCCAACCTTTGCATTGTGCACTAGGTAACTAATAATTTCCTCACATTTCTAGGAGGGTTTCTTCTACCTACTTAAAGGGCATGTCCACCCCCAAAACTATAATCCCCCCCAGTAATGGCCCCACCATGTAGTGTAGTGTAATCCTTACCTCACATCCCAGCTCCATAGGGTTTCTTCTGTAGACCCCCCCTAAAGTCCCAAAAACAGTCCACCAGGAGGCTAGCAGGGCTCTGCCTGCTACCTTGCCTCCGGTAGATATTTGTCATGCGTACTGCAGGCTTCTCCCCCCTCCCGCCCCCTCCCTTTTTCTACTCTCCCTCCCCCTAGCGTAAAATCCTTTTAATATGGGCTCCCCCATGTCTGGTAGCCCCAACCGCATGAATAGTATTTTGCAAAAGCTCCCCAAACTCTTACTTACCTCTCCTCTTTCCTCCGCTGCACTGAATGACCGGCAGCCGCGTCCGTGATTGGCTGCTGCACAGCCAATACAGACGCGACTGCCGGTCCCGCCCCTCTGCTTGCATTCTCGCAAGCAGAGGGCCGGCAGTGCAGCGGAGGAACGAGGGGAGGTAAGTAAGAGTTTGGGGGGCTTTTGCAAAATACTATTCATGCGGTTGGGGCTACCAGACATGGGGGAGCAGCATATCAAAAGTTATTTTTAAGGGTGGACATGCCCTTTAATAGTCACTCTAGTATTCCTTTTTCATTGCCATTCTTCCAAACATTTCTTGCAAGTGACAAAATTTTTCATCAGAAGCAAAAAGTTAAAGCACAGACAAGATCATTTTAACATCCTTTTTTGCACCTATATTCCATAAAAAATACTTACACCACAAAGTCCAGCTGTTTAAAAACAAAAAAATGGATCAGTTTAATCTAAGCCCTCACACTGAGGTATAGTTCATCCTAATCCTGTGCCTCTATCAGGAGTAAAGATTCAAAATCTCATCTAAAAAAAAAAAGTTTGGTATATTAATCACTTGAATTGTGTAAATATATAAATAAATCTAATCACTTTTGTCTGTGTTCCATTACTTACTTTTGAATTTAAGGAGCAATGTGCAAGGTTTTAAAGAAAATATTCCAATTCATATTGTGTAATCAGCTTAATAGTTAGTTTGTTTGGATGAGTTGACATTTTAAACATAATTCTTCACAATGTTGATAGAAAAAAAGGGGTTAGCATTCAAGGTGTAAGAAACAGAGACAAATGAACCAAAAGTATGACAAATGCAATCATGACTACTGGCAAGGCTCATTACGTATGAAACTAGCTGTCCTCTTAACACAAATGCTGTTAGCAAACTAAGGTCTTTCAGAGGAACTTGACTTTAGCTGGGATACAAGACTCTTGTATCATCACAGACAAGCCATTATTACCAACTGCTACTACATGGATTAAATGTCTTGCAAGCATAAAGAGGCCCATACACACAAAGATCCCAATCTTTCGGTCCCAGTATCATACAATCGACATAGACCAAATTTTTCTAGTATGAGTGATAAAACCAATAGTTAAACATCAGTCCAACAATCTTAAAAGCAGGCCTGGTTTTTCTATTAAAAAGGGAGCATCCAGAAGACTCTTCTGCAGTGCCCCAACATCATTTAGCAATTCAGCAGAACAAGGACTTGGGAAGCTGCAATACAGGTTTTATTGCCAGATGAGCATGTTTACTTTGGCTGGGTACACACAGTAGGACTATTTGTCCCAAGCGAGCGCTCAGCAATAGTGGCCATGGCCGACAGTTTGTGTGACCGATCGTGCAGTCCCATAGGGAACCGCAAGATTGACCGTGAGTTACTGACTGTTCCGATTGCCCGTTTGTCCGATTGAACTCGTACGTGGCAAGCCAATCCACACCATCAGATATTTCTGGCCAACCAACCAATACACGTCACGTGGTAAGTTTAAAGGGTCCCTTATATTAATTGAACAGGAGGATAAACATAGCCTGTTTCACTGGAGGTAAAGGAGCTAAGTACACTTTTGCAGTGGAGACACTATTTAAGAGCTGTGTGACT
The DNA here is from genome assembly GCA_019447015.1 of Hymenochirus boettgeri. Lineage (NCBI taxonomy): Eukaryota > Metazoa > Chordata > Amphibia > Anura > Pipidae > Hymenochirus > Hymenochirus boettgeri. The sequence continues at coordinate 155,350,175 of CM033471.1, forward strand.
GGCTTCTAGTGTCAAAAGCAATTTTTTCAACTCTAGATTACATGAAAGCTACTAGCATTATTTTAAAAACAAGAACGATAGAACAAAGTTGCATTTATATACCTGGCAATTAGAGTAAAGATATCTAATATAAGGACATAATCACAGGAGGTGGTACACTCAAATTTTCGAATTCACTTAAGGCTCATACAGATGTGCGAATTTAACCTAACGAAAGAGCCCGTTGAACAGAGATGGATTATAATTATTTAGGGACCCCTTTTTTACTACATATATTGTATAGACTATAATATTGTTACTGCTTCTGAAGCTGGGCCCCCAGAAGTTTCCTGGGCCCTAGGCAGGTGCCTAGGGTTGCCTTGTGGATGATCCTCTCTGCCGTTGAACAGCCTTTTCAGGCGATTATTGCACACGTGGCCAATTGGTTCGGCCTAGTTAGTAGTCCGCCCTAGCAGATCAACGAACATTGCTCGAACAAGTAAAGTTGGCTATGCAAATGGCCCATTAAAGGTGGCCATACACTAGAAAGATTTTACTTACTCGACTGAGCGGTCCCACGATATTAGAGCGATCCTGCCAGACCCACCTTTCCCGTTTTACTTTGCGACCAACATGCGATTGCAAATCCCATTCATGTCTGATGGCAAAGAAGAACGGGAAAGGCAGTTCCGTCAGGATCACTCTAACGTCATGGGATCGCATGGTCGGGTAAGTAAAATCTTTCTACACTAGACTTGATACAATATAGAAAAAAAGGTTGCACAATGAAATATTGACTGAACATTATCAGATAATAGTTTTATATATTTTTATCTTACCTGCTGTGTGACTTTAAAAGCAAGCTATCCATGTGATTGTTTTCCTAAGTCTGTTCATTTGGTTTTAATACAGCAAAGAAGGGTTAAACATTACAGCTTATGGAACTTCACCTGCATTCAGAACCTAGATGTTCTATGAGGCTCAGAGACCATGGGAAAATTTTTGATTAGATAGAGAAACAGACTGTCAATGGAATACTGTGGTACAATGTGCAAGAGTTTCAAAGGAAAGCTCGTTTTCTATGGTTGACTGGTCAAACACAACATTAAGTGGCAAGCACTAAAAAGTTAATTGAATGTTCGCCAGGATATGAAGGACGGTCCTTTAAGTGGGATAATTAATTTGTTTTTATAAGAATTTTAAGAAGGGACCAACATGTGCACCCCTGAGGGTAATTAGGTGCATTCAAGGAAGACTTCTGACATTGCGTATCTAAACGGCTGATTCTGGAGGGAGCTATCATTTCTGCTATGAAGAAATTAATATGATTTTTTCACAATATGGAGTGCCAAAATTTGGAGGTCATGCTGTAACATGAATAAAATTTGCCTCAGTCCAGACGCACAGATCAAACTAATAGCAGTTAAAGAGGACTTAAAAAGGAAATACTATGCAGCACTAATACAAAGGAACTTGTGTTAACCTGTCTGGTCACCTGGTGGCATGGGTATACTTAATAAGGCTGGCCAATACTTAAACCTAATCTGAAGTGTGGGTCATGCAAAAGTTTACACCACAGCCAGAAAGTAACCACATCCTGGCAGGGCAGAAGTAACTCATACAGATTTTAATGTTAACAGCTTTAAGTTTACCATATACTCACATAAGGTAAGCATTAATTATTACCGTATACATTCGAGTAAAACTGTCCCGAATATAAACCGAGGTACTAGGAAAACTGGTTGACTCGAGTATAAACCGAGGGTGGACTTTCTCCCAAAGGCAGTCCCATACACAGTCCCACAGAAAGTCCCATACACAGCCCCACAGAAAGTCCCATACACAGATGTGACCTGTATACCTTTCTGTGCAGCCTGAACACTTAAAGATTGTTTTTTTCCATTTGCCTTGCAGTCTGGGCTGATCTGAGTGAGCAGGACAACAATTGCCTAACCCACTGAAATCAGGAGGATTCTCTGATTCTCTGTGTTACAGGGTACAGCTTTTGGTTTCCCAGGACTAAGTGATTTTGTCCAGCAGCATCCAGATCAGCACAGACCAGAGTATAAACCAAGGGGAGACTTTCAAGATGATTTTAAAGGTAAAAAAATTCGGTATATACGTAAAGGTGGGGTGGCAAGGCAAATTTTTTTTTTTATAACTATGCGGTTGCTGTTAAATGATCACATTTAATTTACCTTTTAAAAAATGGAAAGTAGCTGGGGCAAGGAGGTAGGATTGATTATTCCTACCTCATAATATATTTCGTTAACGAGCAACAGTACGTACAGTTTTCATTTGCCAAGTCCTGGACTAATCCTTTATTAAAGGGCAAGTTCAGCCCCAAAATGAAAACTTACATACAGGTAAATCACACCCCAAAACCCTAAACGGTAATAGTTTGAAATCTGAAATATAAGTCTAACCTGAAATCCTGCACAATGTCCTGTTTCCCCTGTTTCTGCTTCCTGGTTCTTCCAGTTAGCAACTGTCAGTTATGGATTTGACATCACAGCCAATGACAATGTTAATCCCCTAGCAGCCTCTTCTGAGCATGCCCAGGCTCAGCACAGACTCAGTACAGGTTTCTAAATGGTTCAGTTTCGATGAGGCATCCAGAATCATAGCAGGCATACAGTAATTAATGTGAAATTAATTTGTGAACATGCGTTATCCATAAAAAGTATGTTACTATCATTGTTTGGAGGTGAAAAAGTTAGGAAATGTGATGTTCTATTAACATCTATAGAGAACCCTCAAGAATGTAAATTTCTATGGGTAATTTGGAATTGCCCAGCCATCGGCTAACCTTTTAGAAAACATTATAATTAAATGCCATTAAAAGTAGTCATAAAGTGCTGTGTAAAATGTTGCATGTGTTATAAGCCCCACCAACAAAAAAACAATAGTTTCTGAAGCTAGTTAGGATGGGTACGTATGAGAGAATTTTTCATCCCTACTGTCTGTTCTCCACTAGCGAGGAAGAATCACTGTCGCAGCCAAAGTAGCCGTGGCTGACAGTTTGTCACAACCAATCCTGTGGTCCATAGCAGTCTGCACAGTCGGCCATGATTTACAGACATGTCTGATGGCCCATTTATAGAACAGGTGACAGACATCGGTCACGACGTTGACAAAACCACCGCAGATTTTTTAACCCAACCAACCGATACATGGAAATATCAGTCGGTTTGGCCAAAAAATGTGCTAATGCCAGCCTTACAGGCTTGCAATCAATACCTGTGCTTTTCTCTACCTGTGGACACCTTAGGGAGAGAGAAAAAAAAACAGTTTGGGGGAAGGGCCTATGATGCAGCAGATGATTTACCCAGCAGTAGGATACAAGTGGACATGCCACAGCCAGACACTTGCTGTTGCTGGTGATGTCACAATTCACTGTGTAGGCAGGAGCACCACCCTTTATACTGCTGTAAGTTTAGATGCACCATGATTGTCGAGTCATTATAAAAGGTAGGAATGTTTTTTTTTTTTTTAATAGAGGGCACTCTACACAGACCACAGTTCCTCTTCAATCTAAAATGATTCTAGTTCTGCAGGACATAATGGTCTTTGGTAAGTTGAAGTGTAGCCAGCTACACCTTAATGATTTCTGGGACATGCACAACCCTGAGTAAAATGAATGGCAATACCATGTTCTATTACAGATGCAATGATCAAGTGTTTTCAATTACTCTGAAAACATTAATGACCGTTTACATAAAATTAAACAAATTTTGTTTTTTTTAATAAAATAAAGCATATTAAACTAATAGAGCATGGTTTAAAAATAAGCAGCTTGAGAACTACCCTAGAAATAATCCAATAAATAAAATGTTCAAGCTGGGTAGATTGTAAGTAGTAAGAGTATTTCTATATATTCAAGGTCCAAATTCTTGCCATCTCTGATCCTGTTATGAAGCAGTAAACAATTTTGTACTGGCCTCTTGTGTTAAAGACTGCAGACAGCAGCTCTACGGGTTACTGACCTGTTCCGAAGAAAGGTCAGGCCACCCATGGAAGGCTCTTTTTGCAAAGGGAGCAAGGGAGATGTGAAAAAATTAAAAGCTACACTTGAAATCAAACACTTCATACGGTATCCTTGGTTAACTGTAAAATGAAATTTTATATATCACGTATTAGCCAATCAATGTCGCCCACTTCTGCTGCTGTGCACGGAAAAGGCACGGAACGACAGCAGAGAGCGGAGGCGCTGATTGTTGGTAAGTATATTTAGGAGCTTTTTAAACTATTGAGATATAGGTGAAATTATATTTTGGGGGGGATTAACAAACACTTTAATATCTGAAGACCAATATAAAATTAACTTAAAAGAGTAGAGACATACATATTTTAACATTATTGCCAAGAATCTGACATTTATTATGGCACCAATGTATAGCTTCAGCCACCATTGCTTCACTAACAAGTCTGTCTTAAAAAATAGCATTTTTTAGGCTTGCCATTTACAGGTTGATTTTTTAAAATGTGTTTTTATTAATCAGTCAAAAAAAAACTATACATTCATAGAACTAGTTAATATGCAACTGGTGGTTATAACAGGTTTTTACATCAATATCACAAGCAGATGATGGATATTACAATGTCTGAAAAATACATTTCAAAGGGCATGTCCACCTACAAAACCCTAATCTATTCCAAAGAAAAATATTTTTTCCCTTAAAGCTATGCCCCTCATTATACAAGTGACTTCAAAGAAGAGCCACAGAAGTGCACACTGTGTCTTTATTATGACGTGAAGGTAAAAACAATATTTACTACCGTCTCTTTACAGTATCTTCTTGTCTGTATGTGCCCTAAGCCTGCTATCAAGTAGCAGTCCTAGATCCTTGACTTAACTCAGAACGGACCAGTTTAAGAGACACAAAGATATTTAAACTCCAAATGTACATGTATCAACATAAAATCTTATGCAATACTTTGCTGTCTTTTTGAGCACTGACTGCACTTAATGTTTGTGTGGGGGTGGACATACCCTTTAAGTATAAGGCTAATTGCCCCCCAAAACCTCGACCTCACAAGGTTCTTGGTTTTCAAAGCTGCTGCTAAACCTACTTTAAAGCCTCCAGCCTTAATTTCCTCGTCTTTCTTCTGCATAGCTCCAGTGCCTTTTTCGGCAAATGAAAACCACAGAAGGAGCCGGACCAGCAGCAAAGCCTGTGATTGGCTGAGATACAGTGTCTGTGTGTGGGGTGGACATACCCTTTAATGTGTAGATTAATGTCCTACATAGTTTTGTACCATAAAATATGCACATGGGATCAACTGGTACATTAAAGCCCATAGAGTACCAACTATCATTGAAGATGACAGGATCAGACAGTTTTGTCAATGATGGCTCCACATTCGTTAGCATAGGAAGCCAATAGTGAACACTATGTGGTCATTCAAACTATCTTCCCAATACTCTGCATAGTGAGATCAGGCAATCAGCATTTTACACTAAGGTGTTAGAGACCTTCTGAATGCAAGGTGTTGATTGCATTGTGGCTAAGCGGTGTTATCGAAACTGTCCTGGGTAAGGTGTCCATACAGGAAGGATTTTATTTTTATAATATGCAGTGCAGAGATGAGGGATCTGGAGGGTGGTAGGAAGGGCTTTCCTGTGCATGCCAGAATCCTCCAGGAGGACAGGGAAGGAACAGAAACCTTTTTATACACAGGAAGGCTTCTACTGTTAAGTTTCCTGGACTTTGACAAGACACTGCAAGATAACCATATGGAACAGAGGGGAAAGGATTTGTAAAATTATACAGTGGGACTAGCAGTGAGTTAAATTTTAGTTTTGTGGGTAGATGTGCCCTTTAAAAGTGTTAATTTTCTATAGACATTTCTGCTTCTGTACCTATGCAGAAAAAGTAGGGGAATGGAATGGCAGCTATCAGCCTACTGCACTAACTTTAAGGGTCTTAAAGGGTACAGTACAGTACAAACTCTGTCAGGACCTGTCAGAAGATTAACAGAGGATCGAGATCCGAGTACTAGTAAGTTCTATTACTTTGTTCCTGGCTCCCGCTGTTTTAATTGAAAAAATGGAAGACAAAGCTCCTTTACATCCTGTTCTTCAATTAAACTGAAAACCCCAAAATCATTTCGCCCTTGCAAATTGCACAAATATTATCTATGTGGGGATTTTAAAGCAATTAAGATAGGGTTCAGTATATGAAACAACACACTTCCTGAAAAACTCTTACAGGTGCTTCATATATGGCGTTACTGACCACAACCCAAAAGCAGAATGTCGTTTTAACAGAATGTAAGAATTAACAATAACAATGGATTATAAGGATTACCTTTATGCTTGAAACCCTTTTGAAAGCCTTTAATTATTTCCTATGCAATTTCATAACTTTTTAAGGTAAATTTAAACCTGCTGAACTTAACGCTTAAAAAAATGATCCACATATTTAAATGAGATTTCTTAAACGTCATGCCTAAACTAAAGCCTACAGTCCATAATACAAAAACAAACGTCTTTTACTTACGATTCCACTAAACTGCTTAATTGGAAGAACATTTCCTTGCATAAAAACAGTTGCAGTGAATTCCAAGCAACTATTGCTAGTGCCTAACTATTAACCTGCGTATGCCTAGACTTAAAATAGTAAAACACACGTGTATTTCCCCAATCACCAGCTTCAGCTCTTAAAATTGCTTAATAAAATGCCCTTATATTTTTTGTGCAGATTTAATGTGGCTTGTAGTCTGTCTGCTCAGCAAACATACTAAGATTCATACATGGTTTTGACACAAAAGGGTTTCACCAGAAATTGTTGACTGCAAGTAGAAGAGGTGGACATACCCTTTAAATATTACTGAAAGATGTCAATTAAACTCATGTTTATAACAGAATGCAGAATACTACATAATGTATGCAAAATCACGTTTATAAAACGTTGGGAAAACGTATACATGGTTACCAAAATCAAAGCAGTCTTATCTTCATAGAACAGTGTGTGTGATACAAATATGCAAAAATCAAAAACATACAGCTTTCTTGCAAAGGTAAAGTATGTTTAAAGGAATTAAACCTCTCTTTTTAAATGGAAATGCAAAACAATGCGAGAACCCCTACATAGCATTCTTAATTTCACATTAAAAGACTGAAAATGTGATTGTGTGCACTAAAAATACTGAACAAAAAAGCAAAGTACTTGGAAAAAATTTAAAACTTAAAAAGTTTTAGGTAAAGGTATATGAAATTGAGAGCACTAAGCATTTTGTTAAAAACAAAATTCTCTTACATATTAGCCATTGAATTCCAACATATATTGATATGGCCTTTAAATTTAAGTATTAAGTAAGTTGTTAACGAAGGAACTCTTTAGTTTGCCATTTAAAGTCAGAATGAGATTTTTTGCCTTCTTCTAGAAATCAGTTGTTAGGCAATCATCATGTGCAGTGTAAAAAGTTTGGACTAGATTGGCTGTAATTTTTATTCTACTTCCACTATGGTGTTATATTTAGATGGAATGCTCTATATCATGATGGTTTAGGGGTTATCCTCTAAAATGACAACTTACTAATAGCCAGGTTACCTAAAGCCCAGTACACACACAATGCCACACACAACTTCTAACTATTGAGCAAGCGATTTAAAAAGTTTCAGGTAATAATGAGCTTTTGTGGCAGGTCAGGCGTCTTCCATTTATTTTCCAGGTCTGACCACCTACGAGGCCTGTTGTGTATTTCTATAGTGATATTCCCTTTAGATTTCCGTTCAGTAATTCTCATTGTGATGGGAATTATAGTGGATTGGGTGAAAATTCCAAAAAGTCTATTCCACGATGGAGACGGCAATATTTTCACTCCGCTGACCAAAATATCACCTGTGTATACACAGCCTTAACACAGACAGAGATATATTAAACTGGCATGTGCAGAGCTGGAAACTCCCAGGAGTCGAGTGGCCAATGCACCTAAAAATTTACACCTGGCAACTAACTTTTTAAAGATTATTTGAGGTTGTCTAAGGAACTAGGCTAGATACCTAAAAACCTAAATAAGCCAGAGTCAGTGTCGAAAGAATTAAACACTGAGCAACTCGTCTCTTAGCAATTAAGAATGTAAATGTTAAAAAACAAGTTTGGAATTTAAATGTGATTATACCACAGAGTGGCACAATATACAAATAAAGCAAGTATGTTAAAATTAAATGCACATATTCCCCTATAAATATTCTGTAAGATATCCACTGTTAACAGTAATTAACAAGGGTATTCAAGTTTTCAATGTGTGACAATACTGCCACCTACTGGATTGCACCCTACTTACTTGAATGGTAATGTTGGAGTGAATCATCCAAAATTTTTCTTTAAGGCATGTCCACCCCAAAAACCCCCAAAAATCCTTGCCATACATTCCTGCTCCTTATGGTTCCCCAGCAATGTTTCGAAAGTCGCCCACTTTCGAGTTTCGAAAGTCGCCCCTTTGAGTTTCGAAGTCGCCCACTTTCGAGTTCGAAAGTCGCCCACTTTCGAGTTTCGAAAGTCGCCCACTTTCGAGTTTCGAAAGTCGCCCACTTTCGAGTTTCGAAAGTCGCCCACTTTCGAGTTTCGAAAGTCGCCCACTTTCGAGTTTCGAAAGTCGCCCACTTTCGAGTTTCGAAAGTCGCCTACTTTCGAATTTCACGGAACCCAGATTTTTCGGTTTTTAGTGAAACTCGAGAGTTTCGTCGGGACTTCAAAACACTCAGATTCGATTCGAAACTGTGTTCTATTCGAATAGGTGGGTACATTACATCTCTAATTGTGACATGCGCAGAGGAGCCCTCCCTTCAAATTATTCACATAGTGTAAAAACCTTAATCCATATTATGGGGCATACCCTCCCACCCCAACCGCTAAGTTAGAACTTTAAAAATACTTATAGCTTCTGGTTCCAGCATCTTTGCTATTGATTGGCTGCCTGTCAGCCAATCGAAGCGGCTGCCGTTCCGGCTCCCTGCTTGTAGATCCGGAAGGCAGGGGAGCCGGACCAAAACAACGCTGGAACCAGGAGCTGTAAGTAGAGTTTGGAACCGGTTTTTAAAGTTCTAACTTAGCGGTTGGGGGTGGGAGGTTATGCCCTACAATATGGATTAAAATTTATATGGAGTGTGGAGATGCCCTTTAAAAGTAAAGCAAGAGTGAATGGGGACCAAAATGTTAAACTAAAGGTAAAAACTCAGCTCATGAACATTATGCAAATTCTCACATGTTAAATAAATAAATAAAATAAGAGTAGTATTCCAGGAAGACTTTGATGTCTACAGGTGTGTCTCCATTCACACTGATCGGGGGCAGCAACTTAAACGTTTCATAATTTGTTGCACTCTGTCTTCTACCGACAAAACCAATTTAGCCAGAAAAATCCAATAAATAATGAAGTGCACAATACTCAGTGAATTAAGTAATTAAAAATAATTTTTTAGGGAGAAAATGTTCCCTTTCTAAGTTGTTGGGATTTAAGCTATATATTGTTGGAATAAAATTCTGGGTATGCAAAAGTCATATCCCAAAATGTAGGTAAATTGCTCCTATTGCAGCATGAAACAGCCCCTATGCACAATAATGTTCAGTGAATCCTTTGGTATGCAGATTCAAACCTCAACTTTCTACTTAAGTTAGAGCTAGGGCACACTAGCGAGATTTTGGTGCGTTTTCAATTTTTTTTAGAACATTGCAATCGCGCCAATGCACCGAAAACACGAGAATTGGGGTGCGATACGATTGCGCATCCATTTGCAAATCACAAATGCATGCGTTTCCCTATCTCTAAAGAAAAAAGGGCAAGCGCAAACGCATCGGAATCGCACACGCAATCACACGCGATTGCGTGTCCGGTGAAGAGTGGCCGTGCCCTAAGGGCTCATTTACACTAGAAACGGACAGAAAAGCACAGCATTCGTTTGTCTGTTTATATCCATTTTTTGCATACATTTGTATGCATTTATTCATAATGTGTTTTCCATAGATTTATATAGAAAATGCATGAAATAACAGACAGGAATGCTGCATGCAGTGTGTTTTTTACAAAGACTGGAAGGGAACTGAATATAACGCAGCAGGTGTGAACGATATTATGAAATCTATGGGGTTTTACTTTCAAAGCACAAAAGCTAGGCTCTGGAGGGGCATAGGTAAAAAAAATATAGCAACAGTATTTTTAAAGCTGCAGCTTCCAAATGAACATAACTTGATTTTACAGTGCACTTATCCTTTAAATGCACCTGCGTTTGAAAAACGAAACAAATTGATGTAGTGTAAACAGGCCTTAAAGCTGTGTACACTATATTGTATATATAACTAGATTGTAAGCTCTACAGGGCAGGGACCTCTTTTCCTCTTGTGGCAAGGCTCCAGCACTTATAACGTTATAATTATATTCATATAATTTGTATATTAATGTACTGATTATATTATGTAATGATTCTGTATGTCATCTTTCCAAGATTGGTACTGTCTGTACCAGCTTAACATTAGGGCAATGCTCTTTCCCTTCTACTTTATCTATTTTCATTACTGTTCTTTCCCTATACACTGTAGTTTACAGTACTTTTATAGCTACCAGTATCCCATGTACACAAGCCATTGTAGGTACAGAATTGCATTGCATTTATGCAAATGTTTCACAAGCTTCACATACTAGTTAGCGGATCACAGCATGTTTGCATATGGTGCATTTGAGTGTTTTTCTTTTTTAATTGCATTACATGATCTCATAATAATTTCTGGGTATAACTCAGGGTGTATTTGATTTAAATTAAACTGATTTAAATCACAATTGAAATCACTAATCAGTAAGGATTGATTTAATAAAGATTCAATAAAAAGTTCTTATTGTTTAAAATGGTGCTAATTTTGCCCCAACCAATCAGATATTATTCAACATTTGAAAGCTAACATCTGATTGGTTGGGGCAAAATTAGCACCATTTTTAATGATAAGAACTTTTATTGAATAACCCTGATAGTTTTCTACATAAAGACCATCTACTTGCATATTAAAGTTATTCCAGCAAAAATACATAGTAACATAGTAACATAGTTTAAAAGTTTTTGTTAAGCCAGTGCACTTTAGTTTTCTGCAACCTATATTAATGACACTATATCATGGTCACTATTCCCTAAGCTTCCCATTACCTTCATCTCCAAAATGAGCTCTGGGTTATTAGATATCACCAGATCCAACAACGCATTCTTTCTAGTAGGAACTTCTACCATCTGTGAAAGAAAATGCTCATATAGGAAATTTAAGAACTTTATACCTTTTGAGGTGCTGGCAGTTCCATTACTCCAATCTATTTCAGGGTAGTTAAAATCCCCCATAACCAGAACATGCCCCATACCAGCAGCCTTCGCCAACTGCATATGGAGATTCATTTCCACCTCTTCCCCGGCATTTGGCGGCTTATAACACACTCCAACAATTAATTTACCTACCTTCTTGCTTCCTGTACACAGTTCCACCCATAATGTTTCTGCCGCATCGTTTGCTCCCCCATCTATTCCATCTTTTAAATTTGGCTTCAATTCCTGTTTAACATACATACATACTCCTCCTCCTTTCTTATTAACTCGGTCATGTCTAAATAAGGAGTACCCTTCAATATTTACTGTCCAGTCGTGTGAATCATTAAGCCATGATTCTGCTATACCAATTACATCATACCTTTCCTTTAGAGCTATTATTTCAAGTTCGCCGGTTTTTCCAGCCAGACTCCTTGCATTTGTAAACATACATTTTAGATTATCAATTGATTTACTTCCATACATGGTCCTTACCTAACAGTGTTTGATGTACTGGGGTTTCTTACCTAACAGTGTCTGATGTACTGGGGTTTCTTACCTAACAGTGTTTGATGTACTGGGGTTTCTTACCTAACAGTGTCTGATGTACTGGGGTTTCTTACCTAACAGTGTTTGATGTACTGGGGTTTCTTACCTAACAGTGTTTGATGTACTGGGGTTTCTTACCTAACAGTGTCTGATGTACTGGGGTTTCTTACCTAACAGTGTTTGATGTACTGAAGGTTCTGACCTAACAGTGTCTGCAAATCTTTAGCATTGTTTCATAAAAAGATGCATCAAAAATGGGTTGTGGGAGCACTCCTTGGGGATGTTTATAATTACATATAGCGGTACTAATTTGACCAAAACTTTAAAACAAATAGAAAAATAGATGATCAGGGCACATTTCTGGGCCCCATACAATATCATAATCTATTATATATACCGTATATATATATATATATATATATATATATATATAAAAAGAAAAAAGCTTCCCTTTAATATGACCCTTTTCTTTAGAAAGCATTTTTACCCTCTTGTATATCTGGGAAATGATTGAGGGTTTTACCATTGCTAGTCAACGCAGGACTTAAATTTATTGATTGGTTGGGTGTTTATCACATTTATAGGACATTTGCCAGAGAGCAGGTTTATATCAATCTTGTCTGTGATTGGCTGAAGACAATGATCTCATTAATATTAAGTTGCTTTGAATGACATCACACAAACATTTATCAAATATTTCATTTTGACTTTAGACTTTCAAGGTGAGTGCAGCTCCCACTTTCACTCTTCTAAATAATGTAAAATAATAATATAGACAGATAAATCACATTGAGAAAATGTTTATAGGTAGAAATCATGGGATTACCGTATATACTCGAGTATAAACCGAGTTTTTCAGGCTGAAAAATCAGCCTGAAAACTCGGACTCGGTTTATACTCGAGTCAACCACTTACCTGGGCATTCCGGCAGCCGCGCGATCCTTTTCTGCACTGTATAGGATCGGACCCTGCACTCCTCAACCAGTATATGCAGTCGGATGGTAATATATTTTCCTAAAAAAAGCATTTTATTAAAAAAATTGCGATTTAAATTAAAAAAAATAAAATAAAAATCAGATTTTAATCAAAAAAGTCCTTTTTTTAATTTTATTTTCAAAAAATCATTGATTTTTATCTACCCTAACTGCATGCAAGTGTGGTCCCACGCTCTCTAGTGTATGTAATTTAGCAAAATTGCTTAAAGGGTATGTATAATGTAATAAGTATATTTTACTGGATAGTTGTGCCTTTAAATATAAAGGCACAACCCATCTAGACCTTACCCTTGTGCTTGAATGTTGCTAGCCTTCCTCTTCCACAGGAATCACGTTCTTAGCCCTGCCACCTCGAAAAACTCCAATTCTCCAACACTAATTTGGTCAAAGATTAACGTGGCTGGGTGATGCGTGCGCGCCGTGGTGACATCGGTGCAAGCATGCGTCCAGTGACATCATCGCACCGTGCCCAATATATGCCTTATAACATCACCCGGGCACATGCGTCACACGGCCGCATTATTCTTTGACCAAATTAGTCATTAATCTTGGAGATTTGGAAATCTCCGAAGGGGCAGGGCTAAGAATGTAATTTCAGTGGAGGATGATAAAGGTAACTATCCAGTAAGATATACTTGTTATTACAGTGTACATACCCTTTAATAAATTGAGCCAAGCTTCCAAAAAAATCTTATGTATCGATTGATGCTTACGTTGTACTGATTTTACCCACCACTGCCAATGTCCCCGATTTTCCAAATTTCCAAAATCAGTTGGGAAGTTGATCAATCGGCATGCCATAGAGAATAATTTTGCTAGATTCAGGGTGATCAAAAAAATTTAATTGTCCAGTTTGTGTGGAAAAATTAGTAAAGTATAGGCCACTCCTTAGTAAGGCCTATTTAAAGCCCTTTAAAAGGCCTATTTAAAGCCTGGGTAATTTCCATGTTTCCATGGCAGCCCTTATAAAATACTTCACCTAATAAAAGGTTTTACATTTAGTTTGTGGGATGCCGTAAAAACCTTTTATTAGGTGAAGCATTTTGTAAGGGCTGTCATGGAAACATGGAAATTACCCAGAAGTCTCCGTTCCTTATTTTCATATACAGAAGGGGAGCTGCGAAGCTTAATTCTCTCCCTATCTTATTTATTAGTGACGTCTGAAAATCTGCAGTAGTATTTGTAAATATTAAATGACCATTACAACAGAGACAAAACAAATTGCACAGGGAGATGTCAATCTTTTGTCGGTGTGTCAATGAGTAATAAAAAGGAGAAACAAATCTTTTAGCATTCCTTCTTGTAAGTTCTAACTAACCAGGTTCCAGGGCTGCAAACAAAAATGTAAAGTATATCTGTTGTATTCAATTAGATCAACTGGACTTGAAGTTTAGTTCTTGAAGACGTTTCGCTAGTCATCCGACTGGCTTTCTCAATTCAGAATGACTTGTACAAGAATCTTTGGCAATTATGTACCCTGGAAAATCCCAATTAGCATATCACAGCCAAGTGTTAAGGGCGTGATTGGATAGTGGCTAAGAGGTGTTATAGGAACGCCCAGAGTAAGGTGTCAAAACAGCATTGTACAATGAAAATTGGCATACAGGTGACATCATAGCCAATGACATCACAGACATTCACAGAGAATTATATTATGAAAAAAAAGAGTTCTGAGAAGGGCAACTAAATTAATAAGAGGATTAATAAGACTAATAAGACAAGTTAGGGCCACAAATATATTAATGGGCTATATAAAAATCTCCGGTGCATTGTTCACCAACAGATCATTTAAGAGGACTTGGCCTTTAATTAATATACGTTTAATAAAAAGCACTGGATGGACAGCCTCTTCCCTCACTATAAAAAGCCAATGGTCAGAAGGGAGAAAAGCCTGCTATATTGATCTAGTGTGCAAGTTTAAGTCATTTAAGTAATCATGGTTAGAAGTTAGGACCTTCCAGACTGGGGTTACCTTGACATGGTTGGAAGGCTTTTCATTCATGCGATCATGTTAATGTATACTAACATTTGTTTATATTGTATGCAAGTTTGCATGATATTGTATGATCCTATGAATGTGCATTGATAATATTTTCTATGTTCGTATAAATGATTGACCAGATCAGTAGCACTTCCACAAAATGTAATTGTAATTAAAAGGGCATGCCCAAACTTGCAGCAATTAGTGTACTCATTATGGGGGACTTTAATTACCCTGACATTGATTGGTGGCATGGAACTGCCAACACAGAAAAGGGTGATAAGTTCCTGAATGTGCTGCAGGATAATTTTCTTTTACAGGTAGTTGAAGCTTCTACTAGAAAAGGAGCTCTGCTGGATCTGGTAATATTTACTAACACTGTGGAATGTATTATAGAAATAAAGGTAACTGAAGGCTTAGGGAATAGTGACCATGAAATAGTGTTGTTTGGAGTATGTTATCGAAAGGAGAAAAGCGCTGGGTTAAGAAAGACTTAATTTCGGGAAAGCAAATTTTCTCAGGTCAAAAGTAGCTCTTCAGAATGTCAACTGGGATAATGTATTATCAGGTAAAGTTACTGAACAGAAGTGGACTGTGTTTCAAGGGAATTTTAAGCCATTTCACATCAAAATTTATACCCTTGGGAAATAAAAGTAAAAAAAATAAATCCGCGCCAATGTGGCTGAATTCTGATGTAAAGAGGCAAATGGAAAGGAAGAAAAAGGCATTAAAAACCTTTAAGTCAGAGGAACGGAAAGGGCCTTTAGGGATTATAAAAACTGTAACAAGGAATGTAAGAAAGCGATCAAACTAGCTAAAATTAATTAGTTAGGATAGCTGAACAAAACATCACTAAGGCTAATTTTTTTTAATAGTAAGAAGATGAGGACTGAAAATGTGGCACCATTAATTAATGGGGATAAGTTAGTTACGGAGGATGGCGATAAAGCAAGTCTTAAATATTTTTTCCCTCTGTATACATTATAGAAGATCCAAGTACAGATATCATAGAGAATAGTAGTAATAATGGTATAAAATATGCAAGTGCACTTTGGTTAACCGAGGATATGGTACAGAAACAACTAAATAAGGTTAATATTAATAAATCTCCTGGACCAGATAAAATAATTCTTTGGGTCCTTAGGGAGACAAGTTCAGTTTTATCTAGGCCATTGTTTCTTATTTTTGCAGATTCCATAATGTCCGGATGTGTGCCTCTGGATTGGAAAGGGCTGATGTTATCCCAATATTCAAAAAGGGTAGTCATTCACAGCCGGGTAATTACAGGCCTGTAAGTTTAACTTCAGTGGTGGGGAAGATACTGGAAAGTTTAATAAGGAACATATTCTAGAGTATGTTTCAACGACTGACATAATAAGTAGTAACCAGCATGGATTTAGGAGGAATAGACCTTGTCAAACTAACTTGCTTGGCTTTTATGAGGAAGTAAGTAGACTGGCATAGCAGATGTAGCATACTTGGATTTTGCAAAAGTAAGTAGACTCTGGCATAGCAGTAGTAAGTAGACTCTGGCATAGCAGTAGATGTAGTATACTTGGATTTTGCAAAGGCTTTTGATACAGTCCCCCATAGGCGACTGATGTATAAGCTAAGGTCTGTTGGTCTGGGGAGGCACATTTGTACATGGATAGAAAATTGGTTAATGAATAGGATGCAGAGAGTAGTTGTTAATGGGGCTTCATCATTATGGACTAAAGTGCTAAGTAGGGTGCCACAGGGTTCTGTGTTGGGGCCGCTTCCATTTAATCTATTTATTTACGATTTGGAAGTGGGTATTGTCAGCAAGGTTTTTGTGTTTGCCGACGACACAAAACTTTGTCAACCATTAAAAACTTCAGAAGATGTGCAATCGTTGCAAGGGGATCTAGATAGATTGTCACATTGGGCTGCTAGGTGGAAGATGAGATTCAATGTTGATAAATGTAAGGTGATGCATTTTGGATTTAACACAGAGCCATTTATAGTATAAGCAGCACAAGGATTTTTAAGTGAATCCCTGTTGGAAAGGGATCTTGGAGTTTTGGTGGATAACAAACTTAAAGGTAGCAAGCTGTGCCAGGCAGCAACAGCCAGAGCCAGCATGGTATTGTCTTGTATAAAGAGAGGTATGGATTCAAGGGAGGAAAATGTTATTCAACCTCTTTACAAAGCACTGGTAAGGTCTAATTTGGAATATGCAGTGCAATTTTGGAATACTGGGTACAAAAAGGACCATTTAGAAATGGAAAGGGTTCAGCGAAGGGCAAATAAATTAATAAGGGGTTTGGGGGAGCTTGAATATGAAGAGACTGGAAAAGTTACAATTATGTACAATGGAGAAAAGACACTAGCGTGGGGATATGATTACGGAGTATAAATACTTTAACGGGCCACACAATAAACTATCTGGGGCATTGTTCACCAATAGAGCATGTCAGAGGACACGTGGACATCCCTTAAGACTTGAAGAAAAACGTTTAGGCTTCAAGTTTGGAAAGGGTTTTTCACTGTGAGAACGGTAAAGCTATGGAACTGTCTTCCAGTGGACGTTGTTATGGCAGGTTCATCGGTCAGTTTAAA